>JAVGWX010000002.1:1005000-1530000 GCA_036924085.1 Ariolimax columbianus
ACAAGAATAACAACAATAACAACAATAACAACAAGAACAACAAGAACAACAACAATAACAACAATAACAACAACAAGAACAACAAGAACAACAACAATAACAACAATAACAACAACAAGAACAACAAGAACAACAAGAACAACAACAACAACAACAACAACAAGAACAACAATAACAACAAGAACAACAACAATAACAACAATAACAACAACAATAACAACAAGAACAACAAGAACAACAATAACAACAACAACAACAACAAGAACAACAAGAACAACAACAATAACAATAAGAACAACAAGAACAACAACAAGAACAACAAGAACAACAACAATAACAACAATAACAACAACAAGAACAACAAGAACAACAATAACAACAACAACAACAACAAGAACAACAAGAACAACAACAATAACAATAAGAACAACAAGAACAACAACAAGAACAACAAGAACAACAAGAACAACAACAATAACAACAACAACAACAACAACAATAACAACAAGAACAACAACAAGAACAACAAGAACAACAACAATAACAACAATAACAACAACAATAACAACAAGAACAACAAGAACAACAATAACAACAACAACAACAACAAGAACAACAAGAACAACAACAATAACAATAAGAACAACAAGAACAACAACAAGAACAACAAGAACAACAAGAACAACAACAAGAACAACAAGAACAACAAGAATAACAACAAGAACAACAATAACAACAAGAACAACAACAATAACAACAAGAACAACAATAACAATAACAACAACAACAACAAGAACAACAACAACAGGAAGAAGAACAGGAACAACAACAAGAACAACAAGAACAACAATAACAATAACAACAACAACAACAAGAACAACAACAACAAGAACAAGAACAAATGTTCGGATTCAGTAAGTCTGTCCCCCCATGGAGATAGTAAACTGATTTCGTTAAATGTGTGCTGAGGGCGGGTGTACATAAAACACTGTCAGGGAACATCTACAGGGCAAATACAATACGATCAGATCACAAGACACGATCAGATCACAAGACACGATCAGACTACAAGACACGATCAGATCACAAGAAACGATCAGACCACAAGACACGATCAGACCACAAGAAACTATAAGATCACAAGAAACGATCAGACCACAAGACACGATCAGACCACAAGAAACGATCAGATCACAAGACACGATCAGATCACAAGACACGATCAGATCACAAGACACGATCAGATCACAAGACACGATCAGATCACAAGAAACGATCAGATCACAAGACACGATCAGATCACAAGACACGATCAGACCACAAGACACGATCAGACCACATGACACGATCAGACCACAAGACACGATCAGACCTCAAGACTAGATCTGACCACAAGACACGATCAGACCACATGACACGATCAGACTACAAGACACGAGCAGACCACAAGACACGATCAGACCACAAGACTAGATCTGACCACAAGACACGATCAGACCACATGACACGATCAGACCACAAGACACGATCAGACCTCAAGACTAGATCTGACCACAAGACTAGATCTGACCACAAGACTAGATCTGACCACAAGACTAGATCTGACCACAAGACACGATCAGACCACATGACACGATCAGACCACAAGACACGATCAGACCTCAAGACTAGATCTGACCACAAGACTAGATCTGACCTCAAGACTAGATCTGACCACAAGACACGATCAGACCACATTACACGATCAGACCACAAGACTCATTCAGACCACAAGACCACGTTTGCCATGAAGCCATGTGTCTAATGGTCCCGACTTGTAGGAGGCCACAGCAAAAGGATGGTCGTTCACTCTTAGCTAATGTGATTGGGAGTTAAAGTGGATCTCGTTTGTCTCGGAGGGTCCTGAAGTTGGTAGGCCTGGATCATGGGGTGGGCCTGGGTCGTGTGTTGGTCTTGGGGCGTGTGGTGGACCTGGGGCGTACTGAAGGTGGTGGACCTGGGTCGTGGTGTGGTCTTGGGGCGTACTGAAGGTGGTGGACCTGGGTTGTGTGGTGGGCCTGGGTCGTGTGGTGGTCTTGAGGCGTGTGGTGGACCTGGAGCGTACTGAAGGTGGTGGACCTGGGTCGTGTGGTGGTCTTGGGTCGTGTGGTGGTCTTGGGGCGTACTGAAGGTGGTGGACCTGGGTCGTGTGGTGGTCTTGGGGCGTGTGGTGGTCTTGGGGCGTACTGAAGGTGGTGGGCCTGGTTCGTGTAGTGGGCCTGGGTCGTGTGGTGGGCCTGGATTGTACTGAAGGTGGTGGGCGTGGGGTGGGCCTGGGTGGTGTGGTGGTCTTGGGGCGTACTGAAGGTGGTGGGCTTGGGTCGTGTGGTGGTCCTGGGTCGTGTGGTGGGCCTGGATCGTGTGGTGTGCCTGGTTCGTGTGGTGGTCCTGAGTCGTGTGGTGGGCCTGGTTTGTGTGGTGGGCCTGGGTCATGTGGTGGGCCTGGGTCATGTGGTGGGCCTGATTCGTAATGAAAGTAGTGGGCCTAGGTCGTGTAGTGGGCCTAGGTCGTGTGGTGGGCCTAGGTCGTGTGGTGGGTCTGGGTCGTAATGAAAGTAGTGGGCCTAGGTCGTGTGGTGGGCCTGGTTTGTGTGGTGGGTTGGACCGTGTGGTGGGCTTGTGTGATGTTATACCACCAGTTGGTCACCACTACCTTTACATTTTTCTCCCTCCTTTCATTTAGCTTACAGATGATCTCCCTCCTCACATATAGCCCATAGATGATCTCCCTCCTTACATATAGCCCACATATGATCTACCTCCTTACATATAGCCCACATACTATCTCCCTCCTTACATATAGCCCATAGATGATCTCCCTCCTTACATATAGCCCACATACTATCTCTCTCCTTACATATAGCCCACGGATGATCTCCCTCCTTACATATAGCCCACATACTATCTCCTTACATATAGCCCATAGATGATCTCCCTCCTTACATATAGCCCACATACTATCTCCCTCCTTACATATAGCCCACATATTATCTCCCTTCTTACATATATCCCACATACTATCTTCCTTCTTACATATAGCCCACATATAATCTCCCTCCTTAAATATAGCCCACAGACTATCTCCCTCCTTACATTTAGCCCACAGATAATCTCCCTCTTTACATACAGCCCACATATGATCCTACATCTTCACATTTAACCACTAAATTATGTTGGCAATATTAGCGATTTTGGTACACCATACAATAACAAAACGGCTTGTAGGAAGTATGGTAAACCAGATGTATAATTGATGAAAACTTGCACAATTCAATATGAATAAAGAGAGGAACACTGGGTTCTGACGATTGGAAGATAGGCACCACGGTAGGGGGTGACTGTTCTTTCCTGGAGATAGGCACCACGTTAGGGGGTGACTGTTCTTTCCTGGAGATAGGCACCACGGTAGGGGGTGACTGTTCTTTCCTGGAGATAGGCACCACGGTAGGGGGTGACTGTTCTTTCCTGGAGATAGACACCACGGTAGGGAGTGACTGTTCTTTCCTGGAGATAGGCACCACGGTAGGGAGTGACTGTTCTACCTCTATGTTGCTCTGGAACCACACTATAGGAAGTCAAGAAGGCTGTGGGCATTGCTTTTTGTCATGAATATATTTATTTGAATTGTGTATTTTGTTTGTCTTGGCCAGGAGTTGCTGCCACTTGTCTTCATGTTTGAGCTGCCAGCCGCCACCCCCCTGATCCCTGTTCCTGATGTGACTTCTTCCTTCATACAACAACTTCAGCAGACACACAACGTGACCATCAACTTCAAGCAGCGACCACGAACCTATGCCACCACGGCCATCGTCAGGGGCTCGGTCCACAGCGCCAAGGGGGTCAAACAGGCCACAGCCCACCTCATGGAACAGCTGGCTGGAAATGTACAACTTTCACTTCTCTCAATAATAGCTTTTAAGGAGGGGTGGGTGGATTGTCTTACCGGAGTCAGAATGGGGAGTAAAGCTTTCATGACGGGTGGATTGTCTTACCAGAGTCAGAATGGGGAGTAAAGCGTTCATGACGGGCGGGTGGATTGTCTTACTGGAGTCAGAATGGGGAGTAAAGCTTTCATGACGATGGGGGGGGGATGGGGGTGGATTGTCTTACTGGAGTCAGAATGGGGAGTAAAGCTTTCATGACAGGCGGGGGGGATTGTCTTAACGGAGTCAAAATGGGGAGTAAAGCTTTCATGACGGGCGGGGGGATTGTCTTAACGGAGTCAGAATGGGGAGTAAAACTTTCATGATGGGCGGGTGGATTGTCTTACCAAAGTCAGAATGGGGAGTAAAGCTTTCATGATGGGCAGGTGGATTGTCTTACCGGGATCAGAATGGGGAGTAAAGCTTTCATCACAGGCGAGCTCATGCATTGTATAACCAGTGTCAGAATGGGGAGTAAAGGATATTAATGATGTAACCTGCCAGGCATGCCAAACGAGGCGACGGTGTTGGAGGAGAGGGGGGGGGGGAGATTCACTTATTGGGGAAGAAAGTATAGCACTATTGCACCGCTATCTAAAGAGAGTTGTGTATGCAGCTAGTAGTCTCATGGTGTTAACAAAATTGTTACACAAATCACCATTGCAAAAGTGCGTAACGTGCTTTGGCACAGGTTTCCTGAAAGAGGTCAATAGTGGTGGAGGCTGCATGCTCCAGTTGGGGCGGACTAGGTACAGGAAGGAAGGTTGGGCATGGGACCGGCCAGGTCCTGCTGAAACTGTCGGATGAAGACAATAGTAGAAGACTCTACACACCATGTTAGAAGATCGCTACACCCATATATGGACCATTCTTTCTAGAGCTGGCACAAAGACCACTGCTCTGCACTCTGCAGGATTTGGTTTGTGTGAGTGGTTGAAGGGGCTATGAAGTGGAGAGCCTTCTACTCTATATGGTTAGATTGCACTGTCAGTCATCTCCTTCATAATGCTCTCAGTCAGTCCTCTCCTTCATGATACTCTCAGTTCTCACCTTCATGATACTCTCAGTTCTCACCTTCATGATACTCTCAGTCAGTCCTCACCTTCATGATACTCTCAGTCAGTCCTCACCTTCATGATACTCTCAGTCAGTCCTCACCTTCATGATACTCTCAGTCAGTCCTCACCTTCATGATACTCTCAGTCAGTCCTCACCTTCATGATACTCTCAGTCAGTCCTCACCTTCATGATACTCTCAGTCAGTCCTCACCTTCATGATACTCTCAGTCAGTCCTCACCTTCATGATACTCTCAGTCAGTCCTCACCTTCATGATACTCTCAGTCAGTCCTCACCTTCATGATACTCTCAGTCAGTCCTCACCTTCATGATACTCCCAGTCAGTCCTCTCCTTCATGATACTCTCAGTCATAACCTTCATGATACTATGTCCTCACCTTTATGATACTCTCAGTCCTCACCTTCATGATACTCTGTCCTCACCTTCATGATACTCTCAATCAGTCCTGTCCTTCATGATACTCTCAGTCCTCTCCTTCATGATACTCTCAGTCCTCACCTTCATGATACTCTCAGTCCTCACCTTCATGATACTCTCAGTCCTCACCTTCATGATACTCTCAGTCCTCTCCTTCATGATACTCTCAGTCAGTCATGTCCTTCATGATACTCTCAGTCATCACCTTCATGATACTCTCAGTCCTCACCTTCATGATACTCTCAGTCAGTCCTCACCTTCATGATACTCTCAGTCCTCACCTTCATGATACTCTCAGTCAGTCCTCACCTTCATGATACTCTCAGTCAGTTCTCTCCTTCATGATACTCTCAGTCAGTCCTGTCCTTCATGATACTCTCAGTCAGTCCTCACCTTCATGATACTCTCCGTCAGTCAACACCTTCATGATACTCTCAGTCAGTCCTCACCTTCATGATACTCTCCATCAGTCAACACCTTCATGATACTCTCAGTCAGTCCTCACCTTCATGATACTCTCAGTCAGTCCTCACCTTCATGATACTGTCAGTCCTCACCTTCATGATACTCTCAGTCAGTCCTCACCTTCATGATACTCTCAGTCCTCACCTTCATGATACTGTCAGTCAGTTCTCTCCTTCATGATACTCTCAGTCAGTTCTCTCCTTCATGATACTCTCAGTCAGTTCTCTCCTTCATGATACTCTCAGTTAGTCCTCACCTTCATGATACTCTCAGTAAGTTCTCACCTTCATGATACTCTCAGTCAGTTCTCACCTTCATGATACTCTCAGTCAGTTCTCTCCTTCATGATACTCTCAGTCAGTCCTCACCTTCATGAAGCTCTCAGTCAGTCATCTCCTTCATGAAGCTCTCAGTCAGTCATCTCCTCTATGATGCTCTCAGTCAGTCATCTCCTCCATGATTCTCTCAGTCAGTCATCTCCTCCATGATGCTCTCAGTCATTCATCTCCTCCATGATGCTCTCAGTCAGTCCTCCTCCATGAAGCTCTCAGTCAGTCATCTCCTTCATGAAGCTCTCAGTCAGTCATCTCCTCCATGAAGTTCTCAGTCAGTCAACTCCTCCATGAAGCTCTCAGTCAGTCATCTCCTCCATGAAGCTCTCAGTCAGTCATCTCCTCCATAATGCTCTGTCAGTCATCTCCTCCATGAAGCTATCAGTCAGTCATCTCCTTCATGAAGCTCTCAGTCAGTCCTCTCCTTCATGAAGCTTTCAGTGTGGCAGTCAGCTTATTCTTGTCTCTGTCACATATAATTCCCTCTAAGAAGCCCCTCCATTCATACTTCCACACATCTGAAGTGTAGTTCCATCAGTACAGTTCCTTCTTTAGAGGAAGCCTGTATCCAGAAAACTGTGAAGTGCCCAATGGTTTCACTTGATGAGGGTGGCTAGCTTCATACACAACTTTCTTTGGTTATCTTTTGTGATGGGTTGTATGGTTACAGTGGCTCTATTCTACCCACCCAGACACTGACCCATGAACCACTCTGACACTGACCCATGAACCACCCAGACACTGACCCATGAACCACCCAAAAATTGACCTATGAACCACACAGACACCGACCCATGAACCACCCAAACACTGACCCATGAACTACCCAAACACTGACACATGAACCACCCAAACACTGACCCATGAACCACACAGACACTGACCCATGAACCACCCAAACACTGACACATGAATCACCCAAGCACTGACCCATCAACCACTCAGACACTGACCCATGAACCACCCAAACACTGACCCATGAACCACCTAGACACTGACACATGAACCACCCAAACACTGACCCATGAACTACCCAAACACTGACCCATGAACCACCCAAACACTGACCCATGAACCACACAGACACTGACCCATGAACCACCCAAACACTGACACATGAACCACCCAAGCACTGACCCATCAACCACTCAGACACTGACCCATGAACCACCCAAACACTGACCCATGAACCACCTAGACACTGACACATGAACCACCCAAACACTGACACATGAACCACCCAAACACTGACCCATGAACCACCCAAACACTGACCCATGAACCACACAGACACTGACCCATGAACCACACAGACACTGACACATGAACCACCCAAGCACTGACCCATCAACCACTCAGACACTGACCCATAAACCACTCAGACACTGACCCATGAACCACCCAGACACTGACCCATGAACCACCCAGACACTGACCCAAGAACCACTCAGACACTGACTGACCCATGAACCACTCAGACACTGACCCATGAACCACCCAGACACTGACCCATGAACCACCCAGACACTGACCCATGAACCACCCAGACATTGACTCATGAACCACCCAGACACTGACCCATGAACCACCCAGACACTGACACATGAACCACCCAAACACTGACCCATGAACCACCCAGACACTGACCCATGAACCACCCAGACACTGATCCATGAACCACCCAAACACTGACCCATGAACTACCCAAACACTGACACATGAACCACCCAAACACTGACCCATGAACCACACAGACACTGACCCATGAACCACCCAAACACTGACACATGAACCACCCAAGCACTGACCCATCAACCACTCAGACACTGACCCATGAACCACCCAAACACTGACCCATGAACCACCTAGACACTGACACATGAACCACCCAAACACTGACCCATGAACTACCCAAACACTGACCCATGAACCACCCAAACACTGACCCATGAACCACACAGACACTGACCCATGAACCACCCAAACACTGACACATGAACCACCCAAGCACTGACCCATCAACCACTCAGACACTGACCCATGAACCACCCAAACACTGACCCATGAACCACCTAGACACTGACACATGAACCACCCAAACACTGACACATGAACCACCCAAACACTGACCCATGAACCACCCAAACACTGACCCATGAACCACACAGACACTGACCCATGAACCACACAGACACTGACACATGAACCACCCAAGCACTGACCCATCAACCACTCAGACACTGACCCATAAACCACTCAGACACTGACCCATGAACCACCCAGACACTGACCCATGAACCACCCAGACACTGACCCAAGAACCACTCAGACACTGACTGACCCATGAACCACTCAGACACTGACCCATGAACCACCCAGACACTGACCCATGAACCACCCAGACACTGACCCATGAACCACCCAGACATTGACTCATGAACCACCCAGACACTGACCCATGAACCACCCAGACACTGACACATGAACCACCCAAACACTGACCCATGAACCACCCAGACACTGACCCATGAACCACCCAGACACTGATCCATGAACCACCCAGACACTGACCCATGAACCACCCAAACACTGACCCATGAACCACTCAGACACTGACCCATGAACCACCCAGACACTGACCCATGAACCACCCAAACACTGACCCATGAACCACCCAGAAACTGACCCGTGAACCACCTGAACACTGACACATGAACCACCCAGACACACCCATGAACCACTCAGACACTGACCAATGAACCACTCAGACACTGACCCATGAACCACCAAGACACTGACCCATGAACCACCCAGACACTGACCCATGAACCACCCAGACACTGACCCATGAACCACCCAGACACTGACCCATGAACCACCCAGACACTGACCCATGAACCACCCAGACACTGACCCATGAACCACCCAGACACTGACACATGAACCACCCAGACACTGACACATGAACCACCCAGACACTGACACATGAACCACCCAGACACTGTCCCATGAACCACCCAGACACTGACCCATGAACCACCCAGACACTGACCCATGAACCACCCAGACACTGACCCATGAACCACTCAGACACTGACCCATGAACCACCCAGACACTGACCCATGAACCACCTAGACACTGACACATGAACCACCCAGACACTGACCCATGAACCACCCAGACACTAACACATGAACCACCCAGACACTGACACATGAACCACCCAGACACTAACACATGAACCACCCAGACACTGACCCATGAACCACACAGACACTGACCCATGAACCACCCAGACACTGACCCATGAACCACCCAAGCACTGACACATGAACCACCCAGACACTGACCAATGAACCACCCAAGCACTGACACATGAACCACCCAGACACTGACCCATGAACCACACAGACACTGACCCATGAACCACCCAGACACTGACCCATGAACCACCCAAGCACTGACACATGAACCACCCAGACACTGACCAATAAACCACCCAAGCACTGACCCATGAACCACCCAGACACTAACACATGAACCACCCAGACACTGACACATGAACCACCCAGACACTAACACATGAACCACCCAGACACTGACCCATGAACCACACAGACACTGACCCATGAACCACCCAGACACTGACCCATGAACCACCCAGACACTGACCCATGAACCACCCAGACACTGACCAATGAACCACCCAAGCACTGACACATGAACCACCCAGACACTGACCCATGAACCACCCAGACACTGACACATGAACCACCCAGACACTGACCCATGAACCACCCAGACACTAACATATGAACCACCCAGACACTGACACATGAACCACCCAGACACTAACACATGAACCACCCAGACACTGACCCATGAACCACACAGACACTGACCCATGAACCACCCAGACACTGACCCATGAACCACCCAAGCACTGACACATGCACCACCCAGACACTGACCAATGAACCACCCAAGCACTGACACATGAACCACCCAGACACTGACCCATGAACCACCAAGGCACCAAATGTAGGTACCTACTCCTTGCGGGCAACCCCAATCACCTTACCAGGATACTCCCATGTCACATGAATGTCCTTAGTATATAGCCCCCAGATTATCTCCCTCCCCATATATCCTCCAGATTATCTCCCTCCCAATATAGCCCCCAGATTATTTCCCTCCCCATGTAGTACCCAGATTATGTACTTGCCCATATAGCCCCAAGATTATTTCCATCCCCATATAGCCCCCAGATTATTTCCCTCCCCATATAGCACCCAGATTATTTCCCTCCCCATATAGCGCCCAGATTATCTCCCTCCCCATATAGCTGCCAGATTATTTCCCTCCCCATATAGCACCCAGATTATTTCCCTCCCCATATAGCCCCCAGATAATCTCCATCCTACATATTAGTCCCCCCACTCCAAGATTTTCTCTCTTCAGACATGTAAACCCCAGATTAAATCATCCCACCCCTCCAAGATTATTTCCCTTAAGACATCTAACCCCCCAGATTGCCTCTCCCCCCTCTTCACCACTCCAAGATTATCTTCCTTTAGACATGTAACCCCCAGATTATATCTCTCCCTCTCCTCGATTATCTCCCTTCTGACATCTAATCCCCAGATTATATCTCAAATGTCCTCCCCACTCCAAGATTATCCCCTTCAGACATGTAACTCCCAGAGTATATTTCTCCACACTCCAAGATTATCTCCCTTCAGACATGTAATCCCCAGGTTATTTCTCTCTGCCTCCAAGATTATCTCTATTCTGACATTTAGCCCCAGGATTATCCCTCCTCCCTTTCCCAGATTATCTCCCTTCAGACATCTAAACCCCCCCCCCCCAGATTATCTCCCCATCCCCCTTTCCAAGATTATCTCCCTTCAGACATGTAACCCCCAGATTATTCCCTCCTCCAAGATTATCTCTCTTCAGACATGTAACCCCTAGATTATTCACCCCCTCCAAGATTTTCTCCCTTCAGACATGTAGCCCCCAGATTATATCCTCCCACCCTTCCAAGATTATCTCCATTCAGACATGTAACCCCCCAGATTTTCTTCCTTCAGACATGTAACCCCCCCCCCCCAGATTATCTCCCTTCAGACATGTAACCCCCAGATTATCTCCCTTCAGACTTGTAACCCCCAGATTATCTCCCTTCAGACATATAACCCCCCCAGATTATCTCTCTTTAGACATGTAACCGAGCATACGAAGAAGAAGAAGAAGAAGAAGACATGTAACCGCCAGATTATATATCTCCCCCTCCAAGATTATCTCCCTTCAGACATGTAACCCCCATATTATCTCCCTTCAGACATGTAACCCCCATATTATCTCCCTTCAGACATGTAACCCCCATATTATCTCCCTTCAGACATGTAACCCCCATATTATCTCCCTTCAGACATGTAACCCCCCAAATTATCATCCTTCAGACATGTAACCCCTAGATTATCTCCCTTCAGACATGTAACCGCCAGATTATCTCCCCAGATAAGCCTGACTGTATCCATGCAGCTGGAGATCGCTCCACAACATCACATGTTCATCATTGGCCGCGGAGGCTTCAACATCAAACACATAATGCAGCAGACAGGAGCCAACATCCTTTTCCCTGACCCTAACATGGCTACGCCCCAAAGGAAAGGAACTGTCTTCATCCATGGCAACATTGAAAGTGCTTTTCTGGCCAGACAGCATTTGATAGTCAGTTTTACTGTTTTTTGTTGTTGTTGTTGTGGTGGTGGTGGTGGTGGTGGTGGTGGTGGTGATGGTGGTGGTGGTGGTGGTGGTGGTAGTGATTGTTCTGGTTCTTCATCATAAACAAGTACAACAGTTCCCATGCTCTTGGGAGATACCTGCCAGGCTAAGGTAGCCCTGACCTGTCAGGTTAAGGTAGCTCCTAACCTGTCAGGCTAAGGTAGATCCTGACCTTCTGTCCGGCTAAGGTAGCCCACGACCTGTCCGGCTAAGGTAGCCCACGACCTGTCAGGCTAAGATAGCTCACGGCCTGTCAATCTAAGGTAGCCCCTGAACTGTCTGGCAAAGGTAGCTACCGACCTGTCAGGCTAAGGTAGCCCATAACTTGTCAGGCTAAAGTAGCTCCTGACCTTCTGTCCGGCTAAGGTAGCCCCCGACCTGTCCGGCTAAGGTAGCTCACGGCCTGTCAATCTTAGGTAGCCCCTGACCTGTCTGGCTAAGGTAGCCCACAACTTGTCAGGCTAAGGTAGCTCCTGACCTTCTGTCCGACTGAGGTAGCCCCCGACCTGTCTGGCTAAGGTAGCTCACGACCTGTCAGGCTAAGGTAGCCCCTGACCTGTCCGGCTAAGGTAGCCCCTGACCTGTCCGGCTAAGGTAGCCCCTGACATGTCAGGCTAAGGTAGCTACCGACCTGTCAGGCTAAGGTAGCTACCGACCTGGTGTGGAGTGTTGTTGGGATGAGAAGGATTAGATAAGGCTGGTGTGGTAAGTATCCTAGAGGTGATGGTCAAGGAAAGGCTAGTAAGTATCCTAGAGGTGATGGTCAAGGAAAGGCTAGTAAGTATCCTAGAGGTGATGGTCAAGGAAAGGCTGGTAAGTATCCTAGAGGTGATGGTCAAGGAAAGGCTAGTAAGTATCCTAGAGGTGATGGTCAAGGAAAGGCTAGTAAGTATCCTAGAGGTGATGGTCAAGGAAAGGCTAGTAAGTATCCTAGAGGTGATGGTCAAGGAAAGGCTGGTAAGTATCCTAGAGGTGATGGTCAAGGAAAGGCTAGTAAGTATCCTAGAGGTGATGGTCAAGGAAAGGCTAGTAAGTATCCTAGAGGTGATGGTCAAGGAAAGGCTAGTAAGTATCCTAGAGGTGATGGTCAAGGAAAGGCTAGTAAGTATCCTAGAGGTGATGGTCAAGGAAAGGCTAGTAAGTATCCTAGAGGTGATGGTCAAGAAAAGGCTAGTAAGTATCCTAGAGGTGATGGTCAAGGAAAGGCTAGTAAGTATCCTAGAGGTGATGGTCAAGGAAAGGCTAGTAAGTATCCTAGAGATGATGGTCAAGGAAAGGCCAGTAAGTATCCTAGAGGTGATGGTCAAGGAAAGGCTGGTAAGTATCCTAGAGGTGATGGTCAAGGAAAGGCTGGTAAGTATCCTAGAGGTGATGGTCAAGGAAAGGCTGAACATGAAGAAAATCATATAAACCAAAATGGAAGTCATGAATCAGAGCTGCTACAAAGGATTGTAAAAAACCAGGTGAAGTGGAGGGAGTTTTTACTACACTTAAAGACACCTCCGGTGGAGCTGGTCGCCTCTACTGTTATTGTCAATCATCTAATAAACAAGAGAAAGTTGAGCTCATCACAAACTGGTCCCATTGGTTGGAGATCCAACACGTGTTGTCACGTGATGTGTGCTGTCACGTGATGTGTGCTGTCACGTAATGTGTGCTGTCACGTGATGTGTGCTTCCACCAGGCGCCACATACAACCCCTCATGTTGATGTTTGATTGTTTATTCCAGGGTTGTCTGCCCCTTGTGTTGATGTTTGATGTCAAGGACAATATCGAGCTTGACCAAGGTAAGTTCTAGGTCTGTGCTAGGTCTACACTAGGTCTGTGCTATTTATGTGCTAGGTCTGTGCTAGGTCTACACTACGTATGTGCTAGATCTGTGCTAGGTCTACATTAGGTCTGTGATAGGTCTACACTAGGTCTGTGCAATGTCTGTGCTAGGTCTACACTAGGTATGTGCTAGGTCTGTGTTAGGTCTATGCTAGATCTGTGCTAGGTCTACACTAGGTCTGTGCTAAGTCTGTTCTAGGTCTACACTAGGTCTGTGCTAGGTCTGTGCTAGGTCTATACTAGTATAACAGTTCCAGCTGTAGCATGGGCGTTTAGGGCACCGGTGATGAGACCGGCGACTCTGACAACAAAAGTTACCTGAATGTGTGCCAAGGTCAATCACCATCTGGACACTAAGTCGACAAAGGAAACGAGGGGTTGGGGGAAGAATTTGTCTGGTACTGGGGGTTCGGAGCTGACCACTCTGGCGTTCTGATTTAGTTAGTGGGCGCGGGGGGGGGGGGGGGGGGGTCGCAGTCAAGGGTCGCCACGTCCTTCTGCAATACTTAGAGTGACAGGGATTCGGAGTTATTCATCCAATAACAACTAGTTGGAGGAAGATCCAAACTAGAGTGATGGCTAAGTCAGACAACCAACAGAAGACCATTGGACAGCCATGAAGTTGCTTGAGTATAAAATACTTGGCATAGATGAACTCAGAAGACTGGCCTGGAGAGAGAGAGAGAGAGAGAGAGAGAGAGAAAGACTAGCTAGCAGGCTGACTAGGAGTTTGTAGGAGAGAGAAAGAGTTGCAGGGTGACTAAACCAGCACACAGTTTTGGCCAGTCGCCCTGTAAGTGTGTGTGTTGGACACCCTGTGACTAGAAAAGATCTGAATATATGTGGTGCGCGCATGACACCGAGTGAACGATGTGTGTTCTGAAGTATGTATATGCACAGATCGACTGAGTGTGTGACCCCAAGCGAGTACGTAATTCCGACTAGAAGGACTTGATCGAAGTATTAGTGAATGGTAATTGATCTGATTGTAATTGTGAATGGGAAGTAATTATACATGTACAGTGTGGAAGTATGCACAGAACGACAGTGTACATAATACGATCGTGAAGACGAGTTTGTGAGAGTGTGTTGAGTGTGCAGATAAGGGGAGGGAAGTGTAGCGGCTAGAACTAGGTTGTATTTGTTGGGGGAAATATTCAAAAGCTAGTGCTTAAAACCTCCCCTGTAATTCAATAATATTGTTTTCTGATATTAGGATTATTTAGTTCAGATGTATTTTGTTCTTTTTATTAAAATTGTTTCTGTTGATTTTTTGCTAATAAGTTTTTGGTGTCGATTATGAATATGACTCATTTTGTTGAATAGTGTTTACTGTGTTATATACTCTGTGTAGTCGTGTCGTGGTGTGGGTACATGTTGTAACATTTTAGATTAATAACCACTCAGCAAAACCTGGACTCTGCCACACTAGGTATCTGTAGGTATGTGCCAGGTCTGTACCGGGTCTATGCCTGGACTGTGCCAGGTCTGTGGCATGTCTGTGCCAGGTCTGTGGCAGGTCTGGGCTAGTCAGTAATGTCAGCTTCTTTGCTATTCTCAAATGCAGTCACACCTTTCAAGCTGTTCTTGCTGTTTGTCTGTCAGGGATGTCTGCTTTCTTGTGTTTAGACACATTTCTTCTGATCTATTCTGGGTCTTGCTCTGCCCCAATAGACTGCTGTTGCTGCCAGCATTCCTAATCCTTTCTTTCCGTCCTTATTTTTGGTCGTCTTGATCTCACATTTATTGTTGAGTTATCTGTCATCAATTTTATAAGACTATCAATCTCTGCCTTGTTTTCCCGTGCCATATCTCTACAGCAGATGTTTTCCCCTGGCATATCTCTCCAGCAGATGTTTTCCCCTGGCATATCTCTCCAGCAGATGTTTTCCCCTGCCATATCTCTCCAGCAGATGTTTTCCCCTGCCATATCTCTCCAGCAGATGTTTTCCCGTACCATATCTCTCCAGCAGATGTTTTCCCCTGCCATATCTCTCCAGCAGATGTTTTCCCCTGGCATATCTCTCCAGCAGATGTTTTCCCCTGGCATATCTCTCCAGCAGATGTTTTCCCCTGGCATATCTCTCCAGCAGATGTTTTCCCCTGCCATATCTCTCCAGCAGATGTTTTCCCGTACCATATCTCTCCAGCAGATGTTTTCCCCTGCCATATCTCTCCAGCAGATGTTTTCCCCTGCCATATCTCTCCAGCAGACGTTTTCCCAAACGTTAGAATCGTGTACATCTGGTGTCTGTGTTACACGTGTTCTTGGAGATTGAGTTCCCTGAGGAGTCTTGGGGTTCCTGTCCATTTTTCAGAACAAGACGTGGGGTTGTATCCCAGGGTTCTCCTGACCCTTTTCGTACCATACAAACCGTCTCACTCAAAGTGAATAGATTTCTAGTTTCGCTTATTACTGGAAGTCCACCATTCACAATAGTGGAATTGCCCCTGATACACAGTGGGACAACTCCCCGTAGAGCTCTCATATCTTTCTCTTTAGTTTCTGACGTTTATTTGCTCTTAAGTTCGGCTTAAACAAAAATGACGGTAGTCATGAGGTACTCTGCTTCTTCTCCATTGACTGGTCAGCAGTCAATCTTATTACAGCTACTCCCCTTTGGAATCCTATTGAATGGCCTGTCTACTTGTCACCCTTCTTAGCTATTAGTCGACCTGTACTTCTATAGGGACAGATGCCCTTGGGCAGGTTCCAGCTCTGGTATGAGCTGCATGAAACCAGATAAAGGGCCGAGCAGCTTAATGCTCTGCTACGTGTCACTTGTGGGAGCCGCGTAGCGCAGTGGTTAGGGCACTGGCTTCGCATCTGAGTGGTCCTGGGTTCATTCCCCAGTTCAGGCGGTGATGTTTTTTTTCAGACCGCAATGGCTCCCGGGTCGACCCAGCCTTAAATGGGTACCGGTTCAGTCCGAGAAGTAAAAGCGGCGAGGGAGAGGAGATGGCTACCGCCCTCATTTAGCCGAGCCTTTGAAATGTGAGATCGCTAACACCTCACACCCCTACGGCAGTAATGCTATGGGTTACTTTACTTTACTTTTTACGTGTCACCCTGCCATTCTAAATGTGGCTTTAGTTTAAATGTTACTTAACACCTCTGGACACCAGATAACAGAACCAAATGGGCTGATCTAGAACGGCCACCATGTTTAGCACAGCATCCTTGACAACACACCAGTATCGCTGCTAACCCAGAGACGACAAGAAGACCAACTCTAACTGAACTGTTCCCGTCTTAATGACATATTTTATGCCTGTTCCTACTAATTTTGGCTTCCAGAGACTAAGCTGCTGTCTCATACGCTCCTGGACACATACCCGTATTCCATGTACTAGCGAATGTCTTCACTCTAGATGACGTGTGTCCTAGTTGTATGTAGAAGGCGTTCCACAACAATGTTGGCACCTTAATTTATCCAAATGTACATTATCTGGGGAGCCGCGTAGCGCAGTGGTTAGCGCGCTGGCTTCGTATCTGAGTGGTCCTGGGCTCATTCCCCAGTTGAGGCGGTAATGTTTTTTCAGACAGCAACGGCTTTGGGTCGACCCAGCCTTAAATGGGTACCGGTTCAGTCCGGGAAGTAAAAGCGGCGAGGGAGAGGAGATGGCTACAGCCCTCATAAAACCGAGCCTTTGAAATGTGAGATCGCTAACACCTCACACCCTACGGCAGTAATGCTATGGGTTACTTTACTTTACTTTACTTTATCTGAGCAAATACAGCCAGTCTTATGGACTTATATGTGCCCTGAGGATGGGCCATGTCTGGTGCCATGAAGATGGGCGATGTTTGGTGCCATAAGGATGTGCCATGATATCTTGTGTCTTCTTGTACAGGCATGATATCCCAGTTGATGGAAACTCTAGATGTCTACATCAGTGTCAAACCCAAGCCGAAACAACCTAGCAAGGTAGGCTGGCATGGTGTGTGTGCTAGGTTGGGGGGGGGGGCCTTAGGGTAGGCTGGCATTGTGTGTGTGCTAGGATGGGGTGGCTTAGGGTAGGCTGCCATGGTGTGTGTGCTAGGTTGGGGGGAGGGGCTTAGGGTAGGCTGGCATGGTGTGTGTGCTAGGTTGGGGGGGGAGGGGCTTAGGGTAGGCTGGCATGGTGTGTGTGCTAGGTTTGGCGGGCTTAGGGTAGGCTGGCATGGTGTGAGTGCTAGGTTGGGGGAGAGCCTTAGGGTAGGCTGGCATGGTGTGTGTGCTAGGTTGGGGGGAGAGGCTTAGGGTAGGCTGGCATGGTGTGTGTGCTAGGTTAGGGGGGCTTAGGGTAGACTGGCTTGGTATATGTGCTAGGTTGGGGAAGGGGCTTAGGGTAGGCTGGCATGGTGTGTGTGCTAGGTTGGGGGGGGGAGGGGCTTAGGGTAGGCTGGCATGGTGTGTGTGCTAGGTTGGAGGGCGTAGGGTAGGCTGGCATGGTGTGTGTGCTAGGCTGGTGGCAGCTTAGGTTACGCTGGCATGGTGTGTGCTAAATTGGGGGGGGGGGGTTAGTTTAGGCTGGCATGGTGTGAGTGCTAGGTTGGTGGGGAAGGGGCTTAAGGTAGGCTGGCATGGTGTGTGTGCTAGGTAAGGGAGCTTATCGTAGGCTGGCATGGTGTGTGCTAGGTTGGGGGGAGGGGCTTATGGTAGGCTGGCATGGTGTGTGTGCTAGGTTTGGGGGGCTTAGGGTAGGCTGGCATTGTGTGTGCTAGGTTGGGGGAGCTTAGGGTAGGCTGGCATGGTGTGTGTGCTAGGTTGGGGAGGGGGGCTTAGGGTAGGCTGGCATGGTGTGTGTGCTAGGTTAGGAGGGCTTAGTGTAGGCTGGCATTGTGTGTGTGCTAGGTTTGTGGGGGGGAGGGGGCTTAGGGTAGGCTGGCATGGTGGGTGTACTAGGTTTGGGGGGCGGCTTAGGATAGGCTGGTATGGGGTGTGTGCTAGGTTAGGGGGGCTTAGGGTAGGCTGGCATGGTGTGTGTGCTAGGTTGGGGAGGGGCTTAGGGTAGGCTGGCATGGTGTGTGTGCTAGGTTGGGGGGGGGAGGGGCTTAGGGTAGGCTGGCATGGTGTGTGTGCTAGGTTAGGGGGGCTTAGGGTAGGCTGGCATGGTGTGTGTGCTAGGTTGGGAGGGAGGGGCTTAGGGTAGGCTGGCATGGTGTGTGTGCTAGTTTGGGAGGAGGGGTTTAGGATAGTCTGGCATGGTGTGTGTGCTAGGTTGGGGGGGGCTTAGGGTAGGCTGGCATGGTGTGTGTGCTAGGTTGGGAGGGAGGGGCTTAGGGTAGGCTGGCATGGTGTGTGTGCTAGGTTGGGGGGAGGGGTTTAGGATAGTCTGGCATGGTGTGTGTGCTAGGTTGGTGGCAGCTTAGGGTAGGCTGGCATGGTGTGTGCTAAATTGGGGGGGAGGGGTTAGGGTAGGCTGGCATGGTGTGAGTGCTAGGTTGAGGGCTTAGGGTAGGCTGGCATGGTGTGTGTGCTAGGTTGGGAGGCAGGGGCTTAGGGTAGGCTGGCATGGTGTGTGTGCTAAGTTGGTGGCAGCTTAGGGTAGGCTGGCATGGTGTTTGCTAAATTGGGGGGGGGGGTTAGGGTAGGCTGGCATGATGTGAGTGCTAGGTTGGCGGGGAAGGGGCTTAAGGTAGGCTGGCATGGTGTGTGTGCTAGGTTGGGGAGCTTAGGGTAGGCTGGCATGGTGTGTGTGCTAGGTTGGGGGGAGGGGCTTATGGTAGGCTGGCATGGTGTGTGTGCTAGGTTGGGGGGAGGGGCTTAGAGTAGGCTGGCATGATGTGTGCTAGGTTGGGGGGAGGGGTTTATTGTAGGCTGGCATGGTGTGTGTGCTAGGTTGGGGGGAGCTTAGGGTAGGCTGGCATGGTGTGTGCTAAGTTGAGGGGGGGGGGGTTAGGGTAGGCTGGCATGGTGTGAGTGCTAGGTTGGTGGAGGAGGGGCTTAAGGTAGGCTGGCATGGTGTGTGTGCTAGGTTGGGGGGCTTAGGGTAGACTGGCTTGGTGTGTGTGCTAGGTTGGGGGGAGGGGCTTAGGGTAGGCTGGCATAGTGTGTGTGCTAGGTTGGGGGGGCTTAGGGTAGGCTGGCATGATGTGTGTGCTAGGTTGGGGGGAGGGGCTTAGAATAGGCTGGCATGGTGTGTGTGCTAGGTTTGGGGGAGGGGCTTAGGGTAGGTGCATGGTGTGTGTGCTAGGTTGGGGGAGGGGCTTAGGGTAGGCTGGCATGGTGTGTGTGCTAGGTTGGAGGGAGGGGTTTAGGGTAGTCTGGCATGGTGTGTGTGCTAGGTTGGGGGGGCTTAGGGTAGGCTAGCATGGTGTGTGTGCTAGGTTGGGGGGCTTAGGGTAGGCTGGCATGGTGTGTGTGCTAGGTTGGGGGGAGGGGCTTAGGGTAGGCTGGCATGGTGTATGTGCTAGGTTGGGGGGAGGGGCTTAGGGTAGGCTGGCATGGTGTGTGTGCTAGGTTTGGGGGGGCTTAGGGTAGGCTGGCATGGTGTGTGCTAGGTTGGGGGGAGGGGCTTAGGGTAGGCAGGCATGGTGTGTGTTAGGTTTGGGGGGGGGCTAAGGGTAGGCTGGCATGGTGTGTGTGCTAGGTTAGGAGGGCTTAGTGTAGGCTGGCATTGTGTGTGTGTGCTAGGTTTGTGGGGGGGGGGCTTAGGGTAGGCTGGCATAGTGTGTGTGCTAGGTTAGGGGGGCTTAGGGTAGGCTGGCTTGGTATATGTGCTAGGTTGGGGGAGGGGCTTAGGGTAGGCTGGCATGGTGTGTGTGCTAGGTTGGGAGGGGGGCTTAGGGTAGGCTTGCATGGTGTGTGTGCTAGGTTGGGGGGCTTAGGGTAGGCTGGCATGGTGTGTGTGCTAGGTTGGGAGGGAGGGGCTTAGGGTAGGCTGGCATGGTGTGTGCTAAGTTGGGGGGGGGGGGGTTAGGGTAGGCTGGCATCTTGTGAGTGCTAGGTTAGTGGGGGAGGGGCTTAGGGTAGGCTGGCATGGTGTGTGTGCTAGGTTGGGGGGCTTAGGGTAGGCTGGCATGGTGTGTGTGCTAGGTTGGGAGGGAGGGGCTTAGGGTAGGCTGGCATGGTGTGTGTGCTAGGTTGGGGGCAGCTTAGGGTAGGCTGGCATGGTGTGTGCTAAGTTGGGGGGGGGGGGGTTAGGGTAGGCTGGCATGGTGTGAGTGCTAGGTTGGTGAAGGAGGGGCTTAAGGTAGGCTGGCATGGTGTGTGTGCTAGGTTGGGGGGAGGGGCTTAGGGTAGGCTGGCATGGTGTGTGTGCTAGGTTGGGGGGAGGGGTTTAGGATAGTCTGGCATGGTGTGTGTGCTAGGTTGGGGGGGGCTTAGGGTAGGCTGGCATGGTGTGTGTGCTAGGTGGGGGGGAGGGGCTTAGGGTAGGCTTTCATAGCGTGTGTGCTAGGTTGGGGGGCTTAGGGTAGGCTGGCATGGTGTGTGTGCTAGGTTGGGGGAGGGGCTTAGGGTAGGCTGGCATGGTGTGTGTGCTAGGTTGGGGGGAGGGGTTTAGGATAGTCTGGCATGGTGTGTGTGCTAGGTTGGGGGGGCTTAGGGTAGGCTGGCATGGTGTGTGTGCTAGGTGGGGGGGAGGGGCTTAGGGTAGGCTGGCATAGTGTGTGTGCTAGGTTGGGGGGGGCTTAGGGTAGGCTGGCATGATGTGTGTGCTAGGTTGGGGGGAGGGGCTTAGAGTAGGCTGGCATGGTGTGTGTGCTAGGTTTGGGGGAGGGGCTTAGGGTAGGCTGGCATGGTGTGTGTGCTAGGTTGGGGGGCTTAGGTTAGGCTGGCATGGTGTGTGTGTGCTAGGTTTGGGGGGAGGGGCCTAGGGTAGGCTGGCATGGTGTGTGTGCTAGGTTGGGGGGAGGGGCTTAGGGTACGCTGGCATGGTGTGTGTGCTAGGTTGGGGGGAGGGGTTTAGGATAGTCTGGCATGGTGTGTGTGCTATGTTGGGGGGGGGGGCTTAGGGTAGGCTGGCATGGTGTGTGTGCTAGGTTGGGGGGCTTAGGGTAGGCTGGCATGATGTGTGTGCTAGGTTGGGGGGAGGGGCTTAGGGTAGGCTGGCATGGTGTGTGTGCTAGGTTGGGGGGGCCTTAGGGTAGGCTGGAATGGTGTGTGTGCTAAGTTGGGGGTGGGGGGTTTAGGGTAGGCTGGCATGCTGTGTGTGCTAGGTTGGGGAGGGGGGCTTAGGGTAGGCTGGCATGGTGTGTGTGCTAGGTTAGGAGGGCTTAGGGTAGGCTGGCATTGTGTGTGTGCTAGGTTTGTGGGGGGGGGGGGCTTAGGGTAGGCTGGCATGATGGGTGTGCTAGGTTTGGGGGGCGGCTTAGGATAGGCTGGTATGGGGTGTGTGCTAGGTTAGGGGGGCTTAGGGTAGGCTGGCATGGTGTGTGTGCTAGGTAAGGGGGGCTTAGGCTAGACTGGCTTGGTATATGTGCTAGGTTGGAGGGAGGGTAGGTTAGGGTATGCTGGCATGGTGTGTGTGCTAGGTTACGGGGGTTTAGAGTAGGCTGGCATGGTATGTGTGCTAGGTTGAGGATGGGGGGGGGGCTTAGGGTAGGCTGGCATGGTGTATGTGCTAGGTTGGGTAGGACTTAGGGTAGGCTGGCATGTTGTATTGTTGTGGAGGGAGAGCAGATAGTGTAGCTTAGTATTATTCAACTGCTACCGGAGGTTTACATGTGAGCCGTGAAGGGACCTGAGGTGGGTCGTGAAGGGACGTGAAGGGACCTGAGGTGGGTCGTGAAGGGACGTGAAGGGACTTCAGGTGTGCCATGAGAGTTTGGAAGAAGGTCAAATAGAACATCAGTACAATTTGTTTACGTGCATAAAAGGCAGGTAAGTTCCAGCTGGTGTAACAGGTGGGCAGTGGATACATGGATGCCTGCCATGGCAGAAATATCAACAAGGAAGGAGGGAGCATAAGAATAGCCACACACCCACAGCAACAACTTTACAAATATCTGAACAGCCACACACCCACATCAACAACTCTATAAACAGCTCAACAGCCACACACCCACATCAACAACTATATAAACAGCTCAACAGCCACACATCCACATCAACAACTATATAAACAGCTCAACAGCCACACACCCACATCAACAACTCTATAAACAGCTCAACAGCCACACACCCACATCAACAACTTTATAAACAGCTCAACAGCCACACACCCACAGCAACAACTCTACAAACATCCCATAAGAACAGAGAAACATTCCTGAACAGATGAACCATGGGAAACAGAGAGGGAGGTCTACAGACATACGTCAAGACCTAATCTTAACGCTATCATCTCACAAGAAGGGACCAGAGCCATCATCTCACAAGAAGGGACCAGAGCCATCATCTCACAAGAAGGGACCCGAGCCATCATCTCACAAGAAGGGACCCGAGCCATCATCTCACAAGAAGGGACCAGAGCCATCATCTCACAAGAAGGGACCAGAGCCATCATCTCACAAGAAGGGACCCGAGCTATCATCTCACAAGAAGGGACCAGAGCCATCATCTCACAAGAAGGGACCAGAGCCATCATCTCACAAGAAGGGACCCGAGCCATCATCTCACAAGAAGGGACCCGAGCCATCATCTCACAAGAAGGGATCAGAGCATCCTTTTTCAGCTAAGAACAGCTTATCCCACTTACAGAATCCAACCAGACACAAAGTGCCAGCTGTGTTCATATGCATACACAACCACACAAAACCACACACACCCACACAAAACCACACACATCCACACAAAACCACACACACCCACACAAAACCACACACACCCACACAAAACCACACACACCCACACACAACTACACACACGCACACGAACCACACACACGCACACAAACCACACACACCTACACAAAACCACACACACCCACAAAAAACCACACACACCTACACAAAACCACACACACCCACTAAAAACCACACACACCCACACAAAACCACACACACCCACACAAAACCACACCCACCCACACAAAACGACACGAAACCACAGCCACACGAAACCACAGCCACACGAAACCACAGCCACACGGAACTACAGCCACACGAAACTACAGCCACACTAAACCACAGCCACACTAAACCACAGCCACACGGAAATACAGCCACATGAAACCATCAATCCAGTGATTAACAAGAAAATAGTGCTTCCTCCAAGAGCAGATGAGTGGGACACTTTCTGTGGGACGAAACAACAATGGGCAGATACCATTACATGACATTGGGCAGTAGGGTGAGAGCATGAGTGTCTGATCCATAACGACAACAACCCTTTCTAACTCAATGTTGTTATGTGTTGTGCTGTTATGTATTGTTGTGTTTTGTTGTTAATTGTTGTGTGTTGTGTGTTGTCACAAGACAACCCATGCTTAAGACACATACTAGTTCTTATTAAGGATCAACTGACCAAGAGCAAACCATATACTGCCTTGAGGTGAGTTAGCTGCCATGTGGCCTTGATCTTCTAGGTAGACATTATCTTTTGTCAGATTGTGCACCACCCCATCACCCCCCCCCTTCCAAACGCCCCCCCCCCTACTCCCTCCCAAAGAAATCATGACAAGTACCACGAAGAGCATCTGATTGAGATCCTTGGAGTCCTGAAGAACATCTGAGATCATTGGATCCCCTAAGAGCATCTGAGATCCTTGGAGCCCCTAAGAGCATCTGATTGAGATCCTTGGAGCCCCAAAGAGCATCTGATTGAGATCCTTGGAGTCCTGAAGAACATCTGAGTACCTTGGAGCCCTGAAGAGCATCTCAGATCCTTGGAGTCCCGAAGAGCATCTGAGATCCTTGGAGCCCCGAAGAGCATCTGATTCAGATCCTTGGAGTCCTGAAGAGCATCTGAGATCCTTGGAGCCCCAAAGAACTTCTGATTGAGATCCATCTAAGATGACCTCCAGGAATGCTTCCGTCAGTTGGAGACCGATGGGAGAAATGTGTTTTCTCCTCAGAAAGGACCTAGAAAGGACCTCTTTCTCCACAGTCTATTCTCTCACTACCGTCTATTCTCTCTCTCACCGGTCTATTCTCTTTCTCCCCAGTCTATTCTCTCTTTCCCAGACTATTCTCTTTCTTCCCAATCTATTCTCTCTCTCCCCAATCTCTTCTGTCTCTCCCCAGTCTATTCTCTTTCTCCCCAGTCTATTCTCTCTTTCCCCAGTCTAATCTCTTTCTTCCCAGTCTATTCTCTCTCTCTCCCCAGTCTCTTCTATCTCTCTCTAGTCTATTCTCTCTCTCCCCAGTCAATTCTCTCTCTCCCCAGTCTATTTTCTCTATCCCGTCTATTCTCTCTGTCCCCAGTCTATTCTCTCTCCCCAGTTTATTCTCTCTCTCTTTCTCCAGTCTATTCTGTCTCTCCCCAGTCAATTCTCTCTCTCTCCAGTATATTCTCTCTCCCCAGTCTATTATCTCTCTCCAGTCTATTCTCTCCCCTCAGTCTATTCTCTCTCTCCCCAGTCTATTCTGTCTCTCCCCAGTCTATTCTCTCTCCAGTCTATTCTCTCTCCAGTCTATTCTCTCTCTCCTCAGTCTATTCTCTCTCCCTAGTCTATTCTCTCTCTCGTCTCATCTCTCTCCCCAGTTTATTCTCTCTCTCTCCAGTATATTCTCTCTCTCCCTAGTCTATTATCTCTCTCCAGTCTATTCTCTCTCCCCAGTCTATTCTCTCTCTCCCTAGTCTATTATGTCTCTCCCAGTCTATTTTCTCTCCCCAGTCTATTCTCTCTCTCCCAAGGCTATTCTCTCTCTCTCCAGTCTATTCTCTCTCCCCAGTCTATTCTCTCTCTCCCCAGTCTATTCTCTCTCCCCAGTCTATTCTCTCTCTCCCCAGTCTATTCTCTCTCTCCCCAGTCTATTCTCTCTCTCATAAACTGAAGATAGGTGGCACTGACGAATGCTCGTGTGGTACAGGGAAAATGACTGCTGAACATCTGCTGCAAAATTGCCCGACATATGAGGATCAGAGAAAGCACATGTGGCCATCACCAGTGCCAACACTAGACAAGCTCTATGGCAGTGTCGACAGCCTCAGGATGACCGCTGCTTTCTTCGAAAAATTCAAGTTGACGTCTGACAGCGTACGAAGAAGAAGATATTCTCTCTCTCCCCAGTCTATTCTCTCTCTACTCAGTCTATTCTCTCTCATCCCATTCTCTCCCCAGTCTATTCTCTCTCTCCCCAGTCTATTCTGTATCCCCATTGTATTCTCTCTCTCTCCAGTCTATTCTCTCTCCCCAGTCTATTCTCTCTCTCCCTAGTCTATTATGTCTCTCCCAGTCTATTTTCTCTCCCCAGTCTATTCTCTCTCTCCCAAGGCTATTCTCTCTCTCTCCAGTCTATTCTCTCTCCCCAGTCTATTCTCTCTCTCCCCAGTCTATTCTCTCTCCCCAGTCTATTCTCTCTCTCCCCAGTCTATTCTCTCTCTCCCCAGTCTATTCTCTCTCTCCTAAGTCTATTCTCTCTTTCATAAACTGAAGATAGGTGGCACTGACGAATGCTCGTGTGGTACAGGGAAAATGACTGCTGAACATCTGCTGCAAAATTGCCCGACATATGAGGATCAGAGAAAGCACATGTGGCCATCACCAGTGCCAACACTAGACAAGCTCTATGGCAGTGTCGACAGCCTCAGGATGACCGCTGCTTTCTTCGAAAAATTCAAGTTGACGTCTGACAGCGTACGAAGAAGAAGATATTCTCTCTCTCCCCAGTCTATTCTCTCTCTACTCAGTCTATTCTCTCTCATCCCATTCTCTCCCCAGTCTATTCTCTCTCTCCCCAGTCTATTCTGTATCCCCATTGTATTCTCTCTCTCCAGTCTATTCTCTCTCTCCCCAGTCTATTCTCTCTCTACTCAGTCTATTCTCTCTCATCCCAGTCTATTCTCTCTCCAGTCTAATCTCTCTCTCCCCAGTCTATTCTTTCTCTTCCCAGTCTATTCTGTCTCCCCATTGTATTCTCTCTCTCCAGTCTATTCTCTCTCTCTCCAGTCTATTCTCTCTCTCCCCAGTCTATTCTCTCTCTCCCCCAGTCTATTCTCTCTCCCCAGTTTATTCTCTCTCCCCAGTCTATTCTCTCTCCCCAGTCTATTCTCTCTCTCCCCAGTCTATTCCATCTCCCCATTGTATTTTCTCTCCCCCCAGTCTATTCTCTCTCTCCCCAGTCTATTCTCTCTCCCCATTGTATTTTCTCTCTCCTCAGTCTATTCTCTCTCTCCCCAGTCTACTCTTTCTCTCCCCAGTCTATTCTCTCTCTTCAGTCTATTCTCTCTCTCCTCAGTCTATTCTCTCTCTCCCCAGTCTATTCTCTCTCTCCCCAGTCTATTCCCTCTCCCCATTGTATTCTCTCTCTCCCCAGTCTATTCTCTATATCCCCAGTCTAATCCCTCTCCCCATTGTATTCTCTCTCTCCCCAGTCTATTCTCTCCCTCCTCAGTCTATTCTCTCTCCCCATTATATTCTCTCTCTCTCCAGTCTATTCTCTCTCTCCCCAGTCTGTGATCGTCAAGAGTATAGAGCGTAACGCAGTGAACATGTACCTGACGAGAGAGATACTTCTGGGCCTCAAGTCAGACACCAACATCTCGTCACACCATCTCAGCCTCCTCAAGGGAAGACTGACACAAGCAGGGCCCACAGCTCTGTCCCTGGCCGGCTTACGTAAGTCAATACACAAACCCCCCCCCCCCCCCCCCGACAGCAACATGGACACAAGATTTTTTTGGGGGGGGACATGAGAGCAACATGGACACAAGATTGGGGGGGGGGAGCATGAGAGCAATATGGACACAATATTGGGGAAGGGGGGGGGGACATAAGGGCAACTTGGACACACGATTGGGGAAGGGGGGGGGGACATGAGTGCAGCATGGACACAAGATTGGGAAGGGGGGGACATGAGTGCAGCATGGACACAAGATTGGGAAGGGGGGACATGAGAGCAACATGGACACAAGATTGGGGAAGGGGGGGGACATAAGGGCAACTTGGACACAAGATTGGGGAAGGGGGGGGACATGAGAGCAGCATGGACACAAGATTGGGGAAGGGGGGGACATGAGGGCAACTTGGACACAAGATTGGGGAAGGGGGGGACATGAGGGCAACTTGGACACAAGATTGGGGAAGGGGGGGGGGACATGAGGGCAACTTGGACACAAGATTGGGTTTATGTTAGTGTTGACCCGTTTATTTTAGTGTTGACCTTTTGGTTGTAACCTGTTGGTCTTAATTTTGTATTATATGAATTGTTTTATTTATCCATTGTCAGACCTATTGTAACACAATCACATTACTTGTATATGTGTATGTATTGTCAGGTCTACTCTGACCTATTGTAACACAATCACATTACTTGTATATGTGTATGTATTGTCAGGTCTACTCTGACCTATTGTAACACAATCACATTACTTGTATATTGTCAGGTCTACTCAGTCCCAGAATCCTGAGTGTGAACACCACCAATTTTATGCTGAATGGTCAATCGGGTCTAAGTGGGGTAAACCCTGCCATGAACTGTCCACCCAGTCCTGTTGTCAGCCCTAACCAGTGGCTGGCCCAGAGTTCTGTACCAGGTTGGTTTCCCTATCCTCTCTGTGTGTGTGACAGGTGGCAGTGGGGCTGTCTGAAATCGGATTTGTGTGTGTGACAGGTGGCAGTGGGGCTGTCTGAAATCGGATTTGTGTGTGTGACAGGTGGCAGTGGGGCTGTCTGAAATCGGATTTGTGTGTGTGACAGGGGGCAGTGGGGCTGTCTGAAATCGGATTTGTGTGTGTGACAGGTGGCAGTGGGGCTGTCTGAAATCGGATTTGTGTGTGTGACAGGTGGCAGTGGGGCTGTCTGAAATCGGATTTGTGTGTGTGACAGGTGGCAGTGGGGCTGTCTGAAATCGGATTTGTGTGTGTGACAGGTGGCAGTGGGGCTGTCTGAAATCGGATTTGTGTGTGTGACAGGTGGCAGTGGGGCTGTCTGAAATCGGATTTGTGTGTGTGACAGGTGGCAGTGGGGCTGTCTGAAATCGGATTTGTGTGTGTGACAGGTGGCAGTGGGGCTGTCTGAAATCGGATTTGTGTGTGTGACAGGTGGCAGTGGGGCTGTCTGAAATCGGATTTGTGTGTGTGACAGGTGGCAGTGGGGCTGTCTGAAATCGGATTTGTGTGTGTGACAGGTGGCAGTGTGGCTGTCTGAAATCGGATTTGTGTGTGTGACAGGTGGCAGTGGGGCTGTCTGAAATCGGATTTGTGTATGTGACAGGTGGCAGTGGGGCTGTCTGAAATCGGATTTGTGTGTGTGACAGGTGGTAGTGGGGCTGTCTGAAATCGGATTTGTGTGTGTGACAGGTGGCTGTCTGAAATCGGATTTGTGTGTGTGACAGGTGGCAGTGGGGCTGTCTGAAATCGGATTTGTGTGTGTGACAGGTGGCTGTCTGAAATCGGATTTGTGTGTGTGACAGGTGGCAGTGGGGCTGTCTGAAATCGGATTTGTGTGTGTGTGACAACCTTGTTCCCTCCTACAGCCTTGCCTCCCTTTAGGCTTGCCCACAGCTTTCAATATACAGCCTTGCTCCACCTCCCCCCTGTACAGACATCACAAAGTTGCAGTGCAGACATCAGGCAGACATCACAAAGTTACAATGCAGACATTAGGCAGACATCACAAAGTTACAATGCAGACATCAGGCAGACATCACAAAGTTACAATGCAGACATCAGGCAGACATCACAAAATTACAGTGCAGATATCAGGCAGACATCACAAAGTTACAATGCAGACATCAGGCAGACATCACAAAGTTACAATGCAGACATCAGGCAGACATCATAAAGTTACAATGCAGACATCAGGCAGACATCACAAAGTTACAATGCAGACATCAGGCAGACATCATACAGTTTTAATGCAGACATCAGGCAGACATCATACAGTTTTAATGCAGACATCAGGCAGACATCACAAAGTTACAATGCAGACATCAGGCAGACATCACAAAGTTACAATGCAGACATCAGGCAGACATCATAAAGTTACAATGCAGACATCAGGCAGACATCACAAAGTTACAATGCAGACATCAGGCAGACATCATACAGTTTTAATGCAGACATCAGGCAGACATCACAAAGTTACAATGCAGACATCAGGCAGACATCATAAAGTTACAATGCAGACATCAGGCAGACATCATAAAGTTACAATGCAGACATCACGCAGACATCACAAAGTTACAATGCAGACATCAGGCAGACATCACAAAGTTACAATGCAGACATCACGCAGACATCACAAAGTTATAATGCAGACATCACGCAGACATCATAAAGTTACAATGCAGACATCAGGCAGACATCAAAAAGTTACAATGCAGACATCAGGCAGACATCACAAAGTTACAGTGCAGACATCAGGCAGACATCACAAAGTTACAATGCAGACATCAGGCAGACATCGCAAAGTTACAGTGCAGACATCAGGCAGACATCACAAAGTTACAATGCAGACATCAGGCAGACATCATAAAGTTACAATGCAGACATCAGGCAGACATCATAAAGTTACAATGCAGACATCCGGCAGACACAGGACCTACTGAAAAGAGGACCTTCTGCAGGTTAAAACCAGGTTTCTCTCAATATCTGTCTACAGCCATCTTCAGTCCTCTCATGGTGGTCACCCCAGCCAGTAACGTTGACGTGCTCAGCTCTAACCGAACCACTAATGGATTCCGTCATGACTTTAGCAACAGCGCATTTATGAGGATTCCAACCCCACTCGAGTGTGGTAAGAGGGGTTGTGTGGGAGTGTGGTAAGAGGGGTTGTTTGGGAGTGTGGTAGGAGGGGTTGTTTGGGAGTGTGGTAAGAGGGGTTGTTTGGGAGTGTGGTAAGAGGGGTTGTTTAGGAGTGTGGTAGGAGGGGTTGTTTGGGAGTGTGGTAAGAGGGGTTGTTTGGGAGTGTCGTAAGAAGGGTTGTGTGGGAGTGTGGTAAAAGGGGTTTGTGGGAGTGTGGTAAGAAAGGTTTGTGGGAGTGTGGTAAGAGGAGTTGTGTGGTAAGAGGGGTTGTTTGGGAGTGTGGTAGGAGGGGTTGTTTGGGAGTGTGGTAGGAGGGGTTGTTTGGGAGTGTGGTAAAAGGGGTTGTTTGGTAAGAGGGGTTGTGTGGGAGTGTGGTAAGAGGGGTTGTGTGGTAAGAGGGGTTGTGTGGTAAGAGGGGTTGTGTGGGAGTGTGGTAAGAGGGATTGTGTGGTAAGAGGGGTTGTGTGGTAAGAGGGGTTGTGTGGTAAGAGGGGTTGTGTGGGAGTGTGGTAAGAGGGGTTGTGTGGGAGTGTGGTAAGAGGGGTTGTGTGGTAAGAGGTATTGTGTGGGAGTGTGGTAAGAGGAGTTGTGTGGTAAGAGCGGTTGTGTGGTAAGAGGGGTTGTGTGGGAGTGTGGTAAGAGGGGTTGTGTGAGAGTGTGGTAAGAGGGGTTGTGTGGGAGTGTGGTAAGAGGGGTTGTGTGGTAAGGGGGTTGTCTGGGAGTGTGGAAAGAGGGGTTGTTTGGGAGTGTGGTAAGAGGGGTTGTGTGGTAAGAGGGGTTGTGTGGGAGTGTGGTAAGAGGGGTTGTTTGGGAGTGTGGTAAGAGGGGTTGTGTGGGAGTGTGGTAAGAGGGGTTGTGTGGGAGTGTGGTAAGAGGGGTTGTGTGAGAGTGTGGTAAGAGGGGTTGTGTGGGAGTGTGGTAAGAGGGGTTGTGTGGGAGTGTGGTAAGAGGGGTTGTGTGAGAGTGTGGTAAGAGGGGTTGTGTGGGAGTGTGGTAAGAGGGGTTGTGTGGTAAGGGGGTTGTCTGGGAGTGTGGAAAGAGGGGTTGTTTGGGAGTGTGGTAAGAGGGGTTGTGTGGTAAGAGGGGTTGTGTGGGAGTGTGGTAAGAGGGGTTGTTTGGGAGTGTGGTAAGAGGGGTTGTGTGGGAGTGTGGTAAGAGGGGTTGTGTAGGAGTGTGGTAAGAGTGGTTGTGTGGGAGTGTGGTAAGAGGGGTTGTGTGGGAGTGTGGTAAGATGAGGGTGTGGGAGAGTGGTAAGAGGGGATGTGTGGGAGTGTCGTAAGAGGGGTTGTGTAGGAGTGTGGTAAGAGGGGTTGTGTGGGAGGAGGGGTTGTGTGGGAGTGTGGTAAGAGGGGTTGTGTGGGAGTGTGGTAAGAGTGGTTGTGTGGTAAGAGGGGTTCTGTGGGAGTGTGGTAAGACGGGTTGTTTGGAAGTGTGGTAAGAGGGGTTGTGTGGGAGTGTGGTAAGAGGGGTTGTTTGGTAAGAGGGGTTTTGTGGTAAGAGGGGTTGTGTGGGAGTGTGGTAAGAGGGGTTATGTGGGAGTGTGGTAATAGGGGTTGTGTGGGAGTTTGGTAAGAGGGGTTGTGTGGTAAGAGGGGTTGTGTGGTAAGAGGGGGAGTGTGGTAATAGGGGTTGTGTGGGAGTTTGGTAAGAGGGGTTGTGTGGTAAGAGGGGTTGTGTGGTAAGAGAGGTTGTGTGGTAAGAGGGGTTGTGTAGGAGTGTGGTAATAGGGGTTGTGTGGGGGTTTGGTAAGAGGGGTTGTGTGGTAAGAGGGGTTGTGTGGGAGTGTGGTAAGAGCGGTTGTGAGGGAGTGTGGTAAGAGGGGTTGTGTGGGAGTGTGGTAAGAGGGATTGTGTGGGAGTGTGGAAAGAGGGGTTGTGTGGGAGTGTTTTAAGAGGGGTTGTGTGGGAGTGTGGTAAGAGGGGTTGTGTGGTAAGAGGGGTTGTGTGGTAAGAGGGGTTGTGTAGGAGTGTGGTAAGAGGGGTTGTGTGGTAATAAGGGTTGTGTGGGAGTGTGGTAAGAGGCGTTGTGTGGTAAGAGGGGTTGTGTGGGAGTGTGGTAAGAGGGGTTGTGTGGGAGTGTGGTAAGAGGGGTTGTGTGGGAGTGTGGTAAGAGGGGTTGTGTGGTAAAAGAGGTTGTCAGGGAGTATGGAAAGAGGGGTTGTTTGGGAGTGTGGTAAGAGGGGTAGTTTGGGAGTGTGGTAAGAGGGGTTGTGTGAGAGTGTGGGAGTGTGGTAAGAGGGGTTGTGTGGGAGTGTGGTAAGAGGGGTTGTGTGGGAGTGTGGTAGGAGGGGTTGTGTGGGAGTGTGGTTAGAGGGGTTGTGTGGTAAGAGGGGTTGTGTGGGAGTGTAGTAAGAGGGGTTGTGTGAGAGTGTGGGAGTGTGGTAAGAGGGGTTGTTTGGGAGTGTGGTAAGAGGGGTTGTTTGGGAGTGTAGTAAGAGGGGTTGTGTGAGAGTGTGGGAGTGTGGTAAGAGGGGTTGTGTGGGAGTGTGGTAAGAGGGGTTGTGTGGGAGTGTGGTAAGAGGGGTTGTGTGGGAGTGTGGTTAGAGGGGTTGTGTGGTAAGAGGGGTTGTGTGGGAGTGTGGTAAGAGGGGTTGTGTAAAAAGAGGGGTTGTGTGGTAAGAGGGGTTGTGTGGGAGTGTGGTAAGAGGGGTTGTGTGGTAAGAGGGGTTGTGTAGGAGTGTGGTAAGAGGGGTTGTGTGGGAGTGTGATAAGAGGGGTTGTGTGGTAAGAGGGGTTGTGTGGGAGTGTGGTAAGAGGCGTTGTGTGGGAGTGTGGTAAGAGGGGTTGTGTGGGACTGTGGTAAGAGGGGTTGTGTGGGAGTGTGGTAAGAAGGGTTGTGTGGGAGTATGGTAAGAGGGGTTGTGTGGGAGTGTGGTAAGAGGGGTTGTGTGGGAGTGTGGTAAGAAGGGTTGTGTGGGAGTGTGGTAAGATTGGTTGTGTGGGAGTGTGGTAAGAGTGGTTGTGTGGGAGTGTGGTAAGAGGGGTTGTGTGGGAGTGTGGTAAGAGGGGTTGTGTGGGAGTGGGGTAAGAGGGGATGTGTGGGAGTGTGGTAAGAGGGGTTGTGTGGGAGTGTGGTAAGAGGGGTTGTGTGGGAGTGTGGTAAGAGGGGTTGTGTGGGAGTGTGGTAAGATGGGTTGTGTGGGAGTGTGGTAAGAAGGGTTGTGTGGGAGAGTGGTAAGAGGGGTTGTGTGGGAATGTGGTAAGAGGGGTTGTGTGGGAGTGTGGTAAGAGGGGTTGTGTGGGAGTGTGGTAAGAAGGGTTGTGTGGGAGTGTGGTAAGAGGGGTTGTGTGGGAGTGTGGTAAGAGGGGTTGTGTGGTAAGAGAGGTTTTCTGGGAGTGTGGAAAGAGGGGTTGTTTGGGAGTGTGGTAAGAGGGGTTGTATGGGAGTGTGGTAAGAGGGGTTGTGTGGGAGTGTGGTAAGAGGGGTTGTGTGGGAGTGTGGTAAGAGGGGTTGTGTGGGAGTGTGGTAAGAGGGGTTGTGTGGTAAGAGGGGTTGATTGGGAGTGTGGTAAGAGGGGTTGTGTGGTAAGAGGGGTTGTGTGGGAGTGTGGTAAGAGGGGTCTTGTGGTAAGACGGGTTGTGTGGGAGTGGGGTAAGAGGGGTCTTGTGGTAAGAGGGGCTGTGTGGGAGTGTGGTAAGAGGGGTTGTGTGGTAAGAGGGGTTGTGTGGGAGTTTGGTAAGAGGGGTTGATTGGGAGTGTGGTAAGAGGGGTTGTGTGGGAATGTGGTAAGAGGGGTTGTGTGGTAAGAGGGGTTGTCTGGGAGTGTGGAAAGAGGGGTTATTTGGGAGTTTTGTAAGAGGGGTTGTGTGGGAGTTTGGTAAGAGGGGTTGTGTGGGAGTGTGGTAAGAGGGGTTGTGTAGGAGTGTGGTAAGAGGGGTTGTGTGGGAGTGTGGTAAGAGGGGTAAGAGGGGTTGTGTGGGAGTGTGGTAAGAGGGGTTGTGTGGTAAGAGGGGTTGTGTGGGAGTGTGGTAAGAGGGGTTGTGTGGTAATAGGGGTTGTGTTGGAGTGTGGTAAGAGGGGTTGTGTTGTAAGAGGGGTTGTGTGGTAAGAGGGGTTGTGTGGGAGTGTGGTAAGAGGGGTTGTGTAGGAGTGTGGTAAGAGGGGTTGTGTGGAAAGAGGGGTTGTGTTGTAAGAGGGGTTGTGTGGGAGTGTGGTAAGAGGGGTTGTGTGGTAAGAGGGGTTGTGTGGTAAGAAGGGTTGTGTGGTAAGAAGGGTTGTGTGGGAGTGTGGTAAGAGCGGTTGTGAGGGAGTGTGGTAAGAGGGGTTGTGTGGGAGTGTGGTAAGAGGGGTTGTGTGGTAAGAAGGGATGTGTGGGAGTGTGGTAAGAGCGGTTGTGAGGGAGTGTGGTAAGAGGGGTTGTGTGGGAGTGTGGTAAGAGGGGTTGTGTGGGAGTGTTTTAAGAGTGGTTGTGTGGGAGTGTGGTAAGAGGGGTTGTGTGGTAAGAGGGGTTATCTGGGAGTGTGGAAAGAGGGGTTGTTTGGGAGTGTGGTAAGAGGGGTTGTTTGGGAGTGTGGTAAGAGGGGTTGTGTGAGAGTGTGGGAGTGTGGTAAGAGGGGTTGTGTGGGAGTGTGGTAAGAGGGGTTGTGTGGGAGTGTGGGAGTGTGGTAAGAGGGGTTGTGTGGGAGTGTGGTAAGAGGGGTTGTGTGGGAGTGTGGTAAGAGGGGTTGTGTGGGAGTGTGGTAAGAGTGGTTGTGTGGGAGTGTGGTAAGAGGGGTTGTGTGGGAGTGTGGTAAGAGGGTTTGTGTGGTAAGAGGGGTTGTGTGGGAGTGTGGTAAGAGGGGGTGTGGGGTAAGAATGGTTGTGTGGGAGTGTGGTAAGAGGGGTTGTGTGGGAGTGTGGTAAGAGGGGTTGTGTGGGAGTTTTGTAAGAGGGGTTGTGTGGTAAGAGGGGTTGTGTGGGAGTGTGGTAAGAGGGGTTGTGTAATAAGAAGGGTTGTGTGGGAGTGTGGTAAGAGGGGTTGTGTGGTAAGAGGGGTATTGTAGGAGTGTGGTAAGAGGGGTTGTGTGGGAGTGTGGTTAGAGGCGTATTGTGGTAAGAGGGGTTGTGTGGGAGTGTGGTAAGAGGCGTATTGTGGTAAGAGGGGTTGTGTGGGAGTGTGGTAAGAGGGGTTGTGTGGGAGTCTGGTAAGAGGGGTTGTGTGGGAGTGTGGTAAGAAGGGTTGTGTGGGAGTGTGGTAAGAGGGGTTGTGTGGGAGTGTGGTAAGAGGGATTGTGTGGTAAAAGAGGTTGTCAGGGAGTGTGGTAAGAGGGGTAGTTTGGGAGTGTGGTAAGAGGGGTTGTGTGAGAGTGTGGGAGTGTGGTAAGAGGGGTTGTGTGGGAGTGTGGTAAGAGGGGTTGTGTGAGAGTGTGGGAGTGTGGTAAGAGGGGTTGTGTGGGAGTGTGGTAAGAGGGATTGTGTGGGAGTGTGGTAAGAGGGGTTGTTTGGTAAGAGGGGTTGTGTGGTAAGAGGGGTTGTGTGGGAGTGTGGTAAGAGGGGTTGTGTGGTAAGATGGGTTGTGTGGTAAGAGGGGTTGTGTGGTAAGAGGGTTTGTTTGGGAGTGTGGTAAGAGGGGTTGTGTGGGAGTGTGGTAAGAGGGGTTGTGTGGTAAGAGGGGTTGTGTGGGAGTGTGGTAAGAGGCGTTGTGTGGTAAGAGGGGTTGTGTGGTAAGAGGGGTTGTGTGGGAGTGTGGTAAGAGGGATTGTGTGGGAGTGTGGTAAGAGGCGTTGTGTGGTAAGAGCGGTTGTGTGGTAAGAGGGGTTGTGTGGTAAGAGGGGTTGTGTGGGAGTGTGGTAAGAGCGGTTGTGTGGGAGTGTGGTAAGAGGGGTTGTGTGGGAGTGTGGTAAGAGGCGTTGTGTGGGAGTGTGGTAAGAGGGGTTGTGTGGTAAGAGGGGGTGTGGGGTAAGAGGGGTTGTGTGGGAGTGTGGTAAGAGGGGTTGTGTGGGAGTGTGGTAAGAGGGGTTGTGTGGGAGTTTTGTAAGAGGGGTTGTGTGGTAAGAGGGGTTGTGTGGGAGTGTGGTAAGAGGGGTTGTGTAATAAGAGGGGTTGTGTGGGAGTGTGGTAAGAGGGGTTGTGTGGTAAGAGGGGTATTGTAGGAGTGTGGTAAGAGGGGTTGGGTGGGAGTGTGGTAAGAGGCGTATTGTGGTAAGAGGGGTTGTGTGGGAGTGTGGTAAGAGGCGTATTGTGGTAAGAGGGGTTGTGTGGGAGTGTGGTAAGAGGGGTTGTGTGGGAGTCTGGTAAGAGGGGTTGTGTGGGAGTGTGGTAAGAAGGGTTGTGTGGGAGTGTGGTAAGAGGGGTTGTGTGGGAGTGTGGTAAGAGGGATTGTGTGGTAAAAGAGGTTGTCAGGGAGTGTGGTAAGAGGGGTTGTTTGGGAGTGTGGTAAGAGGGGTTGTGTGAGAGTGTGGGAGTGTGGTAAGAGGGGTTGTGTGGGAGTGTGGTAAGAGGGATTGTGTGGGAGTGTGGTAAGAGGGGTTGTTTGGTAAGAGGGGTTGTGTGGTAAGAGGGGTTGTGTGGGAGTGTGGTAAGAGGGGTTGTGTGGTAAGATGGGTTGTGTGGTAAGAGGGGTTGTGTGGTAAGAGGGTTTGTGTGGGAGTGTGGTAAGAGGGGTTGTGTGGGAGTGTGGTAAGAGGGGTTGTGTGGTAAGAGGGGTTGTGTGGGAGTGTGGTAAGAGGTGTTGTGTGGTAAGAGGGGTTGTGTGGTAAGAGGGGTTGTGTGGGAGTGTGGTAAGAGGGATTGTGTGGTAAGAGGCGTTGTGTGGTAAGAGCGGTTGTGTGGTAAGAGGGGTTGTGTGGTAAGAGGGGTTGTGTGGGAGTGTGGTAAGAGCGGTTGTGTGGGAGTGTGGTAAGAGGGGTTGTGTGGGAGTGTGGTAAGAGGCGTTGTGTGGGAGTGTGGTAAGAGGGGTTGTGTGGGAGTGTGGTAAGAGGGGTTGTGTGGGAGTGTGGTAAGAGGGGTTGTGTGGTAAGGGGGTTGTCTGTAAGTGTGGAAAGAGGGGTTGTTTGGGAGTGTGGTAAGAGGGGTTGTGTGGTAAGAGGGGTTGTGTGGGAGTGTGGTAAGAGGGGTTGTTTGGGAGTGTGGTAAGAGGGGTTGTGTGGGAGTGTGGTAAGAGGGGTTGTGTAGGAGTGTGGTAAGAGTGGTTGTGTGGGAGTGTGGTAAGAGGGGTTGTGTGGGAGTGTGGTAAGATGAGGGTGTGGGAGAGTGGTAAGAGGGGATGTGTGGGAGTGTCGTAAGAGGGGTTGTGTAGGAGTGTGGTAAGAGGGGTTGTGTGGGAGGAGGGGTTGTGTGGGAGTGTGGTAAGAGGGGTTGTGTGGGAGTGTGGTAAGAGTGGTTGTGTGGTAAGAGGGGTTGTGTGGGAGTGTGGTAAGACGGGTTGTTTGGAAGTGTGGTAAGAGGGGTTGTGTGGGAGTGTGGTAAGAGGGGTTGTTTGGTAAGAGGGGTTTTGTGGTAAGAGGGGTTGTGTGGGAGTGTGGTAAGAGGGGTTATGTGGGAGTGTGGTAAGAGGGGTTGTGTGGTAAGAGGGGTTGTGTGGGAGTGTGGTAATAGGGGTTGTGTGGGAGTTTGGTAAGAGGGGTTGTGTGGTAAGAGGGGTTGTGTGGTAAGAGGGGTTGTGTGGGAGTGTGGTAATAGGGGTTGTGTGGGAGTTTGGTAAGAGGGGTTGTGTGGTAAGAGGGGTTGTGTGGTAAGAGGGGTTGTGTGGTAAGAGGGGTTGTGTGGGAGTGTGGTAATAGGGGTTGTGTGGGGGTTTGGTAAGAGGGGTTGTGTGGTAAGAGGGGTTGTGTGGGAGTGTGGTAAGAGCGGTTGTGAGGGAGTGTGGTAAGAGGGGTTGTGTGGGAGTGTGGTAAGAGGGATTGTGTGGGAGTGTGGAAAGAGGGGTTGTGTGGGAGTGTTTTAAGAGGGGTTGTGTGGGAGTGTGGTAAGAGGGGTTGTGTGGTAAGAGGGGTTGTGTGGTAAGAGGGGTTGTGTAGGAGTGTGGTAAGAGGGGTTGTGTGGTAAGAGGGGTTGTGTGGGAGTGTGGTAAGAGGGGTTGTGTGGGAGTGTGGGAGTGTGGTAAGAGGGGTTGTGTGGGAGTGTGGTAAGAGGGGTTGTGTGGTAAAAGAGGTTGTCAGGGAGTATGGAAAGAGGGGTTGTTTGGGAGTGTGGTAAGAGGGGTAGTGTGGGAGTGTGGTAAGAGGGGTTGTGTGGGAGTGTGGTAAGAGGGGTTGTGTGGGAGTGTGGGAGTGTGGTAAGAGGGGTTGTGTGGGAGTGTGGTAAGAGGGGTTGTGTGGTAAGAGGGGTTGTGTGGGAGTGTGGTAAGAGGGGTTGTGTGGTAAGACGGGTTGTGTGGGAGTGTGGTAAGAGGGGTTGTGTGGGAGTGTGGGAGTGTGGTAAGAGGGGTTGTGTGGGAGTGTGGTAAGAGGGGTTGTGTGGGAGTGTGGTAAGAGGGGTTGTGTGGGAGTGTGGTAAGAGTGGTTGTGTGGGAGTGTGGTAAGAGGGGTTGTGTGGGAGTGTGGTAAGAGGGTTTGTGTGGTAAGAGGGGTTGTGTGGGAGTGTGGTAAGAGGGGGTGTGGGGTAAGAATGGTTGTGTGGGAGTGTGGTAAGAGGGGTTGTGTGGGAGTGTGGTAAGAGGGGTTGTGTGGGAGTTTTGTAAGAGGGGTTGTGTGGTAAGAGGGGTTGTGTGGGAGTGTGGTAAGAGGGGTTGTGTAATAAGAAGGGTTGTGTGGGAGTGTGGTAAGAGGGGTTGTGTGGTAAGAGGGGTATTGTAGGAGTGTGGTAAAAGGGGTTGTGTGGGAGTGTGGTAAGAGGCGTATTGTGGTAAGAGGGGTTGTGTGGGAGTGTGGTAAGAGGCGTATTGTGGTAAGAGGGGTTGTGTGGGAGTGTGGTAAGAGGGGTTGTGTGGGAGTCTGGTAAGAGGGGTTGTGTGGGAGTGTGGTAAGAAGGGTTGTGTGGGAGTGTGGTAAGAGGGGTTGTGTGGGAGTGTGGTAAGAGGGATTGTGTGGTAAAAGAGGTTGTCAGGGAGTGTGGTAAGAGGGGTAGTTTGGGAGTGTGGTAAGAGGGGTTGTGTGAGAGTGTGGGAGTGTGGTAAGAGGGGTTGTGTGGGAGTGTGGTAAGAGGGGTTGTGTGAGAGTGTGGGAGTGTGGTAAGAGGGGTTGTGTGGGAGTGTGGTAAGAGGGATTGTGTGGGAGTGTGGTAAGAGGGGTTGTTTGGTAAGAGGGGTTGTGTGGTAAGAGGGGTTGTGTGGGAGTGTGGTAAGAGGGGTTGTGTGGTAAGATGGGTTGTGTGGTAAGAGGGGTTGTGTGGTAAGAGGGTTTGTTTGGGAGTGTGGTAAGAGGGGTTGTGTGGGAGTGTGGTAAGAGGGGTTGTGTGGTAAGAGGGGTTGTGTGGGAGTGTGGTAAGAGGCGTTGTGTGGTAAGAGGGGTTGTGTGGTAAGAGGGGTTGTGTGGGAGTGTGGTAAGAGGGATTGTGTGGGAGTGTGGTAAGAGGCGTTGTGTGGTAAGAGCGGTTGTGTGGTAAGAGGGGTTGTGTGGTAAGAGGGGTTGTGTGGGAGTGTGGTAAGAGCGGTTGTGTGGGAGTGTGGTAAGAGGGGTTGTGTGGGAGTGTGGTAAGAGGCGTTGTGTGGGAGTGTGGTAAGAGGGGTTGTGTGGTAAGAGGGGGTGTGGGGTAAGAGGGGTTGTGTGGGAGTGTGGTAAGAGGGGTTGTGTGGGAGTGTGGTAAGAGGGGTTGTGTGGGAGTTTTGTAAGAGGGGTTGTGTGGTAAGAGGGGTTGTGTGGGAGTGTGGTAAGAGGGGTTGTGTAATAAGAGGGGTTGTGTGGGAGTGTGGTAAGAGGGGTTGTGTGGTAAGAGGGGTATTGTAGGAGTGTGGTAAGAGGGGTTGTGTGGGAGTGTGGTAAGAGGCGTATTGTGGTAAGAGGGGTTGTGTGGGAGTGTGGTAAGAGGCGTATTGTGGTAAGAGGGGTTGTGTGGGAGTGTGGTAAGAGGGGTTGTGTGGGAGTCTGGTAAGAGGGGTTGTGTGGGAGTGTGGTAAGAAGGGTTGTGTGGGAGTGTGGTAAGAGGGGTTGTGTGGGAGTGTGGTAAGAGGGATTGTGTGGTAAAAGAGGTTGTCAGGGAGTGTGGTAAGAGGGGTTGTTTGGGAGTGTGGTAAGAGGGGTTGTGTGAGAGTGTGGGAGTGTGGTAAGAGGGGTTGTGTGGGAGTGTGGTAAGAGGGATTGTGTGGGAGTGTGGTAAGAGGGGTTGTTTGGTAAGAGGGGTTGTGTGGTAAGAGGGGTTGTGTGGGAGTGTGGTAAGAGGGGTTGTGTGGTAAGATGGGTTGTGTGGTAAGAGGGGTTGTGTGGTAAGAGGGGTTGTGTGGGAGTGTGGTAAGAGGGGGTGTGGGGTAAGAATGGTTGTGTGGGAGTGTGGTAAGAGGGGTTGTGTGGGAGTGTGGTAAGAGGGGTTGTGTGGGAGTTTTGTAAGAGGGGTTGTGTGGTAAGAGGGGTTGTGTGGGAGTGTGGTAAGAGGGGTTGTGTAATAAGAAGGGTTGTGTGGGAGTGTGGTAAGAGGGGTTGTGTGGTAAGAGGGGTATTGTAGGAGTGTGGTAAGAGGGGTTGTGTGGGAGTGTGGTAAGAGGCGTATTGTGGTAAGAGGGGTTGTGTGGGAGTGTGGTAAGAGGCGTATTGTGGTAAGAGGGGTTGTGTGGGAGTGTGGTAAGAGGGGTTGTGTGGGAGTCTGGTAAGAGGGGTTGTGTGGGAGTGTGGTAAGAAGGGTTGTGTGGGAGTGTGGTAAGAGGGGTTGTGTGGGAGTGTGGTAAGAGGGATTGTGTGGTAAAAGAGGTTGTCAGGGAGTGTGGTAAGAGGGGTAGTTTGGGAGTGTGGTAAGAGGGGTTGTGTGAGAGTGTGGGAGTGTGGTAAGAGGGGTTGTGTGGGAGTGTGGTAAGAGGGGTTGTGTGAGAGTGTGGGAGTGTGGTAAGAGGGGTTGTGTGGGAGTGTGGTAAGAGGGATTGTGTGGGAGTGTGGTAAGAGGGGTTGTTTGGTAAGAGGGGTTGTGTGGTAAGAGGGGTTGTGTGGGAGTGTGGTAAGAGGGGTTGTGTGGTAAGATGGGTTGTGTGGTAAGAGGGGTTGTGTGGTAAGAGGGTTTGTTTGGGAGTGTGGTAAGAGGGGTTGTGTGGGAGTGTGGTAAGAGGGGTTGTGTGGTAAGAGGGGTTGTGTGGGAGTGTGGTAAGAGGCGTTGTGTGGTAAGAGGGGTTGTGTGGTAAGAGGGGTTGTGTGGGAGTGTGGTAAGAGGGATTGTGTGGGAGTGTGGTAAGAGGCGTTGTGTGGTAAGAGCGGTTGTGTGGTAAGAGGGGTTGTGTGGTAAGAGGGGTTGTGTGGGAGTGTGGTAAGAGGGGTTGTGTGGGAGTGTGGTAAGAGGGGTTGTGTGGGAGTCTGGTAAGAGGGGTTGTGTGGGAGTGTGGTAAGAAGGGTTGTGTGGGAGTGTGGTAAGAGGGGTTGTGTGGGAGTGTGGTAAGAGGGATTGTGTGGTAAAAGAGGTTGTCAGGGAGTGTGGTAAGAGGGGTTGTTTGGGAGTGTGGTAAGAGGGGTTGTGTGAGAGTGTGGGAGTGTGGTAAGAGGGGTTGTGTGGGAGTGTGGTAAGAGGGATTGTGTGGGAGTGTGGTAAGAGGGGTTGTTTGGTAAGAGGGGTTGTGTGGTAAGAGGGGTTGTGTGGGAGTGTGGTAAGAGGGGTTGTGTGGTAAGATGGGTTGTGTGGTAAGAGGGGTTGTGTGGTAAGAGGGTTTGTGTGGGAGTGTGGTAAGAGGGGTTGTGTGGGAGTGTGGTAAGAGGGGTTGTGTGGTAAGAGGGGTTGTGTGGGAGTGTGGTAAGAGGTGTTGTGTGGTAAGAGGGGTTGTGTGGTAAGAGGGGTTGTGTGGGAGTGTGGTAAGAGGGATTGTGTGGGAGTGTGGTAAGAGGCGTTGTGTGGTAAGAGCGGTTGTGTGGTAAGAGGGGTTGTGTGGTAAGAGGGGTTGTGTGGGAGTGTGGTAAGAGCGGTTGTGTGGGAGTGTGGTAAGAGGGGTTGTGTGGGAGTGTGGTAAGAGGCGTTGTGTGGGAGTGTGGTAAGAGGGGTTGTGTGGGAGTGTGGTAAGAGGGGTTGTGTGGGAGTGTGGTAAGAGGGGTTGTGTGGTAAGGGGGTTGTCTGTAAGTGTGGAAAGAGGGGTTGTTTATGAGTATGGTAAGAGGGGTTGTGTGGTAAGAGGGGTTGTGTGGGAGTGTGGTAAGAGGGGTTGTTTGGGAGTGTGGTAAGAGGGGTTGTGTGGGAGTGTGGTAAGAGGGGTTGTGTAGGAGTGTGGTAAGAGTGGTTGTGTGGGAGTGTGGTAAGAGGGGTTGTGTGGGAGTGTGGTAAGATGAGGGTGTGGGAGAGTGGTAAGAGGGGATGTGTGGGAGTGTCGTAAGAGGGGTTGTGTAGGAGTGTGGTAAGAGGGGTTGTGTGGGAGGAGGGGTTGTGTGGGAGTGTGGTAAGAGGGGTTGTGTGGGAGTGTGGTAAGAGTGGTTGTGTGGTAAGAGGGGTTGTGTGGGAGTGTGGTAAGACGGGTTGTTTGGAAGTGTGGTAAGAGGGGTTGTGTGGGAGTGTGGTAAGAGGGGTTGTTTGGTAAGAGGGGTTTTGTGGTAAGAGGGGTTGTGTGGGAGTGTGGTAAGAGGGGTTATGTGGGAGTGTGGTAAGAGGGGTTGTGTGGTAAGAGGGGTTGTGTGGGAGTGTGGTAATAGGGGTTGTGTGGGAGTTTGGTAAGAGGGGTTGTGTGGTAAGAGGGGTTGTGTGGTAAGAGGGGTTGTGTGGGAGTGTGGTAATAGGGGTTGTGTGGGAGTTTGGTAAGAGGGGTTGTGTGGTAAGAGGGGTTGTGTGGTAAGAGGGGTTGTGTGGTAAGAGGGGTTGTGTGGGAGTGTGGTAATAGGGGTTGTGTGGGGGTTTGGTAAGAGGGGTTGTGTGGTAAGAGGGGTTGTGTGGGAGTGTGGTAAGAGCGGTTGTGAGGGAGTGTGGTAAGAGGGGTTGTGTGGGAGTGTGGTAAGAGGGATTGTGTGGGAGTGTGGAAAGAGGGGTTGTGTGGGAGTGTTTTAAGAGGGGTTGTGTGGGAGTGTGGTAAGAGGGGTTGTGTGGTAAGAGGGGTTGTGTGGTAAGAGGGGTTGTGTAGGAGTGTGGTAAGAGGGGTTGTGTGGTAAGAGGGGTTGTGTGGGAGTGTGGTAAGAGGGGTTGTGTGGGAGTGTGGGAGTGTGGTAAGAGGGGTTGTGTGGGAGTGTGGTAAGAGGGGTTGTGTGGTAAAGAGGTTGTCAGGGAGTATGGAAAGAGGGGTTGTTTGGGAGTGTGGTAAGAGGGGTAGTTTGGGAGTGTGGGAGTGTGGTAAGAGGGGTTGTGTGGGAGTGTGGTAAGAGGGGTTGTGTGGGAGTGTGGGAGTGTGGTAAGAGGGGTTGTGTGGGAGTGTGGTAAGAGGGGTTGTGTGGTAAGAGGGGTTGTGTGGGAGTGTGGTAAGAGGGGTTGTGTGGTAAGACGGGTTGTGTGGGAGTGTGGTAAGAGGGGTTGTGTGGTAAGAGGGGCTGTGTGGGAGTGTGGTAAGAGGGGTTGTGTGGTAAGAGGGGTTGTGTGGGAGTTTGGTAAGAGGGGTTGATTGGGAGTGTGGTAAGAGGGGTTGTGTGGGAGTGTGGTAAGAGGGGTTGTGTGGGAATGTGGTAAGAGGGGTTGTGTGGTAAGAGGGGTTGTCTGGGAGTGTGGAAAGAGGGGTTATTTGGGAGTTTTGTAAGAGGGGTTGTGTGGGAGTTTGGTAAGAGGGGTTGTGTGGGAGTGTGGTAAGAGGGGTTGTGTAGGAGTGTGGTAAGAGGGGTTGTGTGGGAGTGTGGTAAAAGAGGGGTAAGAGGGGTTGTGTGGGAGTGTGGTAAGAGGGGTTGTGTGGTAAGAGGGGTTGTGTGGGAGTGTGGTAAGAGGGGTTGTGTGGTAATAGGGGTTGTGTGGGAGTGTGGTAAGAGGGGTTGTGTGGTAAGAGGGGTTGTGTGGTAAGAGGGGTTGTGTGGGAGTGTGGTAAGAGGGGTTGTGTGGGAGTGTGGTAAGAGGGGTTGTGTGGTAAGAGGGGTTGTGTGGTAAGAGGGGTTGTGTGGTAAGAGGGGTTGTGTGGTAAGAGGGGTTGTGTGGGAGTGTGGTAAGAGGGGTTGTGTGGTAAGAGGTGTTGTGTGGTAAGAAGGGTTGTGTGGTAAGAAGGGTTGTGTGGGAGTGTGGTAAGAGCGATTGTGAGGGAGTGTGGTAAGAGGGGTTGTGTGGGAGTGTGGTAAGAGGGGTTGTGTGGTAAGAAGGGTTGTGTGGGAGTGTGGTAAGAGCGGTTGTGAGGGAGTGTGGTAAGAGGGGTTGTGTGGGAGTGTGGTAAGAGGGGTTGTGTGGGAGTGTTTTAAGAGTGGTTGTGTGGGAGTGTGGTAAGAGGGGTTGTGTGGTAAGAGGGGTTGTCTGGGAGTGTGGAAAGAGGGGTTGTTTGGGAGTGTGGTAAGAGGGGTTGTTTGGGAGTGTGGTAAGAGGGGTTTTGTGAGAGTGTGGGAGTGTGGTAAGAGGGGTTGTGTGGGAGTGTGGTAAGAGGGGTTGTGTGAGAGTGTGGGAGTGTGGTAAGAGGGGTTGTGTGGGAGTGTGGTAAGAGGGGTTGTGTGGGAGTGTGGTAAGAGGGGTTGTGTGGGAGTGTGGTTTGAGTGGTTGTGTGGGAGTGTGGTAAGAGGGGTTGTGTGGGAGTGTGGTAAGAGGGTTTGTGTGGTAAGAGGGGTTGTGTGGGAGTGTGGTAAGAGGGGTTGTGTGGTAAGAGGGGGTGTGGGGTAAGAGGGGTTGTGTGGGAGTGTGGTAAGAGGGGTTGTGTGGGAGTGTGGTAAGAGGGGTTGTGTGGGAGTTTTGTAAGAGGGGTTGTGTGGTAAGAGGGGTTGTGTGGGAGTGTGGTAAGAGGGGTTGTGTAATAAGAGGGGTTGTGTGGGAGTGTGGTAAGAGGGGTTGTGTGGTAAGAGGGGTATTGTAGGAGTGTGGTAAGAGGGGTTGTGTGGGAGTGTGGTAAGAGGCGTATTGTGGTAAGAGGGGTTGTGTGGGAGTGTGGTAAGAGGCGTATTGTGGTAAGAGGGGTTGTGTGGGAGTGTGGTAAGAGGGGTTGTGTGGGAATCTGGTAAGAGGGGTTGTGTGGGAGTGTGGTAAGAAGGGGAGTGTGGTAAGAGGGGTTGTGTGGGAGTGTGGTAAGAGGGATTGTGTGGTAAAAGAGGTTGTCAGGGAGTGTGGTAAGAGGGGTAGTTTGGGAGTGTGGTAAGAGGGGTTGTGTGAGAGTGTGGGAGTGTGGTAAGAGGGGTTGTGTGGGAGTGTGGTAAGAGGGGTTGTGTGGGAGTGTGGGAGTGTGGTAAGAGGGGTTGTGTGGGAGTGTGGTAAGAGGGGTTGTGTGAGAGTGTGGTAAGAGGGGTTGTGTGAGAGTGTGGGAGTGTGGTAAGAGGGGTTGTGTGGGAGTGTGGTAAGAGGGGTTGTGTGAGAGTGTGGGAGTGTGGTAAGAGGGGTTGTGTGGGAGTGTGGTAAGAGGGGTTGTGTGAGAGTGTGGGAGTGTGGTAAGAGAGGTTGTGTGGGAGTGTGGTAAGAGGGATTGTGTGGGAGTGTGGTAAGAGGGGTTGTTTGGTAAGAGGGGTTGTGTTGTAAGAGGGGTTGTGTGGGAGTGTGGTAAGAGGGGTTGTGTGGTAAGATGGGTTGTGTGGTAAGAGGGGTTGTGTGGTAAGAGGGTTTGTGTGGGAGTGTGGTAAGAGGGGTTGTATGGGAGTGTGGTAAGAGGGGTTGTGTGGTAAGAGGGGTTGTGTGGGAGTGTGGTAAGAGGCGTTGTGTGGTAAGAGGGGTTGTGTGGTAAGAGGGGTTGTGTGGGAGTGTGGTAAGAGGGATTGTGTGGGAGTGTGGTAAGAGGCGTTGTGTGGTAAGAGCGGTTGTGTGGTAAGAGGGGTTGTGTGGTAAGAGGGGTTGTGTGGGAGTGTGGTAAGAGCGGTTGTGTGGGAGTGTGGTAAGAGGGGTTGTGTGGGAGTGTGGTAAGAGGCGTTGTGTGGGAGTGTGGTAAGAGGGGTTGTGTGGGACTGTGGTAAGAGGGGTTGTGTGGTAAGGGGGTTGTCTGGGAGTGTGGAAAGAGGGGTTGTTTGGGAGTGTGGTAAGAGGGGTTGTGTGGTAAGAGGGGTTGTGTGGGAGTGTGGTAAGAGGGGTTGTGTGGGAGTGTGGTAAGAGGGGTTGTGTGGGAGTGTGGTAAGAGGGGTTGTGTAGGAGTGTGGTAAGAGTGGTTGTATGGGAGTGTGGTAAGAGTGGTTGTATGGGAGTGTGGTAAGAGGGATTGTGTGGGAGTGTGGTAAGATGAGGGTGTGGGAGAGTGGTAAGAGGGGATGTGTGGGAGTGTCGTAAGAGGGGTTGTGTGGGAGTGTGGTAAGAGGGGTTGTGTGGGAGGAGGGGTTGTGTGGGAGTGTGGTAAAAGGGGTTGTGTGGGAGTGTGGTAAGAGTGGTTGTGTGGGAGTGTGGTAAGAGGGGTTGTGTGGGAGTGTGGTAAGAGGGGTTGTGTGGGAGTGTGGTAAGAGGGGTTGTGTAGGAGTGTGGTAAGAGTGGTTGTGTGGGAGTGTGGTAAGAGGGGTTGTGTGGGAGTGTGGTAAGATGAGGGTGTGGGAGAGTGGTAAGAGGGGATGTGTGGGAGTGTCGTAAGAGGGGTTGTGTGGGAGTGTGGTAAGAGGGGTTGTGTGGGAGGAGGGGTTGTCTTGGAGTGTGGTAAGAGGGGTTGTGTGGGAGTGTGGTAAGAGTGGTTCTGTGGGAGTGTGGTAAAAGGGGTTGTGTGGGAGGAGGGGTTGTCTGGGAGTATGGTAAGAGGGGTTGTGTGGGAGTGTGGTAAGATGAGGGTGTGGGAGAGTGGTAAGAGGGGATGTGTGGGAGTGTCGTAAGAGGGGTTGTGTGGGAGTGTGGTAAGAGTGGTTGTGTGAGAGTGTGGTAAGAGGGGTTGTTTGGGAGTGTGGTAAGAGGTGGAGGGGTGAGAGAGGTTGTGTGGGAGTTTGGTAAGAGAGGTTGTGTTAGAGAGGGGTGGAGGGTAAGTGGGGTTGTGTGAGAGGGAGTAAGAGGGGTTGTGTGAGAGGGGGTGAGTGAGAGGGGGGGGGGGGGTAAGAGGGGTTGTGTGAGAGGGGGCGAGTGAGAGGGGGGGTAAGAGGGGTTGTGTGGGAATATGGTAAGAGGGGTTGTGTGAGAGGGAGTAAGAGGGGTTGTGTGAGAGGGGGGGGGTAAGAGGGGTTGTGTGAGAGAGGGTGAGTGAGAGGGGGGGAGGTAAGAGGGGTTGTGTGGGAATATGGTAAGAGGGGTTGTGTGAGAGGGAGTAAGAGGGGTTGTGTGAGAGGGGAGGGGGGGTAAGAGGGGTTGTGTGAGAGGGGGTGAGTGAGAGGGGGGGGGTAAGAGGGGTTGTGTGGGAATATGGTAAGAGGGGTTGTGTGAGAGGGAGTAAGAGGGGTTGTGTGAGAGGAGGGGGGTAAGAGGGGTTGTGTGAGAGGGGGTGAGTGAGAGGGGGGGGGTAAGAGGGGTTGTGTGAGAGGGGGTGAGTGAGAGGGGGGGTAAGAGGGGTTGTGTGGGAATATGGTAAGAGGGGTTGTGTGAGAGGGAGTAAGAGGGGTTGTGTGAGAGGGGGGGGGTAAGAGGGGTTGTGTGAGAGGGGGTGAGTGAGAGGGGGGGGGGGTAAGAGGGGTTGTGTGGGAATATGGTAAGAGGGGTTGTGTGAGAGGGAGTAAGAGGGGTTGTGTGAGAGGGGGGGGTAAGAGGGGCTGTGTGAGAGGGGGTGAGTGAGAGGGGGGGGTAAGAGGGGTTGTGTGGGAATATGGTAAGAGGGGTTGTGTGAGAGGGAGTAAGAGGGGTTGTGTGAGAGGGGGGGGGTAAGAGGGGTTGTGTGAGAGGGGGTGAGTGAGAGGGGGGGGGGGTAAGAGGGGTTGTGTGGGAATATGGTAAGAGGGGTTGTGTGAGAGGGAGTAAGAGGGGTTGTGTGAGAGGGGGGGGTAAGAGGGGTTGTGTGAGAGGGGGTGAGTGAGAGGGGGGGGTAAGAGGGGTTGTGTTGAAGGAATGTGACATCAATACATGGTTGAGGAGAAGTGTATTTCACTTGTGATTATTGATATCTGTGCCTAGGGGAACTTCTTCTTCTTCTTCATCGTTCGCAGTCAGACAGTAACCATTATTTTTTCGAAAAAAGCAGCGGTCATCCTGAGACTCTCGCCACTACCATAGAGCTTGTCTTGCAGTTCCACTGGTGATGGCCACATCTGCTCTCTCTGATCCTCGTATGTCGGGCAGTTCTGCAGCAGATGTTCAGCGGTCATTTTACCAGTACCGCACGGGCATTCGTCGGTACACCCTATCTTCAATTTGTTGAATAGGTGGTACCTCAGTCTATTGTGGCCAGTGCGAAGTCTGAAGACAACGACCTGCTCTCTTCGGTTCAACTGGTAATAGGCATCGTTTTTGGTGTAACCAGTATGTTCGGTTCCCATTTGGTCATGTATCTGGCTTTGATAAGCCGTTTTGACTCTTCGTACGTCATACTAGTATCTGTTTGTGGTAGTCTTGCACCTTCTTTTGCCAGTCTGTCTGCCTCCTCGTTGCCTTGGATGTTGCAGTGTGATGGGACCCACTGTACCACTACCCTTTTTGGTGCGGACTGCTGGCATAGTTGACAGAGTACTGCTCTTAAGTCATTAAGCTCAGTGTTTTTCTGGCTTTTTAGCGCTGTGACTATGGCCAGAGCATCTGTAAGCAGGACTGTATGGCTTTCATTTTCTTTATGTGTCACCATTTCTTCCACTGCCGCCCTCAGTGCCTCTGCCTCCGCTCTGAAATTGCTTGTGTACTTACCAGTAGCGAATGACAGTGTTATTTTTCTGCCATTTGGTAGGTTCAGGAGTGCTCCTGCCCCTCCGTTCTGTGTAGTGTTTGTTACAGAACCGTCGGTGTATGCATGGGTCCAGTCCATGCTTGGATAGTTTTTCGATATAAAGCTTAGGGTAGTATCTCTCCTTTCTTTTTCAGTCTGGCAGTTTTTGTTTCCAATACCTGGTATATTTTCTACCACCTCTGGAAATATATGCTGCCTCCAGGTAGGTTTTCGTACAGTAGTGATTAGTTTTGGTGTTGTTAGTGCGTTTATGGGATCTTCGTGCATCTTTGCTTTGGCTATTTCTGCAAAGTTTCTCCGCTTTAGTTTCCCATTTCCCAAATTATTTAGTCTCTGGTGCATTGGATGGTCAGTCAGTCTTCGGAGTTTCTCTGACGAGCTCCCAGGTCAATCCCGACATAGCTGGTGTGATGTGGTGAGGGGAGACGAGCTCCTAGATCAATCCCGACATAGCTGGTGTGATGTGGTGAGGAGAGACGAGCTCCCAGGTCAATCCCGACATAGCTGGTGTGATGTGGTGAGGAGAGACGAGCTCCCAGGTCAATCCCGACATAGCTGGTGTGATGTGGTGCGCCTTGAATAACTCGATAGTAAAGGTTTGCCTCCCTAACCCTGGAGGGATGTATCATTGAGAGGCTATTCTCCCTAACCCTGGGTGGATGTATCATTGAGAGGCTGACCTCCCTAACAGTGGGTGGATATATCATTGAGAGGCTGACCTCCCCAACCTAACCCTGGAGGGATGTATCATTGAGAAGCTGACCTCCCTAACCCTGGAGGGATGTATCATTGAGAAGCTGACCTCCCTAACCCTGGAGGGATGTATCATTGAGAGGCTGACCTCCCTAACCCTGGGTGGATGTATCATTGAGAGGCTGACCTCCCTAACCTAACCCTGGGTGGATGTACCATTGAGAGGCTGACCTCCCTAACCTAACCATGGGTGGATGTATCATTTAGAGGCTGACCTCCCTAACCTAACCCTGGGTGGATGTATCATTGAGAGGCTGACCTCCCTAACCTAACCCTGGGTGGATGTATCATTGAGAGGCTGGCCAACTGATGTGACATGTCTCTGTGACCAACTGACGTGACATGTCTCTGTGCCCAACTGACGTGACATGTCTCTGTGACCAAATAATATGACATGTCTCTGTGACCAAATGATGTGACATGCCTCTGTGTGGCACCTGTTTCTATTTCAGGACCAAGCAGCAATAACAGCACCTCCACCAGCCCAACCCACTCTTCATCAACCAGCCCCACCACTGTGGGTCTGTGCAACACGGCAGGTGGGTGACTTCATGTGTATGCTCGTTTGTTCTTGTTTGTAGAACGGGGAGACCAAAGAACAGGGAAATACCAAAGAACGGGGAGAGACCAAAGAACAGGGAGAGACAAAAGAACAGGCGTAGATGTTGGATTGATGGATATTTTAAGATTTTAATAGATGGGAGATGGATTGATGGATATTTTAATAAATGGGAGATGGATTGATGGATATTTGAGGATGTTAAAAACTTAACTTAACTTAACTTAACGTCTTTATACTGGTTTAGAAGACCTTGCAGAGTCTGTATACAACCAATTTCATTTACATCACCCTGCTCTAAAAGCTATGCGCATCCAATTTATTCTTAAATGCATTAACTGTCCCTGCCTCCACTACCTCCCGTGGCAATGCATTCCAAGCATTCACCACTCTCTGATTAAAAATGTATTTCCTAATATCTAACCTGGACCTCTCTTTAGTCAATTTGTAGCTATGCCCTCTTGTTATTGTGGGTGGCTGTATTTTAAATAAATTTGTTATAATCTAATTTATCCATTCCTCTGATCATCTTATAAACCTGTATTAAGTCACCACGAATTCTTCTCTCTTCTAGAGACTGAAAGCCGGTTTTTCTGAGTCTTTCCTCATAACTGTAATTCTGGAATCCCACTATCAGCTTTGTCGCTCTTTTTTTTGTATTCTTTCCAGCATGTTTATATTTTTTTCTACGATAAGGACTCCACACCTGTACACAGTACTCCAATCTAGGTCTAACTAAAGCTTTATACAGTTTGACTATCACTTCCTTGCTCCTATGTTTAATATTTCTTTTTATCATACCTAACATTGCATTTGCCTTTTTCACTGCTACCTGAACTTGCTCACTCACCTTTCCTGTATGATCTATTATAACCCCTAGGTCCCTTTCCTTATCTATCTTTCTAATATTGTTCTCTCCCATTCTGTAATTATGTTCCATATTGGATCTACCCATGTGGATGACTGTACATTTATCTACATTAAACTCCATTTGCCAGATTTCAGACCATTCTCGAATTTTATATTTTAGGATATTTTAGGATGTTAGTAGATGATGGGAGATGTTGGATTGATGGATAATTTAGGATGTTAATAGATGGGAGATGTTGGATATTTTAAGATGTTAATAGAGAAGATATGTTAGATTGATGTGTGCTGGAGAAGCAATTGGTCGAGAGATTGTGATGTCAGTCTTCTGACCACAAGCATGTGAGTTCAAAACCTCGGGTGTAGGTTTATCCTATCGTAGTTAAAATAATAGCTTAGCTGGCACAGGTGTGCAGAGACAAGTGACCTTTATTCCTCACCCCTATAAATGCTCCCAGGAAGAGAGGCTGTGCTGATGGTAGATCTGTTATTGGTGATGTTGTTTAGAGCTGTGCTAGTTTGGTTCACAGGTGACCCATGGGGTGGCCTGAGGTTAGGGTGGCACGAGGGTTAGGGTGGCACGAGGGTGGTCTGAGGTTAAGGTGGCCTGAGGTTAGGGTGGCCTGAGGGTGGTCTGAGGTTAAGGTGGCCTCAGGTTAGGGTGGCCTGAGGGTGGTCTGAGGTTATAGTGGCCTCAGGTTAGGGTGGCCTGAGGGTGGTCTGAGGTTAAGGTGGCCTGAGGGTGGTCTGAGGTTAGGGTGGCCTCAGGTTAGGGTGGCCTGAGAGTGGTCTGAGGTTAGGGTGGTCTGAGGTTAGGATGGCCTGAGGGTGGTCTGAGGTTAGGGTGGCCTGAGGGGGGTCTGAGGTTAAGATGTCATGAGGTTAGGGTGGCCTCAGGTTAGGGTGGTCTGAGGTTAGGGAGGCCTGATGGGGGTCTGAGGTTAAGATGTCATGAGGTTAGGGTGGTCTGAGGTTAAGGTGGCATGAGGTTAGGGTGGTCTGAGGTTAGGGTAGCCTGAGGGTGGTTTGAGGTTAGGGTGGCCTGAGGGTGGTCTGAGGTTAGGGTGGCATGAGGTTAGGGTGGCCTAAGGTTAGGGTGGGCTGAGGGGGGTCTGAGGTTAGGGTGGCATGAGGTTAGGGTGGCCTAAGGTTAGGGTGGGCTGAGGGTGGTCTGAGGTTAAAGTGGCCTTAGGGTGGCATGAGGTTAGGGTGGCCTGTGGTTGGTGTGGCCTGAGGTTAGGGTGGCCTGAGGTTGGGGTGGCCTGAGGTTAGGGTGGCCTGAGGTTGAGGTGGCCTGAGGTTAGTGTGGCCTGAGGTTGGGGTGGCCTGTGGTTGGTGTGGCCTGAGGTTAGGGTGGCCTGAGGTTGAGTGGCCTGAGGTTAGGGTGGCCTTAGGTTATGGTGGTCTGAGGTTAGGGTGGCCTTAGGTTAGGGTGGCCTTAGGTTAGGGTGGGCTGAGGTTGGGGTGGCCTGTGGTTACGGTGGCCTGAGGTTAGGGTGGCCTGAGGCTGCCAATGATGATTGTGCTAATGGTGATTGTGCTAATGGTAATTGTGGTGATTGTGCTAATGATGATTGTGCTAATGATGATTGTGCTAATGATGATTGTGCTAATGGCGATTGTGCAAAGGTGTTTGTGTTAATGATGATTGTGCTAATGATGATTGTGCTAATGATGATTGTGCTAATGATGATTGTGCTAATGGTGATTGTGCTAATGATGATTGTGCTAATGATGATTGTGCTAATGGTGATTGTGCTAATGATGATTGTGCTAATGATGATTGTGCTAATGGTGATTGTGCTAATGATGATTGTGCTAATGATGATTGTGCTAATGGTGATTGTCTGGGAGCAGACAGTACAGAAGAGCTCTTGTCTTCCACAGCCGACCTGGCCAGCTTACAGAAATCAGGCACACTAGGAGAGGCACTGTCACATGACACTGCAACCAGCCTGCTGGTCGGGCCAGTTCACCTCCACCACCGCCACCACCATCAGCACCCCATGGACCTGCTGGGACTCAGCAAAACATCCTCCTTGACGCAGCTCAGTTCTCTGGCTCAGTGTTCCTCACCCACCACCCTCTGTAATGGGATCACCCATCCTCACCAACATTTTATGTTAGTATCGCCCATTTATCATCTCTTACCTGTCAATGTGTCATCATCTCTTACCTATCAATGTGTCATCATCTCTTACCTGTCAATGTGTCATCATCTTTTACCTGTCAATGTGTCATCATCTCTTACCTGTCACTGTGTCATCATCTCTTACCTGTCAATGTGTCATCATCTCTTACCTGTCAATGTGTCATCATTTCTTACCTGTCACTGTGTCATCATCTCTTACCTGTCACTGTGTTATCATCTCTTACCAGTCACTGTGTCATCATCTCTTACCTGTCAATGTGTCATCATCTCTTACCTGTCAATGTGTCATCATCTCTTACCTATCAATGTGTCATCATCTCTTACCAGTCACTGTGTCCTCATCTCTTATCTGTCATTGTGTCATCTCTTACCTGTCAATGTGTCATCATCGCTAACCTGTCAATGTGTCATCTCTAACCTGTCAATGTGTCATCATCTCTTACCTGTCAATGTGTCATCATATCTTACCTGTCAATGTGTCATTATCTCTTACCTGTCAATGTGTCATCATCTCTTACCTGCCAATGTGTCATCATCTCTTACCTGTCAATGTGTCATCATCTCGTACCTGTCAATGTGTCATCATCTCTTACCTGTCAATGTGTCATCATCTCTTACCTGTCAATGTGTCATCATCTCTTACCTGTCAATGTGTCATCATCTCTTACCTGTCAATGTGTCATCATCTCTTACCTGTCAATGTGTCATCATCTCTTACTTGTCAATGTGTCATCATCTCTTACCTGTCAATGTGTCATCATCTCTTACCTGTCAATGTGTCATCATCTCTTACCTGTCAATGTGTCATCTCTTACCTGTCAATGTGTCATCTCTTACCTGTCAATGTGTCATCTCTTACCTATCAATGTGTCATCTCTTACCTATCAATGTGTCATATCTTACCTGGCAATGTGTCATCTCTTACCTATCAATGTGTCATCTCTTACCTATCAATGTGTCATCTCTTACCTGTCAATGTGTCATCTCTTACCTGTCAATGTGTCATCTCTTACCTATCAATGTGTCATCTCTTACCTATCAATGTGTCATCTCTTACCTATCAATGTGTCATCTCTTACCTGTCAGTGTGTCATCTCTTACCTATCAATGTGTCATCTCTTACCTATCAATGTGTCATCTCTTACCTGTCAATGTGTCATCTCTTACCTGTCAATGTGTCATCTCTTACCTATCAATGTGTCATCTCTTACCTGTCAATGTGTCATCTCTTACCTATCAATGTGTCATCTCTTACCTGTCAATGTGTCATCTCTTACCTATCAATGTGTCATCCCGTACACTGATGAAAACCAAACAAGGAAGAATCATCTGAAATAATTGGCTATAAATGATTGTTTGAAACAGGGAGCGAGTACATCCACTAGTTCTCAGTGATACACTAACTATTTCTGTATGATACAATAACTAGTTCTCAATGATTAACTAACTAGTTCTTTATGATACACTAACTAGTTCTTTATTATACACTAACTACTTCTTGTTGATACACTAACTAGTTCTTTATGATACACTAACTAGAGTCAATGATACACTAACTAGTTCTCAATGATACATTAATTAGTTCTCAATGATACACTAACTAGTTCTCAATGATACACTAATTAGTTCTCAATGATACACTAACTAGTTCTCAATGATAAACTAACTAGTTCTCAATGATACACTAACTAGTTCTTAATGATACACTAACTAGTTCTCAATGATACACTAACTAGTTCTCCACAATACCACTATATTCTGCTATTTGATCCCAGTAACGGAGACAAGTTGGGAGAACCTCCAGCTGTAGACGATGACCCCTCGGACAAACTAGCCCCTGGGATTGAAAGAAAGACCATGAACCCGTCGCTGTTCTCCTCGCCCTTTCAGTTTGACTATGAGCAGAAGAAGCTGCTGGCCATGAGGGGTAAGACCTGCATCCCTCGGACTCATCATGTTGTGTTCTCTCTCCATCTGGCAGGGACAAACATCTCTCCATCTGGCAGGGACAAACATCTCTCCATCTGGTAGGGGCAGGGACAATCATCTCTCCATCTGGTAGGGGCAGGGACAATCATCTCTCCATCTGGTAGGGGCAAACATCTCTCCATCTGGTAGGGGCAGGGACAATCATCTCTCCATCTGGTAGGGGCAGGGACAATCATCTCTCCATCTGGTAGGGGCAGGGACAATCATCTCTCCATCTTGTATAGGCAGGGACAATCATCTCTCCATCTGGTAGGGGCAGGGACAATCATCTCTCCATCTGGTAGGGGCAGGGACAATCATCTCTCCATCTGGTAGGGGCAGGGACAATCATCTCTCCATCTGGTAGGGGCAGGGACAATCATCTCTCCATCTGGCAGGGACAAACATCTCTCTATCTGGTAGGGGCAGGGACAATCATCTCTCCATCTGGTAGGGGCAGGGACAATCTTCTCTCCATCTGGTAGGGGCGGGGACAATCATCTCTCCATCTGGTAGGGACAGGGACAATCATCTCTCCATCTGGTAGGGGCAAACATCTCTCCATCTGGTAGGGGCAGGGACAATCATCTCTCCATCTGGTAGGTGCAGGGACAATCATCTCTCCATCTGGTAGGGACAATCATCTCTCCATCTGGTAGGGACAATCATCTCTCCATCTGGTAGGGACAATCATCTCTCCATCTGGTAAGGACAGGGACAATCATCTCTCCATCTGGTAGGGACAATCATCTCTCCATCTGGTAGGTGCAGGGACAATCATCTCTCCATCTGGTAGGGACAATCATCTCTCCATCTGGTAGGGACAATCATCTCTCCATCTGGTAGGGACAATCATCTCTCCATCTGGTAGGGACAGGGACAATCATCTCTCCATCTGGTAGGGAGAATCATCTCTCCATCTGGTAGGTGCAGGGACAATCATCTCTCCATCTGGTAGGGACAATCATCTCTCCATCTGGTAGGGACAATCATCTCTCCATCTGGTAGGGACAGGGACAATCATCTCTCCATCTGGTAGGTGCAGGGACAATCATCTCTCCATCTGGTAGGGACAATCATCTCTTCATCTGGTAGGGACAATCATCTCTCCATCTGGTAGGGACAGGGACAATCATCTTTCCATCTGGTAGGTGCAGGGACAATCATCTCTCCATCTGGTAGGGACAATCATCTCTCCATCTGGTAGTGACAATCATCTCTCCATCTGGTAGTGACAATCATCTCTCCATCTGGTAGTGACAATCATCTCTCCATCTGGTAGGGACAATCATCTCTCCATATCTTAGGGACAGGGACAATCATCTCTCCATCTGGTAGGGACAATCATCTCTCCATATCTTAGGGACAGGGACAATCATCTCTCCATTTGGTAGGGACAATCATCTCTCCATATCTTAGGGACAGGGACAATCATCTCTCCATTTGGTAGGGACAATCATCTATCCATCTGGTAGGGACAGGGACAATCATCTCTCCATCTGGTAGGGACAATCATCTCTCCATATCTTAGGGACAGGGACAATCATCTCTCCATCTGGTAGGGACAATCATCTCTCCATATCTTAGGGACAGGGACAATCATCTCTCCATCTGGTAGGGACAATCATCTCTCCATATCTTAGGGACAGGGACAATCATCTCTCTATCTGGTAGGGACAATCATCTCGCCGTATCTTAGGGACAGGGACAATCATCTCTCCATCTGGTAGGGGCAGGGACAATCATCTCTCCATCTGGTAGGGACAAGCATCTCTCCATCTGGGGCACTGACTAATACTTAACTTAACTTAACATCTTTATACTGGTTTAGAAGACCCTGCAGAGTCTGTATACAACCAGTTTCATTTACATTACCGTGCTTTAAAATCTATGCGCATCCAATTTATTGTTAAATGCATTAATTGCCCCTGCCTCCACTACCTCCCGTGGCAATGCATTCCAAACATTCACCACTCTCTGACTAAAAATATATTTCCTAATATCTAACCAGGACCTCTCTTTAGTTAATTTGTAGCTATGCCCTCTTGTTCTTGTGGGTGGCTGTATTTTAAAAAACTTGTTATAGTCTAATTTATCCATTCCTCTGATCATCTTATAAGTCTGTATTAAGTCACCTCGGATTCTTCTCTCTTCTAGACACTGTAGGTAGGTTTTTATTCATAACTGTAATTCTGGAATCCCACTATCAGCTTTGTCGCTCTTTTTTGTATTCTCTCCAGCATGTCCATATCCCCTCTCTGATAAGGACTCCACACCTGTACACATTACTCCAATCTAGGTCTAACTAAAGCTTTATACAGTTTGACGATCACTTCCTTGCTCCTATGTTTAATATTTCTTTTTATCATACCTAACATTGCATTTGCCTTTTCCACTGCTACCTGAACTTGCTCCCTCACCTTACCTGTATGCTCTATTATAACCCCTAAGTCCCTTTCCTTATCTATCTTTCTAATATTGTTCTCTCACATTCTGTAATTATGTTCCATATTGGATCTACCCGTGTGAATGACTATAAAAGTAAAGTATCCCATAGCATTACTGCCGTAGGGGTGTGAGGTGTTTAGCGATCTCACATTTCAAAGGCTCGGCTATATGAGGGTGGAAGCCATCTCCTCTCCCTCGCCGCTTTTACTTCCCGGACTGAACCGGTGCCCATTTAAGGCTGGGTCGACCCGGGAGCCATTGCGGTCTGAAAAAAACATTACCACCTCAACTGGGGAATGAAACCAGGACCACTCAGATGCGAAGCCAGCGCGCTAACCCCTGCGCTACACGGCTCCACAATGACTGTACATTTATCTAAATTAAACTTCATTTGCCAGCTTACAGACCATTCTCAAATTTTATCGAAATCCGACATCAATATATCCACTTCTGCTTTAGATGAGACACTACTGCATAGTTTTGGGTCATTAGCGAATTTTGCAATCATGGATCCCATATCAATGTCCAAATCGTTTATATATATCAAGAACAAAATTGGTCCCAAAACCGAGCCCTGTGGCACTCTACTTTTCACTTCACACCACTCAGAGTACTCCTTATTTATGCCAACTCTCTGCCTTCTTCTTGTTAACCAATTTTCAATCCATTTGGCAACTTCCCCACCTATTCCATGTGATTTTAACTTTCGAAATAATCTTTGATGTGGTACTCTATCAAAGGCCTTTGCAAAATCTAGATAAATAACGTCCACTGGCTTCCCTTTATCTAACATTTTGGTAACCACCTCCATGAATTGAAATAGATTTGCTAAACATGATCTCCCTCTAATAAACCCATGCTGACTATTTCTGATTAGATTAAACTTGTCTAAATGCATTACAATGTTTTCTTTGATTATTGACTCTAACAATTTACAGACTATGCTCGTTAAACTCACCGGTCTATAATTTGCTGAATCTGATTTGTTGCCCTTTTTTAATAAGGGGATCACTCCTGCATCTTTCCAGTCCCGTAGAACAATCCCTTTTGTAAGTGATTGAGAACATAATATAACCAATGGTTTTACTAGTTGGTCTCTACTTTCAAACAGCAATTTTGGATGAATACCATCTTGACTTGAACATCCACTTTCAACCCCTCCAATTTTGTTAAAAACCATTTCCTCTGTAATACAGATTGATCTTAATCCCGCTGTATCCATGTCTCTTTGGAAAATATCTATAGGCTCTGGGATCTCGGAGCAGTCCTCCTTTGTGTAGACTGCCAAAGTACTGATTGAGCAGATTAGCTGCCTCCCTATTCTCACTTATTATTTTCCCTGTATTGTCTATGAGAGGCCCTACTTTGTCTTTCGTTCTTTGTTTATTCCTAATATAAGAGAAGAAGCTTTTACTGTCAGTCTTGATCCTCTGAGCAAGTTTTTTTTCAAAGTATTTTTGCTGTTTTATTCGCTTTCTGGGCTATGTTCTGCTTGTCCAAATATTTTTAAAATGTTTCTTTTGATTTACCTGCCTCTATATATTTTTTCCATGCTTTATTTTTCGCTCTTCTACATTTCACTACAAATCTAGTTATCCACTTTTTACGCTTGGGGTTTACCTCCCTACATGGAACACATTCCTCTTTTAGCGTTTCTAGAACTGTTTTAAAACTCTTCCACTCTTGTTCAACATCTGTTCCTCCGACAATATCTTTTCAGATTATGTGGTTCTCTGCCGCTTTCATCCTCTTAACATCTGCCTTAGAGTAGTCGTATGTTCGCGTGTTTATGTTTACTTCTTTCCCTGCAATAAGATCCCAACCGATGATTTAATAGTCACTTGAGCCAAACAGTTCCCCAACGGTAACGTTTTCAATTATATTTTCCTCTGTAGTAAAAACTAAGTCAAGTGTGTTTTTGCCTGTGGTGGCTGCTTCTACATTAAAAAAAATTGTCAGTTATGCACTTAACAAAAGGTTTTGACTCTACAAGTGCTTCTGATATTTCCCATTTTATCTGGGGCACTGATGTAACAACTAGACTTGTGTCTGGGGCACTGACTGATGTAACAACTAGACTTGTGTCTGGGGCACTGACTGATGTAACAACTAGACTTGTGTCTGGGGCACTGACTGATGTAACAACTAGACTGTGTCTGGGGCACTGATGTAACAACTAGACTTGTGGCTGGGGCACTGACGGATGTAACAACTAGACTTGTGTCTGGGGCACTGACTGATGTAACAACTAGACTTGTGTCTGGGGCACTGACTGATGTAACAACTAGACTTGTGTCTGGGGCACTGATGTAACAACCAGACTTGTGTCTGGGGCACTGATGTAACAACTAGACTTGTGTCTGGGGCACTGATGTAACAACCAGACTTGTGTCTGGGGCACTGATGTAACAACTAGACTTCTGTCTAGGGCACTGACTGATGTAACAACTAGACTTGTGTCTGGGGCACTGATGTAACAACTAGACTTGTGTCTGGGGCACTGATGTAACAACCAGACTTGTGTCTGGGGCACTGATGTAACAACCAGACTTGTGTCTGGGGCACTGATGTAACAACTAGACTTGTGTCTGGGGCACTGATGTAACAACCAGACTTGTGTCTGGGGCACTGATGTAACAACTAGACTTCTGTCTAGGGCACTGACTGATGTAACAACTAGACTTGTGTCTGGGGCACTGATGTAACAACTAGACTTGTGTCTGGGGCACTGATGTAACAACCAGACTTGTGTCTGGGGCACTGATGTAACAACCAGACTTGTGTCTGGGGCACTGATGTAACAACCAGACTTGTGTCTGGGATACTGAGACATACCACTGCTTTCTTTCGATATATTCAAGTTGACTCCTCTAAGTGAAGAACGGCGATGAATTCATTGTGTTGTCTGAGTGAGATTGTTGTATCAGTGTGTCCATGTTTACCAGATTGTTGTATCAGTGTGTCCATGTTTACCAGATTGTTGTATCAGTGTGTCCATGTTTACCAGATTGTTGTATCAGTGTGTCCATGTTTACCAGATTGTTGTATCAGTTAGTCCATGTTTACCAGATTGTTGTATCAGTGTGTCCATGTTTACCAGATTATTGTATCAGTGTGTCCATGTTTACCAGATTGTTGTATCAGTGTGTCCATGTTTACCAGATTGTTGTATCAGTGTGTCCATGTTTACCAGATTGTTGTATCAGTGTGTCCATGTTTACCAGATTGTTGTATCAGTGTGTCCATGTTTACCAGATTGTTGTATCAGTGTGTCCATGTTTACCAGATTGTTGTATCAGTGTGTCCATGTTTACCAGATTGTTGTATCAGTGTGTCCATGTTTACCAGATTACCATTAGACTTCCTTCTTGCAAGAAACATGACAAAAATTGTCACTCTTGCTGGTCACTGTCTCCTTGTCACTCTTGCTGGTCACTGTCTCCTAGTCACTCTTGCTGGTCACTGTCTCCTTGTCACTCTTGCTGGTCACTGTCTCCTAGTCACTCTTGCTGGTCACTGTCTCCTTGTCACTCTTGCTGGTCACTGTCTCCTTGTCATTCTTGCTGGTCACTGTCTCCTTGTCACTCTTGCTGGTCACTGTCTCCTTGTCACTCTTGCTGGTCACTGTCTCCTAGTCACTCTTGCTGGTCACTGTCTCCTTGTCACTCTTGCTGGTCACTGTCTCCTTGTCATTCTTGCTGGTCACTGTCTCCTTGTCACTCTTGCTGGTCACTGTCTCCTTGTCACTCTTGCTGGTCACTGTCTCCTAGTCACTCTTGCTGGTCACTGTCTCCTTGTCACTCTTGCTGGTCACTGTCTCCTTGTCACTCTTGCTGGTCACTGTCTCCTAGTCACTCTTGCTGGTCACTGTCTCCTTGTCACTCTTGCTGGTCACTGTCTCCTTGTCACTCTTGCTGGTCACTGTCTCCTTGTCACTCTTGCTGGTCACTGTCTCCTTGTCACTCTTGCTGGTCACTGTCTCCTAGTCACTCTTGCTGGTCACTGTCTCCTTGTCACTCTTGCTGGTCACTGTCTCCTTGTCACTCTTGCTGGTCACTGTCTCCTAGTCACTCTTGCTGGTCACTGTCTCCTTGTCACTCTTGCTGGTCACTGTCTCCTTGTCACTCTTGCTGGTCACTGTCTCCTTGTCACTCTTGCTGGTCACTGTCTCCTTGTCACTCTTGCTGGTCACTGTCTCCTAGTCACTCTTGCTGGTCACTGTCTCCTTGTCACTCTTGCTGGTCACTGTCTCCTTGTTACTCTTGCTGGTCACTGTCTCCTAGTCACTCTTGCTGGTCACTGTCTCCTTGTCACTCTTGCTGGTCACTGTCTCCTTGTCACTCTTGCTGGTCACTGTCTCCTAGTCACTCTTGCTGGTCACTGTCTCCTTGTCACTCTTGCTGGTCACTGTCTCCTTGTCACTCTTGCTGGTCACTGTCTCCTAGTCACTCTTGCTGGTCACTGTCTCTTAGTCACTCTTGCTGGTCACTGTCTCCTTGTCACTCTTGCTGGTCACTGTCTCCTTGTCACTCTTGCTGGTCACTGTCTCCTTGTCACTCTTGCTGGTCACTGTCTCCTAGTCACTCTTGCTGGTCACTGTCTCCTTGTCACTCTTGCTGGTCACTGTCTCCTTGTCACTCTTGCTGGTAACTGTCTCCTAGTCACTCTTGCTGGTCACTGTCTCCTTGTCACTCTTGCTGGTCACTGTATTATCTCTTTGTTTGCAGCCATGCAGAAGAAACCAGAAGGAGAGTCGCGAATACCCACAGACATTTGGGCTGGGATGGGATTCTCCAAGTCCATGCCAGAGTCAGCCATCAGAGACAAGCTGGGTCAGATGGGCATCAGCGCACGAGTCACAGACACATCCCTGCATCTGGGATACGAGGTGGTGAATTGTTCAGATCTTACTTAAGATGTGAGGGGGTGAATGGTTCAGATCTTACTTGATATGTGAGGTGATGAATGGTTCAGATCTTCCTTAAGATGTGAGGGGGTGAATGGTTCAGATCTTACTTAAGATGTGAGGTGGTGAATGGTTCAAATCTTCCTTAAGATGTGAGGTGGTGAATGGTTCAGATCTTACTTAAGATGTGGTCAGGTCAGGTCATCTGGTAACCGGTGAGGTCGTTGGGGCACACATGAAGACATACTCACAATACCACACCACCCATCTCTGTCAGATGCCGCTGCCTGTGACTCTTCTGGTCGGAGATTGGTCCATTATTTTATGTTGTCCACCCATCTCTTTTTGGGACGGCCTCTTCGTCGTCTGCCATGCACCTTTCCGTGGAGGATTGTATTTGCAAGACCATTTTATCTCGATATGTGACCGTACCAAGCGAGTTTCCTTCTTTTGACAGTTGCCAAGAGGTCTTCAAAAGGCCCTATTGCTGTTGTAATTCTATCTCGTATTTCCTCATTTGTAACTCGATCTTTGTACGTGACGTTTAAAAGTCTTCGGAAACATCTCATCTCCAAGGCCTGTATCCTTCGCTGAAGGTCAGCTGTAACTGTCCATCTCTCACAAGCATAGAGGAACATTGACAGGACCAGTGTACGCAATAATCTGATTTTCGTGCGTAGTGCTAACCGTTTATCTTGCCAGATTTTGTTAAGCCGTGCAAGCGTGAGATGTTGAGATGTGAGGGAGTGAATAATAACAAAAACCTGAGTATTGCTGGAAAGGAAAGAATATATAATGAAGTGAATGAGAAGTTATGTGAGAGAGACGTGGATACCAGACTTGGATGCCAGACTTCGATACCAGACTTGGATACCAGACGGATATAATTTGTCTAAAAAACGTCTCAAAGGGAACTGTGTACGTCTGTACACTGGAGCCAAGACAGTGAATAGCCTATGGGTAACTTGTGTGTGTTTACATCCATACCTCTTTTCTGTCTGTCTTGTATGTCTTGTGTCACCAACTGGACATTGTGTTATGTCACCTACTAGACATTGTCTTGTGTCACCAACTGGACATTGTCTTGTGTCACCAACTGGACATTGTCTTGTGTCACCAACTGGACATTGTCTTGTGTCACCAACTGGACATTGTCTTGTGTCACCAACTGGACATTGTCTTGTGTCACCAACTGGACATTGATTGTTCACAGGCCAGTCGACCAGAAATTGACTTGAACATTGATAAAGATCTGTGGAACGATGATCGGACTCTGGAGAGAGGGCCCGCCAACCGCCCACTCAACAAAGCTCCAGGAGAGTATCCAAGTCCTCGGAAAAAATGTTAGTTTCTGTTTGTTGTATCTTATTATTATTGTTTGCTGGTTAGATTCTCCTGTTGTTTGCTGGTTAGATGATTTTCCTGTTGTAGTTTGCTGGTTAGATTCTCCTGTAGTTTGCTGGTTAGATTATCCAGTAGTTTCCTTGTTACATTCTCCTGTAGTTTGCTGGTTAGATGATTCCACTGCTGTAGTTTGCTGGCTAGATTCTCCTGTTGTAGTTTGCTGGTTAGATTCCCCTGTTGTAGTTTTCTGGTTAGATGAATTTTCCTGTTGTAGTTTTCTGGTTAGATGAATTTTCCTGTTGTAGTTTTCTGGTTAGATGAATTTTCCTGTTGTAGTTTTCTGGTTAGATGAATTTTCCTGTTGTAGTTTTCTGGTTAGATGAATTTTCCTGTTGTAGTTTTCTGGTTAGATGAATTTTCCTGTTGTAGTTTGCTGGTTAGATTCTCCTGTTGTAGTTTTCTGGTTAGATGAATTTTCCTGTTGTAGTTTGCTGGTTAGATTCTCCTGTTGTAATTTGCTGGTTAGGTTCTCCTGTTGTAATTTGCTGGTTAGATTCTCCTGTTGTAGTTTTCTGGTTATATGAATTTTCCTGTTGTAGTTTGCTGGTTAGATTCTCCTGTTGTAGTTTTCTGGTTAGATGAATTTTCCTGTTGTAGTTTGCTGGTTAGATTCTCCTGTTGTAATTTACTGGTTAGATGATTCTCCTGTTGTAATTTGCTGGTTAGATTCTCCTGTTGTAATTTGCTGGTTAGATTCTCCTGTTGTAATTTGCTGGTTAGATTCTCCTGTTGTAATTTACTGGTTAGATGATTCTCCTGTTGTAATTTGCTGGTTAGATTCTCCTGTTGTAATTTGCTGGTTAGATTCTCCTGTTGTAATTTGCTGGTTAGATTCTCTGTTGTAATTTGCTGGTTAGATTCTCCTGTTGTAATTTGCTAGTTAGATTCTCCTGTTTTAGTTGTCTGGTTAGATTCTCCTGTTGTAATTTGCTGGTTAGATTCTCCTGCTGTATGTTGTAATTTGCTGGTTAGATTCCCCTGTTGTAATTTGCTGGTTAGATGATTCTCCTGTTGTAGTTGTCTGGCTAGATGATTCTCCTGTTGTAGTGTTTTGGTTAGATGATTCTCCTGTTGTAATTTACTGGTTAGATGATTATCCTGTTGTAGTTGTCTGGCTAGATGATTCTCCTGTTGTAGTTGTTTGGTTAGATACTCCTGTTGTATTTTCTGGTTAGATTCTCCTGTTTTAGTTTTCTGGTTAGATGATTCTGCTGTTGTAGTTTGCTGGTTAGATGATTCTCCTGTTGTAGTTTACTGGTTAGATTCTCCTGCTTAAGTTTGCTGGTTAGATTTTCCTGTTGTAGTTTGCTGGTTAGATTCTCCTGTTGTAGTTTGCTGGTTAGATTCTCCTGTTTTTTGCTGGTTTGATGATTCTCCTGTTGTAGTTTGCTGGTTAGATTCTCCTTTTTTAGTTTGCTGGTTAGATGATTCTGCTGTTGTAGTTTGCTGGTTATATTCTCCTGTTGAAGTTTGCTGGTTAGATTCTACTTTTGTAGTTTGCTGGTTAGATTCTACTTTTGTAGTTTGCTGGTTATATTCTCCTATTGTAGTTTGCTGGTTAGATTCTACTTTTGTAGTTCTCTGGTTAGATTCTCCTGTTGTAATTTTCTGGTTAGATTATTCTTCTGTTGTATTTTCTGGTTCGATTTTTCTGTTGTAGTTCTCTGGTTAGATTCTCCTGTTGTAATTTGCTGGCTAGATGATTCTTGTGTTGTGGTTTTCTGGTTAGATGATTCTCCTGTTGAAGTTGTCTGGATAGATGATTCTCTTGTTGTAGTTTGCTGGTTATATTTTCTAGTTGTAGTTTGCTGGTTAGAAACTCCTGTTGTAGTTTTCTGGTTAGATTCCCCTGTTCTAATTCTTTGGTTATATTCTCCTGTTGTAGTTTCCTTGTTATATTTTTCTGTTGCAGTTGTCTGGATAGATGATTCTCTTGTTGTAGTTGTCTGGATAGATGATTCTCCTGTTGTAGTTTGCTGGTTAGATTCTCCTGTTTTTTGCTGGTAAGGTGATTCCCCTTGTTGTAGTTGTTTGGTTAGATGAATTTTCCTGTTGTAGTTTTCTGGTTAGATTCTCTTGCTGTAGTTGTCTGGTTAGATGATTCTCTTGTTGTAGTTGTCTGGTTAGATGATTCTCTTGTTGTAGTTGTCTGGTTAGATGATTCTCTTGTTGTAGTTGTCTGGTTAGATGATTCTCCTGTTGTAGTTGTCTGGATAGATTCTCCTATTGTAATTTGCTGATTAGATTCTCCTGTTTTGTGCTGGCTAGATTATCCTGCTGTTTGCTGGTTAGATTCTCCTGTTGTTGTTGTCTGGTTAGATTCTCCTGTAGTTTGCTGGTTAGATGATTCTCCTATTGTAGTTTGCTTTTTAGATTCTCCTGTAGTTTGCTGGTTAGATGATTCTCCTATTGTATTTTTCTGGCTAGATTTTCCTGCTGTAGTGTCCTAGTTAGATTCTCATATTGTAGTTTGCTGGTTAAATTCTCCTGTTTTTTTGCTAGTTAGATTCTCCTGCAGTTTGTTGGTTAGATTCTCCTGTTGTTGTTGTCTGGTTAGATTCTCCTGTTGTAGTTTGCTGGTTAGATTCTCCTGTTGTTGTTTGCTGGTTAGATTTTCCTGTTGTAGTTGTGTTGCTAGATGAGTCTCCTGTTGTAGTTTGCTGGTTAGATTCTCATATTGTAGTTTGCTGGTTAAATTCTCCTGTTTTTTGCTAGTTAGATTCTCCTGCAGTTTGTTGGTTAGATTCTCCTGTTGTTGTTGTCTGGTTAGATTCTCCTGTTGTAGTTTGCTGGTTAGATTCTCTTGTTGTGGTTTGCTGGTTAGATTTTCCTGTTATAGTTTTCTGGTTAGATTTACCTGTTGTAGTTTGCTGGTTAGATTTTCCTGTTGTAGTTTGCTGGTTAGATTTTCCTGTTGTAGATTGCCGGTTAGATTTACCTGTTGTAGTTTGCTGGTTAGATTTTCCTGTTGTAGTTTGCTGGTTAGATTCTCTTGTTGTTGTAGATAATACTAGAAGAAGCCATGTAATGAACTGTATGTTGATGGTTCTACAGTTCAGTACCTGAGTCACAGCAATCATGTGGACAGTGCCAGACTTCCACGACAACCGTCGGTGTGGTCAGCCACGACAGACCTGGCTGAGTTGTTCAGTGCCCTCGGGCTGGGCAAATACACTGATTTGTTCCAGCAACAAGAGGTGGGGGCTCATATCTTTGTGTGTGTGTGACTGTGTGTGTGTATGTGTGTGTGTGTGACTGTGTTTGACTATGTGTGTGACTGTGTGTGACTGTGTGTGTGTGACTGTGTTTGACTATGTGTGTGACTGTGTGTGTGTGTGTGTGACTGTATTTGACTTTGTGTGTGACTATGTGTGTGTGTGGGACTGTGTGTGACTGTGTGTGTAACTGTGTGTGTGTGACTGTATGTGTGACTGTGTGTGTGTTGTGACTGTGTGTGTATGTGTGTGATTGTGTGTGTGACTGTGTGTATGTGACTGGGTGTGTGACTTTCTGTGTGTATGTGTGTGACGGTGTGTGTGTGACTGTGTGTGCGTGACTGTGTGTGGGACTGTGTGTGTGACTGTGTGTGTGTGTGACTGTGTGTGTGACTGTGTATGTCTGTGTGACTGTGTTTGTGTGTGTGACTGTGTGTGACTGTGTGTGTGACTGTGTATGTCTGTGTGACTGTGTTTGTGTGTGTGACTGTGTGTGTGTGACTGTGTGTGTGTGTGTCTGTAGAAGAGTTTGTATGGGGAAGTCTATATGTGTGTATTTGTGTGTGCATGTGTGCATCTGTATGTGTGTGTGTGCTTGTAAATGTGTTTGTAAATGTGTATGTTTGTATGGGGAAGTGTTTACGTGGGGAAGTGTTTGTATGTGGAAGTGTGTGTATGTGTTTGTATGGGCATGTGTGTGTTTTATGTGTTCTTTCATGTGTATTTGTAAATGTGTGTGTTTTTAAATGTGTGTGTTTTTTAATGTGTTTGTATATGTGTATGTTTGTAATTATGTTTGCATGAGTATGTTCATAACTGTGTATTTGTATATGTGTTTGTGTTCCTGACTGTGTTACAGTATATGTGTATTTGTATATGTGTTTGTGTTCCTGACTGTGTTACAGTATATGTGTATTTGTATATGTGTTTGTGTTCCTTACTGTGTTACAGTATATGTGTGTTTGTATATGTGTTTGTATTCCTGACTGTGTTACAGTATATGTGTGTTTGTATATGTGTTTGTGTTCCTGACTGTGTTACAGTATATGTGTGTTTGTATATGTGTTTGTGTTCCTGACTGTGTTACAGTATATGTGTGTTTGTATATGTGTTTGTGTTCCTGACTGTGTCACAGTATATGTGTGTTTGTATATGTGTTTGTGTTCCTGACTGTGTTACAGTATATGTGTGTTTGTATATGTGTTTGTGTTCCTGACTGTGTTACAGTATATGTGTGTTTGTATATGTGTTTGTGTTCCTGACTGTGTTACAGTATATGTGTGTTTGTATATGTGTTTGTGTTCCTGACTGTGTTACAGTATATGTGTGTTTGTATATGTGTTTGTGTTCCTGACTGTGTTACAGTATATGTGTGTTTGTATATGTGTTTGTGTTCCTGACTGTTTTACAGTATATGTGTGTTTGTATATGTGTTTGTGTTCCTGACTGTGTTACAGTATATGTGTGTTTGTATATGTGTTTGTGTTCCTGACTGTGTTACAGTATATGTGTGTTTGTATATGTGTTTGTGTTCCTGACTGTGTTACAGTATATGTGTGTTTGTATATGTGTTTGTGTTCCTGACTGTGTTACAGTATATGTGTGTTTGTATATGTGTTTGTGTTCCTGACTGTGTTACAGTATATGTGTGTTTGTAAATGTGTTTGTGTTCCTGACTGTGTTACAGTATATGTGTGTTTGTATATGTGTTTGTGTTCCTGACTGTGTTACAGTATATGTGTGTTTGTATATGTGTTTGTGTTCCTGACTGTGTTACAGTATATGTGTGTTTGTATATGTGTTTGTGTTCCTGACTGTGTTACAGTATATGTGTGTTTGTATATGTGTTTGTGTTCCTGACTGTGTTACAGTATATGTGTGTTTGTATATGTGTTTGTGTTCCTGACTGTGTTACAGTATATGTGTGTTTGTATATGTGTTTGTGTTCCTGACTGTGTTACAGTATATGTGTGTTTGTATATGTGTTTGTGTTCCTGACTGTGTTACAGTATATGTGTGTTTGTATATGTGTTTGTGTTCCTGACTGTGTTACAGTATATGTGTGTTTGTATATGTGTTTGTGTTCCTGACTGTGTTACAGTATATGTGTGTTTGTATATGTGTTTGTGTTCCTGACTGTGTTACAGTATATGTGTGTTTGTATATGTGTTTGTGTTCCTGACTGTGTTACAGTATATGTGTGTTTGTATATGTGTTTGTGTTCCTGACTGTGTTACAGTATATGTGTGTTTGTATATGTGTTTGTGTTCCTGACTGTGTTACAGTATATGTGTGTTTGTATATGTGTTTGTGTTCCTGACTGTGTTACAGTATATGTGTGTTTGTATATGTGTTTGTGTTCCGGACTGTGTTACAGTATATGTGTGTTTGTATATGTGTTTGTGTTCCTGACTGTGTTACAGTATATGTGTGTTTGTATATGTGTTTGTGTTCCTGACTGTATTACAGTATATGTGTGTTTGTATATGTGTTTGTGTTCCTGACTGTGTTACAGTATATGTGTGTTTGTATATGTGTTTGTGTTCCTGACTGTGTTACAGTATATGTGTGTTTGTATATGTGTTTGTGTTCCTGACTGTGTTACAGTATATGTGTGTTTGTATGAATTTTTGTATGTGTGTTTGTATGAGTGTGCAACAGTTGCATGTGAAATGACAGGTGTGGAGCATAGTAGTTGTGCCTTGCAACTTATACTCCCCTGAGCGCTGAATTTAGTTCGGACATTTTAGCACAGATGGGGACAGTTCAAACAAAGGTCATGCATGTTGTGCATTCATTGACAAGGCCATGTTTTGGTTAGCAACTCTAACGGGGGGGGGGGTTTGAAATATTTACTGTAGTAAGTTGGAGACTGTTGTCACAGATGGTGGGTGCAAGAGGGGATGACTGGACCAACCAAGTAGATATGGTAGCTAGAGGCACAAACAGGGGGTAGGGGGGGGGTGTGCATGACATAGGAAGTTGGATACAAACTGTCACCATGAGAAGTGACAAGGGTGACAGGACAGCCTGTGAGTGAATATGATTCCACAGAGGAGAGACTTGTTAGACTCATAAGTGTTACACACACAATAGTGATTATAGTGGCTTGTTGGGCAATGGGGTAGGGACAGAAGTACCTCGTGATCAGCGGTCACGTTGTTTAGGGTGACGCCAAGGGGCCCAATAAAACAAGAGACATGATTGATTTCAGGCATAGCTTTTCAGAAGGCTATCCCACTATGTATGTTGGCAATTGTTCTAGTGCCAAATCGGATAAATGGTGGCCCTTCTCTGAGACACAAGAGAGAAATCTTACTTCCAATGACATAGACAAAGTTAGAACGATGCTGTAGACTCCACTTTGCTCTTGAGTGTGCTTGAAATAACAGTAAACTGAGTCGGTAAACCCAGGGGCAGAATAGGAGAAGGCTTGTGAGAATTTGTCGGCTGTGCATTTCACGTACATCAGTTCTTGATGGTCCACTAATTTTGACAACCAAAGATGTAAGAGGAACACCTAACAGAGCAGTCCGCAGACTCTCTCCACAACTGCTCATGTCAGGTTACATAGAAGAATGTTGTCTGATTCATTTTGGTTAGAGAGGTTTGAATAGCCACCTTATAACAAGTGAGGTGTAGCTTAAGACTCCTCAGGGAGCACACAAGCAAACCTTGTTGAGAAAATTTTGTTCCACATAGCAGTTCCGATGACAGAAGTTAGCAGACCGTTAGAGACCAGCCACATCTCCAACTGCTAAAGTGCACTACACGCGATTAGAGTTTGTCTAAGGAAAATGTGTCGATTATATAAGAGGTATAGGATAAACATCAGAACTGGGTGATAGATCCAGGTGTCTCCAACCAGCTCAACCTGACACCCTCTGACAGAACTGGGTGATAGATCCAGGGGTCCCAACCAGCTCAACCTGACACCCTCTGACAGAACTGGGTGATAGATCCAGGGGTCCCAACCAGCTCAACCTGACACCCTCTGACAGAACTGGGTGATAGATCCAGGGGTCCCAACCAGCTCAGGGGTCCCAACCAGCTCAGGGGTCCAAACCAGCTCAGGGATCCCAACCAACTCAACCTGACACTACCTGACAGAACTGGGTGATAGATCCAGGGGTCCCAACCAGCTCAGGGGTCCCAACCAGCTCAAGGATTCCAACCAACTCAACCTGACACCACCTGACAGAACTGGGTGATAGATCCAGGGGTCCCAACCAGCTCAAACCTAACACCCTCTGACAGAACTGGGTGATAGATCAAGGGGTCCCAACCAGCTCAGGGGTCCCAACCAGCTCAGGGGTCCCAACCAACTCAACCGGACACCCCCTGACATAACTGGGTGATAGATCCAGGGGTCCCAACCAGCTCAGGGGTCCCAACCAGCTCTGGGGTCCCAACCAGCTCAGAGGTCCCAACCAACTCAACCTGACACCCTCTGATAGAACTGGGTGATAGATCAAGGGGTCCCAACCAGCTCAGAGGTCCCAACCAGCTCAGAGGTCCCAACCAACTCAACCTGACACCCCCTGACATAACTGGGTGATAGATCCAGGGGTCCCAACCAGCTCAGGGGTCCCAACCAGCTCTGGGGTCCCAACCAGCTCAGAGGTCCCAACCAACTCAACCTGACACCCCCTGACAGAACTGGGTGATAGATCCAGGGGTCCCAACCAGCTCAGGGGTCCCAACCAACTCAACCTGACACCCTCTGACAGAACTGGGTGATAGATCCGGGGGTCCCAACCAGCTCAGGGGTCCCAACCAGCTCAGGGGTCCCAACCAGCTCAGGGGTCCCAACCAACTCAACCTGACACCACCTGACAGAACTGGGTGATAGATCAAGGGGTCCCAACCAGCTCAGGGGTCCCAATCAGCTCATTGGTCCCAACCAGCTCTGGGGTCCCAACCAGCTCAGAGGTCCCAACCAACTCAACCTGACACCCTCTGACAGAACTGGGTGATAGATCAAGGGGTCCCAACCAGCTCAGAGGTCCCAACCAGCTCAGGGGTCCCAACCAGCTCTGGGGTCCCAACCAGCTCAGAGGTCCCAACCAACTCAACCTGACACCCCCTGACAGAACTATGTGATAGATCCAGGGGTCCCAACCAGCTCAGGGGTCCCAACCAACTCAACCTGACACCCTCTGACAGAACTGGGTGATAGATCCAGGGGTCCCAACCAGCTCAGGGGTCCCAACCAACTCAACCTGACACCCCCTGACAGAACTGGGTGATAGATCCAGGGGTCCCAACCAGCTCAGGGGTCCCAACCAACTCAACCTGACACCCCCTGACAGAACTGGGTAATCGGCTGATGTCCGTGAAATGCATAAGCAACAACCCTCACAAGAAATGTTCGATTCTCTATTTCTGAACCGAGGCAGATTGTTGTCAATCTCATCAGACACAAGAACTGAACCTTAAAGTGATACAACTTTGTTGTCCTGTTACGGCCTCTGCGTCAGTTTGTTGCCCATTCTCTGCGGTATTGTATCGTAGGTGTTTGCACCTCCCGACCAGCTCTGACCAAACTCTTCTCTTGCTCGTGGTTTTGTCAAATTCCTTTTTTTTCTTCTAAATCCGGCCTTGAACTCGTCCCGAACCAATAGGGCTACCTGTCATGCCTCTGTTGGCCAGCTGGTAGCATGAGTCACTGACGTGCCTCTCTTGGCTAGCTGGTAGCATGACTCACTGACGTGCCTCTCTTGGCTAGCTGGTAGCATGACTCACTGACGTGCCTCTCTTGGCTAGCTGGTAGCATGACTCACTGACGTGCCTCTCTTGGCTAGCTGGTAGCATGAGTCACTGACGTGCCTCTCTTGGCTAGCTGGTAGCATGACTCACTGACGTGCCTCTCTTGGCTAGCTGGTAGCATGACTCACTGTCGTGCCTCTCTTGGCTAGCTGGTAGCATGAGTCACTGACGTGCCTCTCTTGGCTAGCTGGTAGCATGACTCACTGACGTGCCTCTCTTGGCTAGCTGGTAGCATGACTCACTGACGTGCCTCTCTTGGCTAGCTGGTAGCATGACTCACTGACGTGCCTCTCTTGGCTAGCTGGTAGCATGACTCACTGACGTGCCTCTGTTGGCTAGCTGGTAGCATGAGTCACTGACGTGCCTCTCTTGGCTAGCTGGTAGCATGACTCACTGACGTGCCTCTCTTGGCTAGCTGGTAGCATGACTCACTGACGTGCCTCTCTTGGCTAGCTGGTAGCATGAGTCACTGACGTGCCTCTGTTGGCCAGCTGGTAGCATGACTCACTGACGTGCCTCTGTATGTCCTTCCCCCCCCCCCCTGTTTGTGTCTCTAGTTACCATAGTTGTATGTCCTCCCCCACCTCCCCTCCCCGTGTTTGTGTCTCTAGTTACCATAGCTGTATGTCCTCCCCCACCTCCCCTCCCCGTGTTTGTGTCTCTAGTTACCATAGCTGTATGTCCTCCCCCACCTCCCCTCCCCTCCCCGTGTTTGTGTCTCTAGTTACCATAGTTGTATGTCCTCCCCCACCTCCCCTCCCCGTGTTTGTGTCTCTAGTTACCATAGCTGTATGTCCTTCCACCTCCCCCCCCCCCTGTTTGTGTCTCTAGTTACCATAGCTGTATGTTAACCCACCTCCCAACCCTGTTTGTGTCTTTAGTTACCATAGCTGTATGTCAACCCACCTCCCAACCCTGTTTGTGTCTCTAGTTACCATAGCTGTATGTCCTCCCCCCTGTTTGTGTCTCTAGTTACCATAGCTGTATGTTCTCCACCCCCCCCCCCCACCCTCCTGATTGTGTCTCTAGTTAACATAGCTGTATGTCCTCCCCCTCCCCTGTTTGTGTCTCTAGTTACCATAGCTGTATGTCCTCCCCCCCCCTGTTTGTGTCTCTAGTTACCATAGCTGTATGTCCCCCCCCACCTCCCATCCCCCCTGATTGTGTCTCTAGTTACCATAGCTGTATGTCCCCCCCCCCCTGTTTGTGTCTCTAATTACCATAGCTGTATATCCTCCCCCCCCTCCCTGTTTGTGTCTCTAGTTACCATAGCTGTATGTCCTCCCCCCCCCCGCCCTGTTTGTGTTTCTAGTTACCATAGCTGTATGTCCTCCCCCCCCCTGTTTGTGTCTCTAGTTACCATAGCTGTATGTCCCCTAACCTCCCCTCCTCCCCCCTGTTTGTGTCTCTAGTTACCATAGCTGTATGTCCCTGCACCTCCCGCCTGGTTGTGTCTCTAGTTACCATAGCTGTATGTCCTCCCCCCCCCCCTGTTTGTGTCTCTAGTTACCATAGCTGTATGTCCCCCCCTGTTTGTGTCTCTAGTTGCCATAGCTGTATGTCCTCCCCCCCCCTGTTTGTGTATCTAGTTACCATAGCTGTATGTCCTCCCCCCTCCCTGTTTGTGTATCTATTTACCATAGCTGTATGTTCCCCCCCCCCATTTTTGTGTCTCTAGTTACCATAGCTGTATGTCCTCCCCCCTCCCTATTTGTGTCTCTAGTTACCATAGCTGTATGTCCTCCCCCCCCCCCTGTTTGTGTCTCTAGTTACCATAGCTGTATGTCCCCCCCTGTTTGTGTCTCTAGTTACCATAGCTGTATCCCCCCCCCCCCTGTGTGTGTCTCTAGTTACCATAGCTGTATGTATCCCCACCTCTCCCCCCCCCCCTGTTTGTGTCTCTAGTTACCATAGCTGTATGTCCTCCTCCCCTGTTTGTGTCTATATTTACCATAGCTGTATGTTCTCCCCCCCCCCCTGTTTGTGTCTCTAGTTACCATAGCTGTATGTCCTCCCCCCCCCCCTGTTTGTGTCTCTAGTTACCATAGCTGTATGTCCTCCTCCCCCCCCCCTGTTTGTGTATCTAGTTACCATAGATGTATGTCCTACCCCTTGTTTGTGTCTCTAGTTACCATAGCTGTATTTCCTCACCTATTTCCCCTCCCCCCTCCCTAGTTTATATCAAACCTGTTATCCTGTATTTCCTGCACATTCTAGATCGACCTGGCAACCTTCCTGACCTTGTCTGACCATGACCTGAGAGAGCTTGGAATATCTACATTCGGGGCTCGGCGCAAGATGCTCCTAGCTATAGCTGGTAGGTGAAGCCACGTATAATGGTCATGTAGCCTGATCATCTTTATGTATGTTACCATGTACCTGTAACAGAGCTATTCTATACTCTTCTCCAACTGTTACGGAGTGGGGAACTCTTCCAGGACAAGGATCACAACTGATCATATGTGGCAGAGCTACGCTTACTAAACTAAAACCCTGCACTCTCGGACTATTTCTGCCGCAACTCTACACACCAGCTTCCGGCACATGTAACATATCATTTTATTAGGATACAGAACACATTGATATCAGCATATGCTCACCAAACTCCCTGACTCACATGCCTGCCAACTAGAGCCTAACGCTAATCTATCGTATACCTGATCTATCGTATACCTGATCTATCGTATACCTGATCTATTGTATACCTGATCTGACTAAATTCTAACCCGAGACTTTAGGTGAACTGAACACTGATGGTTGTCTCCTCTAAACTAGACCCAGGGTTGTCTCCTCTAAACTATACCCAGGGTTGTCTCCTCTAAACTAGACCCAGGGTTTTCGATCTCTTGGACCAGCTCAACCAGCTGTCACTTCTGCTCTCTACTGGCTTGGTTTGTCTTGGACCTGCAACTGGTTTGGTTGTCGCAGACCTACAACTGGTTTGGTTGTCTCAGACCTGTAACGGACTTGTTTGTCTCACACTTGTAACGGACTTGGTTGTCTCAGACCTGTAACTGGCTTGGTTTTTCTCAGACCTGTAACGGACTTGGTTGTCTCAGACTTGTAACGGACTTGGTTGTCTCAGACCGGTAACGGACTTGGTTGTCTCAGACCATTAGTGGGCTTGGTTGTCTCAAACCTGTAATTGGCTTCCTGTAATTCTTGTACAGACTGTCTCCTTGATGGACGAGTGTACAGAACTTGTCTACTAACAAAGCTAGCACACTTACTATTTAGCTATCCTTTCTATGCTGCTGCCGTCAGGACTTGGGTTACAGTTGTAGAGTATCAGCATCCCGTCTGTCTGCGTGAACATTTGGAGACTTGGGTAGTCAAGAACGTCTGGCTGAACACGTTAGTCTTGACTTCAACCTCCTGCTCTGCCTTGTCGATGTCAAGTTTTCAATGTCGTGGACTTGGGTAGTCAAGTCCTTCCTCTCTGCTCTCTCTTTTCTAAGTCATCAATGTCATGGAACTGGGTAGACCAGCCCTTCGTCTCTGCTTTCTCACTTCTAAGTAAATGTTGTCGGGGACTTAGGTAGACCAGCCCTTCCACTCTGCCTTTTCGCTGATAAGTGATCTCCCAGAGCCCGCCCAATCTTCTTTACCCTCCTGCCCTGCCCAGCTGTGGGATCACACGTCTGGCGTCATGATGCCTCTCATTCGCCAGCATTTTTTCCGCGAGATTTCCTAAACTTAATTCTACCTGAGAGAACCAGATTAGACTGATACATGCCCACGTGCGTCCTGGCGTTAGGTACGTGAAACCTTTTCAAGTATTTTTGAACACTATTTTTTTCAACTCTTGAACACTAAATCATGTCTACAACCAGACATTACTCCCATCTCTCTAACACTTGTGGTAGAGTCTAGGTTTCGGTGAGTAGTTACTTATCTGCAGTGTTACAACATGTATCAACACCACGACACGACTACACACAGTAAATGACACAGTAAACACTCTCCGACAAAATGTGACATATTTAATAAGAAAAATCAACAGAAACAATATTAGTAAAAAGAACAAATTACATCTGAACTAAATAATCCTAATTTCTGAATGTTTTCTACAACGGAGGTTTTAAGCATTAGCTTTTGAATATTTCCTCTAACTAATAAAACCCAGTTCCTGCCGCTACACTCCCCTCCCCATATCTGCACACTCAACACACTCTCACAAACTCGCCTTCACAATCGTATTATTTCCTCTGTCACTCTGTGCATTCACCCACACTCAGATCCCTTCAGTCAGGTGATATGTGCATCCACATTCGATCTATTCACGTAAACTCAGGTGATCTGTGCGTTCATATGAAATTAGATCACGTCACTTATAGTCGAAATGAGAACAATATTAGAAAGATAGAAAAGAAAATGAACCTAGGTGTTATAACAGATCATACATATAAGGTGAGTGAGCAAGTCCAGGTAGCAGTGGAAAAGGCAAATGCAATGATACAAAGAAATATTAAACATAGGAGCAATGAAGTGATAGTGAAACTATATAAAGCATTAGTTAGACCAAGATTGAAGTACTGTGTACAGATGTGAAGACCTTATCATAGAGGGGATATAAACATGCTGGAAAGAATACAAAAAAGAGTAACAAAGCTGATAGTGGGATTCCAGAATTACAGTTATGAGGAAAGACTCAGAAAAACCGGCCTATAGTGTCCAGAAGAGAGAAGAATTCGTGGTGACTTAATACAGATTTATAAGATGATCAGAGGATAAATTAGACTATAACAAGTTGTTTTGTTTAAAAATATAGCCACCCACAATTACAAGAGGGCATAGCTACAAGTTGACTAAAGAGAGGTCCAGATTAGATATTAGGAAATCATTTTTTAGTCAGAGAGTGGTGACTACTTGGAATGCATTGTCACAGGAGGTAGTGGAGGCAGTGGCAATTAATGCATTGAAGAATAAATTGGATGCGCATAGCTTTTAGAGCAAGGTGATGTCGATGAAACTTGTTGTATACAGACTCTGCAGGGTCTTCTAAACCAGTATAAAGATGTTAAGTTAAGTTAAGAAATCGCATACTCACTTGTGGTCACACACTCAGTCGATCTGTGCATACACATACTTCAGAACACACATCGATCACTCGGTGTCCTGCACATACGACACACATTCAGATCTCATTTGTCACAGGGTGTCCATTACACACACTTATAGAACGACTGGCCAAAACTCAAAAGTGTATGCTGGTTCAGTCACCCTGCAAACTCATTCTCTCTCTCACAAACTCATAGTCAGCCCGCTAGCTAGTCTCTGCCTCTCTCTCTCTCTCTGTCTCTCTCTCCAGGCTAGTCTCTCTCTCTCCAGGCCAGTCTGAGTTCATCTTTGCCGAGTATTTTATAGTCTCAAGCAACTTCATGTCTGTCCAATGGTCTTCTGTCGGTTGTCTGACTTAGTCATCTCTAGTTTGGATATATCTCCAACTAGTTATTGGACGAATAACTCCGAATTCCTGTTACTACATGTTGTAGCAGGCACATACAACACACATTCAGATCTCGTCCTTAGGTGATCTGTACACTCGTGTAACCTCTACCCCACCACACATGGATCCCTTGGTCTCCCCCACCACACAGGGATCCCTTGATCTCTCCCCCACCACACATGGATCCATTGGTCACCACCACCACACAGGGATCCCTTGGTCTCCCCCACCACACATGGATCCATTGGTCACCACCACCACACATGGATCCCTTGGTCACCCCCACCACACAGGGATCCCTTGGTCTCCTCCACCACCCAGAGATCTACTCTCCCCCACCACACAGAGATCCCTTGTTCTCCCCCACCATCCAGGGATCTACTCTCCCCCACCACCCAGGAATCTACTCTTCCCCACCACACATGGATCTTTTGGTCACCCCCACCACACAGGGATCCCTTGGTCTCCCCCACCACACATGGATGCCTTGGTCACCCCCACCACACAGGGATCCCTTGGTCTCCTCCACCACCCAGAGATCTACTCTCCCCCACCACACAGAGATCCCTTGTTCTCCCCCACCATCCAGGGATCTACTCTCCTTCACCACCCAGGAATCTACTCTCCCCCACCACACAGAGATCCCTTGGTCTCCCCCATCACCCAGGGATCTACTCTCTCCCACCACCAGGGATCTACTCTCCCTCACCACACAGGGATCCCTTGTTCTCCTCCAAGACCCAGGGATCTACTCTCCCCCACCACCCAGAGATCTACTCTCCCCCACCACCCAGTGATCTACTCTACCCCATCACCCAGTGATCTACTCCCACACCACCCAGTGATCTACTCTCCCTCACCACCCAGTGATCTACTCTCCCTCACCACCCAGTGATCTACTCTCCCTCAACACCCAGTGATCTACTCTCCCCCACCCCCCAGTGATCTACTCTCCCCTACCACAAAGTGATCTACTCTCCCTCATCACTCAATGATCTACTCTTCCCCACCACACAGGGATCTCTTGGTCTCCCCCACCACCCAGTGATCTACTCTCCCCCACCACCCAGTGATCTACTCTCCCCCACCACCCAGTGATCTACACTCCCCCACCACCCAGGGATCTACTCTCATCCACCACACAGTGATCTACTCTCCCCCACCACCCAGTGATCTACTATCCCCCCCCCCCCACACAGGGATCTCTTTTTCTCCCTACCACACAGGGATCTCTTGGTCTCCCCAACAACACAGGGATCTCTTGGTTTCCTAACCACACAGGGATCTCCTACTCCCCCCACCATACAGGGATCTCTTGGTCTCCACCACCATACATGGGTCTCTTGGTCTCCCCCACCACACAGGGATCTCTTGGTCTCCCCCACCATACAGGAATCCCTTACTCTCCCCCACCACACAGGGATCCCCTACTCTCCCCACCACACAGGGATGCCCTACTCTCCCCACCACACAGGGATCCCCTACTCTTCCCACCACACAGGGATCCCCTACTCTACCCCACCACACAGGGATCCACTACTGTCCCCACCACACATGGATCTGAGGCTGGAATCTCTATGAGTTATGAGACAGAGTTTTCTTACTTTTCAGATTTGAACAAACGTCGGACTCTGACACCATCTACAAACTGCCGGATGTCATCAGTGGAGCAAACACGCTCAGATGTGGGTCACACTAACATCCCAGGCAGTGGAAGCAGCCCAGGGCGTGGGGGTGGGTTTACTGCTGGTGGAAATAGTGCCAGCGAGCTGTTTCCGTCCCCAAACCCTGCACCGTCTCTGATGGCTGCACGAGGCGGGCCAGACTTAGGAAATCTCAGCGGTCACTGGTAGCAAATGTCACGGCTGATGTGGGGTTCCAGCAGTCCTTAAGTCACAAGTGGCCCACATTTGTTGGCGGACCAGCTGTAAATGGTGGCCCACATTATCTTGAGTTTGAATGTTTATTTCAGGGTATAACGATGATACATTGCCACATTATCAGCTCTGGTGGCTGACAGGCGGAAAGGATTCACATGTGCTTCTCTTCTTCTTCTTCTTCTTCTTCTTCTTCTTCTTCTTCTTCTTCATCTAATACCACGAAAAATGGCTCGTCATGCTGTTATCATCATCAGATATCAAGACGTCTTCTTCCTATGTGTGCTACCTGTGAATGCTGTTGATATTTTCCATCCATGCCTCTTTAACTCTGTCAATCCATCACTCTCTTGGTCTTTCTCCGACACTGAAGATCTAATGTTATAGGCTCGCCTCGATGGAGGTTGGAGACTTTCTGGTCATTTGTGTGTTATCTCCTGCACCAGGTAGCCACAGTCTGCAGCAGGACGTCCAGGTCACTAGAGCTGAGAAATAAACATATCAGTTTAGCTCAAATAGAACTGTTGTAGTCACTTCAGAATGCACATGTGTGTTGCTATCACCATTTTCCCTTACAATGGGCAACTGTTATTATTTTTCAAGAATTGTTTCAAGAGCATTCTTGTGATAGGTTTCGTGGCTATAGTTTGACATGATGAGGCTGCTTGAGTTAGAGAGGCTGGTCCCTTGAAGATCTGAACCCGTCTCGTCAACAGCCACCATTAAGCTTGTCTACGGTCCATTATATGTTATGTTTATCAACTGTTTGAATTCTGGACGCTGTATGTGATACATATGTCCATTTATGGGGAGTAGAAGAGTTGGCCACAGATCCTTGTATTTAGTCATGAGTGTGTGTATTGTGGTCAGAGGTTAGTGGTCCTTAAAATAGAATTCTAACAAACCTCCAATGGGACCAGATAACCTGTACGAGCCAGACTCATTCACGTGCAGCAAGTGTCACATGGCCGTACCTGTCAATTCATTCAAGTATGGACAAATCTGGCTGGAAGATAGAGGATCATCATTCTCTAACAAGAAAACAGATCAATTTCTGAAGATATTGTTGATGAAATAGTTGGCTACCAATTTATTGACAGTTTAAAACCAGCACTGGCATATTTGGTTAGACGCCAAGTATCACGATGACAAGTTGAATGTGTTTGGAGGCTTCAGTGACTCAGTTCTCAGCTCTAGTGACTCAGTTCTCAGCTCTAGTGACTCAGTTCTCAGCTTCAGTGACTCAGTTCTCAGCTCTAGTGACTCAGTTCTCAGCTCTAGGGACTCAGTTCTCAGCTTCAGTGACTCAGTTCTCAGCTCTAGTGACTCAGTTCTCAGCTCTAGTGACTCAGTTCTCAGCTCTAGTGACTCAGTTCTCAGCTCTAGTGACTCAGTTCTCAGCTTTAGTGACTTAGTTCTCAGCTCTAGTGACTCAGTTCTCGGCTTTATATCACAGAAAAGCAGCTGGTGACTTGAAGAGAGAAAAGTCTTTAAATGTTTGTGGTAGCGGGAGGAGGAGGGGTTAGACTGAATCGAGAACATACAAATGGAGGTCAAGTCATTCGAATTAGCAGAAATGATAAGAGGTTGTGAGAATAAATTAGGTAAACCAGCTCAGACCAGTTGTCACAACCAGCCATAGCACAATCTCCCTCCCCCTCCCTTACAGGAACAACATTGTATGTATGAGATAAGATACTTCACTTTTGTCTGAGAACAGTACGCCAGACACAGTACACCAGACAGACACAGTACACCAGACAGACACAGTACACCAGACACAGTACACCAGACAGACACAGTACACTAGACACAGTTCGCCAGACACAGTACGCCAGACACAGTACACCAGACAGACACAGTACACCAGACACAGTACACCAGACAGACACAGTACACCAGACACAGTACACCAGACAGACACAGTACACCAGACACAGTACACCAGACAGACACAGTACACTAGACACAGTTCGCCAGACACAGTACACCAGACACAGTACACCAGACAGACACAGTACACCAGACACAGTACACCAGACAGACACAGTACACCAGACACAGTACACCAGACAGACACAGTACACCAGACACAGTTCGCCAGACACAGTACGCCAGACACAGTACACCAGACAGACACAGTACACCAGACAGACACAGTACACCAGACACAGTTCGCCAGACAGACACAGTACACCAGACAGACACAGTACACCAGACAGACACAGTATACCAGACAGACACAGTACACCAGACAGACACAGTACACCAGACACAGTGCACCAGACAGACACAGTACACCCGACAGACACAGTACACAAGACACAGTACACCAGACAGACACAGTACACCAGACACAGTACACCAGACACAGTAAACCAGACAGACACAGTACACCAGACACAATTTATCTTTTGCTGTTGTTGTTTTGTTATATATATATCAATATATTTGTTTGTTTTTCTGACGATGGTCGTGACGAAATTTTCTTGGATTGATGTGACGAAGTTTTCTTTGATGAATGGGATGAAGGGATGGATGTGCTTTTCCATATATTTGTGACAATAATCTTGCTCATTTATGAATTGTGGATCTTGCTTGACTTTGACATTAATCACCTGCCACATCCACATCTTGTGAACTGAAACCACCATAGCAAGCCACAGATCTGTGGCAGCTGGTGTTACAACATGCTCAAGAATTTGTTCACTCATTTTTATTAGTTCATATTGGTTTTCAGCTGTTCAGTTCTTGATATAGACTTGTTACGGAAATGATGTATGTCGGTTATCTAGCTTTCTCCACATGTTAGTTATCTAGCTTTCTCCACATGTCAGTTATCTACCTTTCTCCTCATTGCTCATGTCAGTTATCTATCTTCCTCCTCATGTCAGTTATCTACCTTCCTCCTCATGTCAGTTATCTACCTTCCTCCTCATGTCAGTTATCTACCTTCCTCCTCATGTCAGTTATCTACCTTCCTCCTTATGTCAGTTATCTACCTTCCTCCTCATGTCAGTTATCTACCTTTGTCCTCATTGCTCATGTTACTTATCTACCTTCCTCCTCTTTGCTCATGTTAGCTATCTACCTTCCTCCTCATGTCAGTTATCTACCTTCCTCCTCATGTCAGTTATCTACCTTTCTCCTCATTGGTCATTTCAGTTATCTACTTTCATCCTCATGTCAGTTATCTACCTTTCCCCTCATTGCTCATGTCAGTTATCTACCTTTCTCCTCATGTAAGTTATCTACCTTCCTCCTCATGTAAATTATCTACCTTCTTCCTCATGTCAGTTATCTACCTTTCTCCTCATGTAAGTTATCTACCTTCCTCCTCATGTAAATTATCTACCTTCTTCCTCATGTCAGTTATCTACCTTTCTCCTCATTGCTCATATCAGTTATTTACCTTTATCCTCATTGCTGATGTCAGTTATCTACCTTCCTCCTCATGTCAGTTATCTACCTTTCTCCTCATTGCTCGTGTGAGTTATCTACCTTTCTCCTCATGTCAGTTATCTACCTTCCTCCTCATGTCAGTTATCTAACTTTCTCCTCATTGCTCGTGTCAGTTATCTACCTTCCTTCTCATGTCAGTTATCTACCTTTCTCCTTATTGCTCATGTCAGTTATCTACCTTTCTCCTCATTTCTCATATCAGTTATCTACCTTTATCCTCATTGCTGAAGTCAGTTATCTACCTTCCTCCTCATGTAAGTTATCTACCTTTCTCCTCATTGCTCATGTCAGTTATCTACCTTCCTCCTCATGTCAGTTATCTACCTTTCTCCTTATTGCTCATGCCAGTTATCTACCTTTCTCCTCATTGCTCATATCAGTTATCTACCTTTATCCTCATTGCTGATGTCAGTTATCTACCTTCCTCCTCATGTCAGTTATCTACCTTTCTCCTCATTGCTCGTGTGAGTTATCTACCTTTCTCCTCATGTCAGTTATCTAACTTTCTCCTCATTGCTCGTGTCAGTTATCTACCTTCCTTATCATGTCAGTTATCTACCTTCCTCCTCATGTCAGTTATCTACCTTTCTCCTCATTGGTCATTTCAGTTATCTACTTTCATCCTCATGTCAGTTATCTACCTTTCCCCTCATTGCTCATGTCAGTTATCTACCTTTCTCCTCATGTAAGTTATCTACCTTCCTCCTCATGTAAATTATCTACCTTCTTCCTCATGTCAGTTATCTACCTTTCTCCTCATGTAAGTTATCTACCTTCCTCCTCATGTAAATTATCTACCTTCTTCCTCATGTCAGTTATCTACCTTTCTCCTCATTGCTCATATCAGTTATTTACCTTTATCCTCATTGCTGATGTCAGTTATCTACCTTCCTCCTCATGTCAGTTATCTACCTTCCTCCTCATGTCAGTTATCTAACTTTCTCCTCATTGCTCGTGTCAGTTATCTACCTTCCTTCTCATGTCAGTTATCTACCTTTCTCCTTATTGCTCATGTCAGTTATCTACCTTTCTCCTCATTTCTCATATCAGTTATCTACCTTTATCCTCATTGCTGAAGTCAGTTATCTACCTTCCTCCTCATGTAAGTTATCTACCTTTCTCCTCATTGCTCATGTCAGTTATCTACCTTCCTCCTCATGTCAGTTATCTACCTTTCTCCTTATTGCTCATGCCAGTTATCTACCTTTCTCCTCATTGCTCATATAAGTTATCTACCTTTATCCTCATTGCTGATGTCAGTTATCTACCTTCCTCCTCATGTCCGTTATCTACCTTTCTCCTCATTGCTCGTGTGAGTTATCTACCTTTCTCCTCATGTCAGTTATCTAACTTTCTCCTCATTGCTCGTGTCAGTTATCTACCTTCCTTATCATGTCAGTTATCTACCTTTCTCCTCATGTCAGTTATCTACCTTCCTCCTCATTGTAGCAGAACCCACCGTTTGCCCTGGCCGTTATTCTAACTTAGAACATTCTCACACTCATCCACATCGTCATGACCATACTCAGTAAATGACATATCACACAGCAGGTGGCATATTTATTATATCATACTCATATCATAGAATGAGTAGAGAAATTACAAACACAATATAATACATATCTTAACTAAACATTCAACTAAAACGGGAATTGTAAGCATTAGCTATTGATGGAATTCCCAACTATCTAAAAACCCAGTTCTATTGCCTTGCAATTACATCACACACACATCGCCTTAACTGCGTCTTCAACACACCTTATCAAATACTCTTCCTCACTGAAATCCCCTCAGGCGGGTGATCTCGACATAACTCGTTCACAATGTGTCCTTGCTTACAAACACACGTTCAGATTATCTATTAATGCAAACTCACACACCTATTTGAGCGATCCTGTTCTATCACTAAACATTCGTCCAACCGTCTATCAATCGCTCCTCTACCTAAGTCGGTGAGTTAAACATACTATCTACATTCAGTCTCTCTCTCTCTCTCACTCTCCTCCATATAGCCTCTCTCTCTAGGCTCGCTCCATCCCTCTCTCCAGCCTCTCGAGCTAAACTTTGTCTCGAGTTATATATCCTCAAGCAAGGCCAGACACATCGATCAATTGACCAATCGATCTCATGTGATGGTCATCTTCAGTCCCATTGGACGAAACACTTTGCACACCTGTCACTCATTCTCTCGCAGCAAGCCCCGCTGCCAATTTCGTCTGTCAATCAATCTCCCGCTACCAAAATCGGAAGGCCAGTGGTCAGTTTCTACCTGTCCACATTCCTTACCCCAACTCTGTTCTCTTTTGCTGAGACGGTGAGTGACCTTGACGTGCATTCAGGTAGCTTTAAGCTTTAACATGTTCAGGCATCCTAAACTTCCCTTGCTCCGGCGGGAACTGTTACATCATGTCAGGTATCTACCTTTCTCCTCATTGCTCATGTCAGTATCTATCTTTCTCCTCATTGTTCGTGTCAGTTATCTACCTTTCTCCGCATGGCTCATGTCAGTTATCTACCTTTCTCCTCATTGCTCGTGTCAGTATCTACCTTTCTCTTCATTGCTCATGTCAGTATCTACCTTTCTCTTCATTGCTCATGTCAGTATCTAGCTTTCTCCTCATTGCTCGTGTCAGTATCTACCTGTCTCCTCATTGCTCGTGTCAGTATCTACCTTTCTCCTCATTGCTCATGTCAGTTATCTATCTTTCTCCTCATGTCAGTTATCTACCTTTCTCCTCATTGCTCCTGTCAGTTATCTACCTTTCTCCTCATTGCTCATGTCAGTTATCTACCTTTCTCCTCATTGCTCATGTCAGTTATCTACCTTTCTCCTCATTGCTCATGTCAGTTATCTACCTTTCTCCTCATTGCTCATGTCAGTTATCTACCTTTCTCCTCATTGCTCATGTCAGTTATCTACCTTTCTCCTCATTGCTCCTGTCAGCTATCTACCTTTCTCCTCATTGCTCATGTCAGTTATCTACCTTTCTCCTCATTGCTCATGTTAGTATCTACCTGTCTCTTCTTGTCAGCTGTGGCTATCCTGAATTAAATTCATGATTATTGAATGTTGTCACAAGCTTCGTGGTCTCCGTCAGCTCAACACTAGACGAGAGACCCGTTTATATGCCGTACTCTAAATCTATTTTTATCCTCACCAAAAAGCCAGGATTGACCTGCCTAAAAATGTGTCTACGGTACTTATCTTGTGTGACTAACATATTTCCGGTGCATGCATACACTAGCATGCAGTTTAACAGGCAAGACTGCCTGCGTTTTATTCATTTTTGTGCCAGGGACTTCCAGCATTGGAATGGTAGCTCGCTGAGGTTCATTGTTGCATTGTGACCTTGACATTGATTGATCTGATTAAACTTTCTTCTTATGATGACGATGTCCATGCTTGGCACGTGACGCTGTCCATGCTTGGCACGTGATGCTGTCCATGCTTGGCACGTGACGCTGTCCATGCTTGGCGCGTGACGCTATCCATGCTTGGCGCGTGACGCTATCCATGCTTGGCGCGTGACGCTATCCATGCTTGGCGCGTGACGCTATCCATGCTTGGCACGTGACGAGAGCATGAAAGGAGCATGACAAGAGCCAAAACAGTTTGAGGAGATGGACAGACAAACTTGGCGAGGACAGACAGACATGAGAACATTTTCTCCAGATTTTGTCTGTCACAACAAAGCCCAGCCCAACTCAGTTGAGGGGTAAACTGAGGACGAGATACGTCTCAGACAAACTATTTGACGAGATACGTCTCAGACAAACTATTTGACGAGAGACGTCTCAGACAGACCATTTGACGAGAGACGTCTCAGACAGACCACTATTTGACGAGAGACGTCTCATACAGACCACCATTTGATGAGAGACGTCTCAGACAGATCACCATTTGATGAGAGACGTCTCAGACAGACCACCATTTGACGAGAGACGTCTCAGACAGACCACCATTTGATGAGAGACGTCTCAGACAGACCACCATTTGACGAGAGACCTCTCAGATAGACTATTTGACGAGAGACGTCTCAGACAGACTATTTGACGAGAGACGTCTCAGACAGGCCACCATTTGACGAGAGACGTCTCAGACAGACTTTTTGACGAGAGACGTCTCAGACAGACTATTTGACGAGAGACGTCTCAGACAGATTACCATTTGACGAGAGACGTCTCAGACAGGCCACTATTTGTTTTTTCTTTTTTATTATCTTTTTCAGTGTCTTATCATTTTTATTTTTTGTTGAAACTATTCGTATCACCAAACAATAATTGTATAAATATCCCACGAGTTATCAGCCGACCAGCATGGCGAAAAGAAAGACTAACTGTCCGTCCCTGCAGACCAGACAGTTTGGGCGTTCTATGTCAGAGTCTACACCAGCTGTGTCAGAGTCTACACCAGCTGTGTTAGTTTACACCAGCTGTGTCAGTCTATACCAGCTGTGTCAGAGTCTACACCAGCTAATTCTGCACCAGCTGTGTCATAGTCTACACCAGCTGTGTCAGAGTCTACACCAGCTGTGTCAGAGTCTACACCAGCTGTGTTAGTTTACACCAGCTGTGTCAGTCTATACCAGCTGTGTCAGAGTCTCCACCAGCTAATTCTGCACCAGCTGTGTCATAGTCTACACCAGCTGTGTCAGAGTCTACACCAGCTGTGTCAGAGTCTACTCCAGCTGTGTCAGAGTCTACACCAGCTGTGTCAGTCTACACCAGCTGTGTCATAGTCTACTCCAGCTGTGTCAGAGTCTACACCAGCTGTGTCAGTCTACACTAGCTGTGTCAGAGTCTACACCAGCTGTGTCTGCTCCAACTGTGTTATAGTCTACACCAGCTGTGTCAGAGTCTACTCCACCTGTGTCAGAGTCTACACCAGCTGTGTTAGTCTACCATTTGTCTATGCAAACTGTCCACTTGTATATAATTTCCCCATTTCAAGCCAAATTGTTTGATGTAACTGGATGCCGACATCCATGCAGTTCAAAGTTCAACCTTGCAAGCAATGGTTCTTCTACTGCAGCAGCCTGGACATTTGACAGTTCTCAGCCGTCCCCCATTTTCCGTCCATCACAAAACACTGACGTACGGTACACTCGTACGTCTATCAGCTCTGGTGCTAGTCTGCTCAAACTTTTCATATTTATCTGTGGATTAGGTCATGGATTATTCTGTGGATTAGATTAGAGATTATTCTGTTTAATAGGTGTAGATGTGGATTATTTGTGGCTTGTGTAAGATATTTTGAACAGGCAAGTGTTATGTATGGAGACCTTGAATTTTTGTGTGTAGGTACGCAGACAGACTCGCAGGTAGACATGCATACAGGTAGACAGACAGACTCGCAGATAGACATGCTAGCAGGCAGGCATGCAGACATGTAGGCTGAAATGCAGCTAGACAGACAGACTCGCAGGTAGGCATACATACAGGTAGACAGACAGACAAACTCGCAGATAGGAATGCAGACATGTAGGCTGACATGCAGATAGACAGACTTGCAAGTAGGCATGCAGATAGACAAACTCGCAGGTACATGCAGACAGACAGTTCTGTGTTTAATGCATGATGTCCATTTTGTATCTGAGCCCTCACGGACAGAATTTGCTGAGGAAAACTATATGAAAGATGTGGTTACTTCCACTTGACCTCACCTGCTGTCCCCAGTCTCCCTTCTTGTCACTGTAGATGTCTCTTTGTAAGGTAAGGTCTAGGGAGAAAATGTGGATACTTTGTTGTACGACTTCGCTCATGTAATCATATCTTTCTGCCGATGTGACGACTGTCGCCTATACAGAGGTCAGGAAGATGGCCCTAAATATAAATTGGTGGCATTTCATCTTGTCAGGCGTAATGTATGTTGTCAAGGACAGCAAGTCACGAGCATTGTATCATGACACTTGCCAACACTTATTGTACTGATCAGACAAGTCTCGGTCGATCCTCTTCTACCATGGGGTGTAAAGGCTTCTTTGTTTCTTGGGGGGTATAGTTTTTACAAGAGAGGATATGTGGCCATGTGTTGACACTTATGATTCCATTTCACGATTATCAATTCTGATGCTCACATTTCTATCACAAATATGATCTTAGTTGTGTCAATATCTGACAACCTCTACCCTTATTCTGTCAGTTTCTGAGTGAGGTGTCTACAGTTACTACCTGACCATTATTCAACTCAACATGCCATAATCAGCTGTCAGTATTTGGTGCCTACTGACACCTCCCGTGTGAGAATATATAATTCAATCTTGATGCCCTATAAATAACATTAGTGGTAAGAGTGCTTGCCTAGTGACACAAATCTGACTGCGTATTTTTTTAACATTTGAAAACAAATTGTTTTTGTTGTCCTAAGGTCAGGTGCAGTGCGTTTGTGGGGGTCTTACAGTCTACTGCCTGCATCTGACCAGCATGATTTTTAAATTGAATTCACTTTTGATAAGGGCACTACCTTGCTTGATCCGAATAAATGCATGTTTGGGCTGTGGGTCTTGACACTTATAACTTCGTTACGCAGATCCTAACCAAGTTATGATTTAGTTGTTTGCTCCAGTCAACTCCACTGTAAAAGGGCACTGAACTACAATTAAAGTTCAGGAATGTGAGGCAGTAATGAATTCAATTATTCAGCCAGGCACATGAACAGCAGACCAAGATGGGAGGAGGGATGAGTGTGTGAGCTAGCACAAGATGGGAGGAGAGATGAGTGTGTTAGCTAGCACAAGATGGGAGGAGAGATGAGTGTGTTAGCTAGCACAAGATGGGAGGAGAGATGAGTGTGTTAGCTAGCACAAGATGGGAGGAGAGATAAGTGTGTTAGCTAGCACAAGATGGGAGGAGAGATAAGTGTGTTAGCTAGCACAAGATGGGAGGAGAGATGAGTGTGTTAGCTAGCACAAGATGGGAGGAGAGATAAGTGTGTTAGCTAGCACAAGATGGGAGGAGAGATGAGTGTGTTAGCTAGCACAAGATGGGAGGAGAGATAAGTGTGTTAGCTAGCACAAGATGGGAGGAGAGATAAGTGTGTTAGCTAGCACAAGATGGGAGGAGAGATGAGTGTGTTAGCTAGCACAAGATGGGAGGAGAGATGAGTGTGTTAGCTAGCACAAGATGGGAGGAGAGATGAGTGTGTTAGCTAGCACAAGATGGGAGGAGAGATAAGTGTGTTAGCTAGCACAAGATGGGAGGAGAGATAAGTGTGTTAGCTAGCACAAGATGGGAGGAGAGATGAGTGTGTTAGCTAGCACAAGATGGGAGGAGAGATAAGTGTGTTAGCTAGCACAAGATGGGAGGAGAGATGAGTGTGTTAGCTAGCACAAGATGGGAGGAGAGATAAGTGTGTTAGCTAGCACAAGATGGGAGGAGAGATGAGTGTGTTAGCTAGCACAAGATGGGAGGAGAGATAAGTGTGTTAGCTAGCACAAGATGGGAGGAGAGATGAGTGTGTTAGCTAGCACAAGATGGGAGGAGAGATAAGTGTGTTAGCTAGCACAAGATGGGAGGAGAGATGAGTGTGTTAGCTAGCACAAGATGGGAGGAGAGATAAGTGTGTTAGCTAGCACAAGATGGGAGGAGAGATGAGTGTGTTAGCTAGCACAAGATGGGAGGAGAGATGAGTGTGTTAGCTAGCACAAGATGGGAGGAGAGATGAGTGTGTTAGCTAGCACAAGATGGGAGGAGCGATGAGTGTGTTAGCTAGCACAAGATGGGAGGAGAGATAAGTGTGTTAGCTAGCACAAGATGGGAGGAGAGATAAGTGTGTTAGCTAGCACAAGATGGGAGGAGAGATGAGTGTGTTAGCTAGCACAAGATGGGAGGAGAGATGAGTGTGTTAGCTAGCACAAGATGGGAGGAGAGATAAGTACATCGGCTAGGAATTTGAACACACAATTTAGTATGAGCAGGAACGTGGCTGGATATAGCATGTAGACTCATCAAGTGGCTCAAGGGAGGCAAACAAAGTCAGAAAAGTTGGGGAAAACCGAATTGGTTGATAGCGGCCGAGTGGGAAACGTGCACGCTTAAAACATCAAACACCGAACTGGCAAAACAAGAAGAAAGGCAAATGGATTTAGGGAAGAAAGGTATATGGATGGAGGGAAGAAATGTAAATGGGTGGAGGGAAGAAAGATAAATGGATGAAGGGAAGAAAGGCAAATGGATGGAGGGAAAAAAAGTCAGAGGAGAGAAAGCCAAGATAATGGCATGGAGAATGTTGTAGCATACGGCAGCTCCTTGTGGTAGATCAGTCTGTTCAACTCGATATTATCAGGAAACAATGCATGTGACAGCATCAACCTTTCACTGATGCTCAGGCCCATTGAAGTGGTTGCTAATTGGGGAACCAGAGTTATAGATACTATTGGAGGATGAAGGTCGGCTATGGATACTATTGGATGACGTAGGTCGGCTATGGATACTATTGGATGACATAGGTCGGCTATGGATGATGTAGGTCCTACACTTTTATTGAAACATGTTCATGTATTACCAGGTCTGAAACCAGAACGAGCAAATCAGTCACTGCAACCTGTCAGGCATGTCATGCCAGGTCACTAAGGCGGGTTGAGCATGAAGCCAGCTATTCTAACCTGTAGAAAGAATATGCCAAAGAAAAAGTCCAGAAGACCTCTACATCCCATGGTCGAAGTAGAGTGACCAGGCCAAGCCATAATTGTAATACACGCACAGTAGGTGACCTACTTTTCCTTAGTGCAGCTTTACTGATCAATCCACAATAGACGATTGGCCAGCACAAATAAGTCCCTGATGCTGATTGGTAAGCAGCTGTCATTTTGACCTAGCCACAATGGCACCCCTGCTCTCCTTCCAAAAGCTGGCCAAGTAGTTACGAGATGGTTTGTAAAACGAGATAGAGCAGATTTAGACGAGCCAACTTCACATGGATACATCATTGTCCTAGAATAGAGGTACAACTATTTGAATAAACCAGACTTGGTAATAATGGAGGGTTCGTCCTTCTCACACAGAGGACCTCAAAATGTATCTAGGTTTATTTTGATATAGAACCGGTTTAGTGACCCGAGGTCATTTTGATATTGAACCGGTTTAGTGACCCGAGGTTATTTTTATATAGAACTGGTTTAGTGACCTGAAACCATATCAATAAAATGAGATGCCTTCATCAGTTTCTTTTTCATCAAACAGTATTGCTCTCATGATTTCAATGCTCGTGTTTATTTGTCATATTGATAACAATTGTTATCTCTAGCCTGTGAAGACGAGAACTTTGTGTCAAGGTTCTAAATGTCATTTTGTTGTTGAAACATGTTATGTCATTGATAAGATCTGATATCTGAACCGCCCATCTTGTTGTAACATGTCATTGATAAGATCTGATATCTGAGCCGTCCATCTTGTTCAAACATGTTCTGTCATTGATAAGATCTGATATCTGAGCCGTCCATCTTGTTCAAACATGTTCTGTCATTGATAAGATCTGATATCTGAGCCGTCCATCTTGTTGAAGGATGGCAGATTTTGCTGGTAACGTTTGGTGTGCGTGTCAACCTGTGATACATTCTAATCCGTCCTGTGAGTGTCCTCCTGTGATACATTCTAATCCGTCCACGCTCAAACTGACATAACTCAAGACTGTTTATCTGGTAGCTTCCGGCTTCGGCCGTCAACAATCCCAGAGAGGATGTAATCTGATATTGTTTCATATGACCGTCTATGTTGCCAGGCATACTCATACGTTTTCATGAATGTACATAATGATTCTATTATGTTTATAATCAACTTTTAATCTTTGATGAATTGTCCAGCATGTGACATTTCTCATGCGCATTCAATAATAATAATAACTACCGGTACCATGTGTTCTTGTGTACATTAATGGGAATGTCTGCCCAGAAATAACCCTACACCAATTAGCAGTCAATCATCTATTAGTAGCATGCATTAAATCAATGAAGGTTGTGTAGAATGATCCTGTAGTAATTATTAACTTCAGATGGATCTGTCAGGATTGTTGCATGGATCAGATAAGACTATTTGAATGTACTGTATTGCCCGTCATTGGCAGGCTGACATGCTAGTTCAATAATAATTTGTTTATTTTTGTGTAAAATGGTTTGTTCATATTCCCAAGCAAGATCCACATTCATTATACAGACTGGGTAGACTGGTGCCTCGTGTTTTCTTGGCTTGTAGTCCTGATGAAGATGTGATTTGGAGTCTTGGTCAGTGTGTTGTATTTGATGCTCATTGACATCAGCAACTTAGAAGATAGACAAACACACACACACACAGAGAGAGTGAGTGAGAGAGAGAGAGTGAGTGAGAGAGAGAGAGAAGGAGAGAGAATATAGAACTCCAGCAAAGATCAGACAACTCTTGTCGTCAGGTGAAACTATTAGGTCCAAGCTCATGTCGAGGGATGCGGTGGCAACAGTTTATGCTGAAACGTTTTACCAAGAACATCGGACCAGCTTCTTGCCAGACCATTTGAAACAGCTGGCCTGGAAACAAAAAACATCCAAACATTGGCTTTTCATTGATTGATTTTCTTTCGTCGTTGAGACACATTTGAGATTGAGACAGTCTGGGCAGGTAGGGGACAGTTTATTCTCTGTGCTCCTGTCTGGACAGGTAGGGGACAGTTTATTCTCTGTGCTCCTGTCTGGACAGGTAGGGGACAGTTTATTCTCTGTGCTCCTGTCTGGACAGGTAGGGGACAGTTTATTCTCTGTGCTCCTGTCTGGACAGGTAGGGGACAGTTTATTCTCTGTGCTCCTGTCTGGACAGGTAGGGGACAGTTTATTCTCTGTGCTCCTGTCTGGACAGGTAGGGGACAGTTTATTCTCTGTGCTCCTGTCTGGACAGGTAGGGGACAGTTTATTCTCTGTGCTCCTGTCTGGACAGGTAGGGGACAGTTTATTCTCTGTGCTCCTGTCTGGACAGGTAGGGGACAGTTTATTCTCTGTGCTCCTGTCTGGACAGGTAGGGGACAGTTTATTCTCTGTGCTCCTGTCTGGACAGGTAGGGGACAGTTTATTCTCTGTGCTCCTGTCTGGACAGGTAGGGGACAGTTTATTCTCTGTGCTCCTGTCTGGACAGGTAGGGGACAGTTTATTCTCTGTGCTCCTGTCTGGACAGGTAGGGGACAGTTTATTCTCTGTGCTCCTGTCTGGACAGGTAGGGGACAGTTTATTCTCTGTGCTCCTGTCTGGACAGGCACGTGACAATTTATTCTCTGTACTCCTGTCTGGACAGGTAGGGGACAGTTTATTCTCTGTGCTCCTGTCTGGACAGGCACGTGACAATTTATTCTCTGTACTCCTGTCTGGACAGGTAGGGGACAGTTTATTATATGTGCTCATGTCTGGACAGGTAGGGGACAGTTTATTCTCTGTGCTCCTGTCTGGACAGGCACGTGACAATTTATTCTCTGTACTCCTGTCTGGACAGGTAGGGGACAGTTTATTCTCTGTGCTCCTGTCTGGACAGGCACGTGACAATTTATTCTCTGTACTCCTGTCTGGACAGGTAGGGGACAGTTTATTCTATGTGCTCATGTCTGGACAGGTAGGGGACAGTTTATTCTCTGTGCTCCTGTCTGGACAGGTAGGGGACAGTTTATTCTCTGTGCTCCTGTCTGGACAGGTAGGGGACAGTTTATTCTCTGTACTCCTGTCTGGACAGGTAGGGGACAGTTTTTTCTCTGTACTCCTGTCTGGACAGGTAGGGGACAGTTTATTCTCTGTGCTCATGTCTGGAAGGTAGGGGACAGTTTATTCTCTGTGCTTCTGTCTGGACAGGTAGGGGACAGTTTATTCTCTGTGCTCCTGTCTGGACAGGTAGGGGACAATTTATTCTCTGTGCTCCTGTCTGGACAGGTAGGGGACAGTTTATTCTCTGTGCTCCTGTCTGGACAGGTAGGGGACAGTTTATTCTCTGTGCTCCTGTCTGGACAGGCACGTGACAGTTTATTCTCTGTGCTCCTGTCTGGACAGGTAGGGGACAGTTTATTCTCTGTGCTCCTGTCTGGACAGGTAGGGGACAGTTTATTCTCTGTGCTCCTGTCTGGACAGGTAGGGGACAGTTTATTCTCTGTGCTCCTGTCTGGACAGGCACGTGACAGTTTATTCTCTGTGCTCCTGTCTGGACAGGTAGGGGACAGTTTATTCTCTGTGCTCCTGTCTGGACAGGTAGGGGACAGTTTATTCTCTGTGCTCCTGTCTGGACAGGTAGGGGACAGTTTATTCTCTGTGCTCCTGTCTGGACAGGTAGGGGACAGTTTATTCTCTGTGCTCCTGTCTGGACAGGCACGTGACAGTTTATTCTCTGTGCTCCTGTCTGGACAGGCACGTGACAGTTTATTCTCTGTGCTCCTGTCTGGACAGGCACGTGACAGTTTATTCTCTGTGCTCCTGTCTGGACAGGCACGTGACAGTTTATTCTCTGTGCTCCTGTCTGGACAGGTAGGGGACAGTTTATTCTCTGTGCTCCTGTCTGGACAGGTAGGGGACAGTTTATTCTCTGTGCTCCTGTCTGGACAGGTAGGGGACAGTTTATTCTCTGTGCTCCTGTCTGGACAGGTAGGGGACAGTTTATTCTATGTGCTCATGTCTGGACAGGTAGGGGACAGTTTATTCTCTGTGCTCCTGTCTGGACAGGTAGGGGACAGTTTATTCTATGTGCTCCTGTCTGGACAGGCACGTGACAGTTTATTCTCTGTGCTCCTGTCTGGACAGGCACGTGACAGTTTATTCTCTGTGCTCCTGTCTGGACAGGTAGGGGACAGTTTATTCTATGTGCTCCTGTCTGGACAGGTAGGGGACAGTTTATTCTCTGTGCTCCTGTCTGGACAGGTAGGGGACAGTTTATTCTCTGTACTCCTGTCTGGACAGGTAGGGGACAGTTTTTTCTCTGTACTCCTGTCTGGACAGCTAGGGGACAGTTTATTCTCTGTGCTCATGTCTGGAAGGTAGGGGACAGTTTATTCTCTGTGCTTCTGTCTGGACAGGTGGGCGACAGTTTATTCTCTGTGCTCCTGTCTGGGCAGGTAGGGGACAGTTTATTCTCTGTGCTTCTGTCTGGACAGGTGGGCGACAGTTTATTCTCTGTGCTCCTGTCTGGACAGGTAGGGGACAGTTTATTCTCTGTGCTCCTGTCTGGACAGCTAGGGGACAGTTTTTTCTCTGTTTCCTACCGGAAGTCTTTTATTAAATTGAGGAGAAGATAACAAGACACTGCCTCCTATCACATAATGAGGCTATAAGGAAGGATGTACATCCCTCTAGCAATCACATCATGTACAACAGAGTGCTACACACCACTGAAATGCTTTGTCGCAGGAACTCAACTCTAATTGTGGTCTTATTGATGTCAAATAAGGAAAGGAATGAGATGATACGAGAACAAACCAGACACTGGCATATTGTCTGTGCCACATCAAGACCGCCAGAAACTCATTCACTCAGCACATCAATCTTGTCTCTCTCTCTCTCTGGGAGCTTCCATTACCTTATTTATTATCCCTATCATAACAAACCAGGTGTGAAGGGTGGCATAAAACATACTAGCACCCTGTCCAAAGGTGGGGATGATTCTTCTTCGTACGCTGTCAGACGTCAACTTAAATTTGTTCGAAGAAAGTAGCTGTCATCATGAGGCTGTCGACACTGCCATAGAGCTTGTCTAGTGTTGCCACTGGTGATGGCCACATGTGCTTTCTCTGGTCCTCGTATGTCGGGCAATTTTGCAGCAGATGTTCAGTGGTCATTTTCCCTGTGCCACTGGTGCATTCATCAGTGCCACCTATCTTCAGTTTATTGTATAGATGGTACCTCAGTCTGTTGTGGCCTGTGCGGAGTCTGAAGACCACGACCCGCTCTCTTCTGTTCAACTGGTAATAGGCATAATTTTTTGTGTAGCCAGTATGCTCTGTTTACCATTTGGCCATGCATCTGGCCCTAATAAGCCGTTTGGAGGTCACACTAGAATCTGGTTGTGGTAGTCTTGCACTTTCTTTTGCCAGTCTGTCTGCCTCCTCATTGCCTTGGATGTTACAGTGGGATGGAACCCACTACTCTTTTGGGTGTGGACTGCTGACATAGTTGACAGAGTACTGCTCTTAAGTTCTGTATTTTTCTGGCTTTTTAGTGCTGTAACCACGGACAGGGCATCTGTAAACAGGACTATCTGACTTTCATTGCTTTCGCCTGTCAGCATTGCTTCTACTGCAGCCTTCAATGCCTCTGCTCTGAAATTGCTTGAACACTTCTCAGTTGCCACTGACAGTGTTATTTTTCTACCATTTGTTAGGCTCAGGAATACCCCCCTCCCCCTTCTGTGTTTGTTGAAGAACCGTCAGTGTATGCATGGGTCCAGTCTGTGCTTGGGTCTAGTATGTGCTTGGGTCCAGTCTGTGCATGGGTACAGTCTGTGCTTGGGTCCAGTCTGTGCATGGGTCCAGTCTGTGCTTGGGTCCAGTCAGTGTATACATGGGTCCAGTCTGTGCTTGGGTCCAGTCTGTGCATGGGTCCAGTCTGTGCATGGGTCCAGTCTGTGCTTGGGTCCAGTCAGTGTATACATGGGTCCAGTCTGTGCTTGGGTCCAGTCTGTGCTTGGGTCCAGTCTGTGCTTGGTTCCAGTCTGCGCTTGGGTGTTTTTCTCTATGAAGTGGGATTGAGACTACGGTTTTGAGCCTGCCGAGTAGTCTTGCATTGCACTACAGCAAAGAGGACACAGGTCCACCTACACCAGTACAACCTGTTACCAGAAAACATTAGTTAAAAGTGAACAAACAAGTACGAGGTTAGCAAATAGCTCAAAACGAGACCTCTCTCTCATGTCTTGAGTTATTGGAAGATCTGTTGTCATGTCACTGTTATGTGACAAGTCCCGTGCCTGGTATCGAGCAGTGTGTGATAAGTGCCTGCGTAGTTGGACACACTGAATCTGAGAATGATCTGTCAGCCTGGACCAGCCAAAGCTGTCTTCAGTTTTATGATCAACAAATGATCAATTTCATACAGCAGCTTTGTCATGTCTTTGATTGTACCAGACTAATATGCCATGAAGATGTACCAGACTTTCATGCCATGAAGATCTACCAGACTTGTATGCCATGAAGATATACCAGATTTTTATGCCATGAAGATGTACCAGACTTTTATGCCATGAAGATCTACCAGACTTTTATGCCATGAAGATCTACCAGACTTTTATGCCATGAAGATGTACCAAACTTTTATGCTATGAAGATGTACCTATAGGCTCACTAAGAATGAGTATGTAGGACTGCTTTGATCCCTGTAACTGTCAAGTAGCGTTAACATGTATCCCTCAAATATCAAGCCCATCTAATGTCATATCCTGCATCTGCTGTTATTTCCTTCTGTTCAGCTGATAACTTTCTACTAACAAACATGTGACAATATTCTGTGTTGACATTTCCCCATGTTTTGGCTGGGTGGGGTGTGTCAAAGGTGGGCCAAGGGAATAACATGGGCCACATGCTTTAAATGTCAAACCACCACCGCCTCAACAAACAAAAATGCAGCAGAGACCTAGTATAATGAAGTTTCCAACACTTCATCCCTGACCACATCCTGCCCTGGGATTACAAACTTCATAAATGTTACAGTCCACCACAATGAAACCACTAAAGTTTCATCCCAACTGTCGCCCTCACCTGCAATAAATCACATTGTTGAGTGACATCTTGTTCCGTCCAAATCTCCCTAGACTCACGACAATGATTGTTGTGTCTAAACCATATCTGTTCTACTCCTCGGTTGACATGAGGCTGGCCTACTCCTCAGTTGACATGAGGCTGGCCTACTCCTCAGTTGACATGAGGCTGGCTAGCCTGTTCTACTCCTCGGTTGACATGAGGCTGGCTAGCCTGTTCTACTCTTCGGTTGACATGAGGCTGGCTAGCCTGTTCTACTCCTCGGTTGACATGAGGCTGGCTAGCCTGTTCTACTCCTCGGTTGACATGAGGCTGGCTAGCCTGTTCTACTCCTCGGTTGACATGAGGCTGGCTAGCCTGTTCTACTCCTCGGTTGACATGAGGCTGGCTAGCCTGTTCTACTCCTCGGTTGACATGAGGCTGGCCTACTCCTCAGTTGACATGAGGCTGGCCTACTCCTCAGTTGACATGAGGCTGGCTAGCCTGTTCTACTCCTCGGTTGACATGAGGCTGGCTAGCCTGTTCTACTCCTCGGTTGACATGAGGCTGGCTAGCCTGTTCTACTCCTCGGTTGACATGAGGCTGGCCTACTCCTCAGTTGACATGAGGCTGGCCTACTCCTCAGTTGACATGAGGCTGGCTAGCCTGTTCTACTCCTCGGTTGACATGAGGCTGGCTAGCCTGTTCTACTCCTCGGTTGACATGAGGCTGGCTAGCCTGTTCTACTCCTCGGTTGACATGAGGCTGGCTAGCCTGTTCTACTCCTCAGTTGACATGAGGCTGGCCTACTCCTCAGTTGACATGAGGCTGGCTAGCCTGTTCTACTCCTCGGTTGACATGAGGCTGGCTAGCCTGTTCTACTCCTCGGTTGACATGAGGCTGGCTAGCCTGTTCTACTCCTCGGTTGACATGAGGCTGGCCTACTCCTCAGTTGACATGAGGCTGGCTAGCCTGTTCTACTCCTCGGTTGACATGAGGCTGGCCTACTCCTCAGTTGACATGAGGCTGGCTAGCCTGTTCTACTCCTCGGTTGACATGAGGCTGGCTAGCCTGTTCTACTCCTCGGTTGACATGAGGCTGGCCTACTCCTCAGTTGACATGAGGCTGGCTAGCCTGTTCTACTCCTCGGTTGACATGAGGCTGGCGAGCCTGTTATACTCCTCAGTTGGCCCTCTCTGACAGGTGTCACACGTCTTATGTAGCCAGTCTGTCCGTCGAACCTGCGGCCAGTTGGGGGGGGGGGGAGAGAAAGAGAGAGAAGAGAACTTCAGTAAAGGAAACATGTTCACAACTTAGCCTGGCTTTGAGTGTGTTTGTTTGTTTGTTTGTTAGAGAATGTTTGTGAATGTAGACACTGACTAGTTTTATATTGAATTCACCAGGGACGACATCACTGCATGTCTGACAGACCTATAGGAGCTCAGTCTCTTGCAACAGATGGCAAATAGGAGGTTACTGATTGTTCCTTTAGCCTGATGATTGTACACAACTGCTCCATCATCTCATATTTCCCTCCCTGCTTGAACACCATATTAGCCCACATTCCTGTGGCTCCAAAATTTCTGATGGGTCCTAGTGGGTTTCCTCCAGACATCAGGAGCATCAAGTGCTCGTCACTTCTAAAAACACACACAGCAAGTATTCGGTATGGTTACATATTCATCCCTCACTTTCTTTCTATCTTCCCTAGATTGCTATTTGTTACAGTGTTTGTCCTCAAAATGACGTGTCGTAGTTTACAGCGAGGCTGTGATATTTGCGCCTTCCAACCCGACACATCTGCCTTTTTAAAGTACAGTGCTTGCCTTCCCACTGCGGTCGATATCCCTTGGCCAGACTATACTAGTGCAATCTGTTTCCAGGTTCTTGGTCAGCTAACCCGATGCAAGCAGCCAGCTATGAGCAGCTGCATCTTGGCCCTTTCCCTCCTATATCTGGCAGGGCTTTCTGACCTACACTTCTCTGTACATCGAAGTGCAGGCCCACAGACAGGAGGGTCCCAGAAACCAGCAACTTTCTGACCTACACTTCTCTGTATATCCAAGTGCAGGCCCACGGACAGGAAAGTCCCAGAAAGCAGCCATTTATTTTTCACACCACGTTTATTATTCTACAAAGTTGTGTACTGAGACTATCAGACATAACAGACAAATAGAACAGACAGACAGACATACAAAAAGACATCAAGGTCAATGAAGCCCATCAGTACATAACTGCCATCGAGGAACTAGTGTTAAGAGACTACTTTTTGTGAGTTGTCATGAACCTTCCTCACTGCCTGGTCAGGTACTCATAAACTGGAGCTTGACATGACTAGGTTACCAATCATCCCCCTGTCAGTTTCATTGCCAGAGGTAACAACTTTGTCCACTGGACAAAACACCCAAACGTAAAAGATGATCGGTCATAATCAACATCACTGATCCGTCACTCCAGACGTGGGAGTTAAGTCCAATATAGTATCTGAGTTATTCCTACAAACTTTTAGGGACCCATCCATCTGTTTGTGGCCTCAGTAGCAATGGTAATGTTGTCAGTCCCATGGCCAGCAACCATAACCTTCCCCAGCTGCTTGTCACGACATGCCCTGAAGGAAACAGTCACTCTATTTATTTATTCTGGGAACACTCGCGCATTGTCCTGTACACCCCTACAGCAGCATCTTGAGGCCTTCTACCTGCGCAACCAAAAGGGCATCCTTGGGATCGTCTGGCATGACATGATTTCCAACAGGGAAGTAGTTCGACAACTTGCAGGCATTGTCTCAACAATTGATCGCTGCGCCTCTCTCTCTTCGGTCACGTCTCTCGGGAAGTCCCAGCCCACGACATGCTGCGATAGGCTGTGGGGGCGAGTTACGGAAAGAAGCCGTGCTCATCCTGGAGACACGTTCAGGGCCGCCCTCGCAACATCTAGCTGAAACAGATCATCACCTCCCCAACAGAACTGCAGGACACCTGGGATGCGGCCATCAGGCATGGTCATTCATCGCGATGGGTCCTGGTCACCTAAGGATACTATTGTATTGGTAACACCCAGGTGACGAGGTGAGTCTGTTGAAGGGCGATCAGTAGTACAAGATGATGGTGGAGGTGATCGTCTGTCACCCACTGAACCCTACCTCACCTCACCCATACAACTCTTACCTTACCTACTGAACCCTACCCTACCCTCACCCATACAACTCTTACTCTACCCACTGAACCCTACCCTCACCCATACAACTCTTACTCTACCCACTGAACCCTACCTTCACTTTACTCATACAACTCTTACTCTACCCACTGAACCCTACCCTCACCCATACAACTCTTACCCTACCTACTGAACCCTACCTCACCTCACCATCACACAAAATGTTGATCCATATGTACTAGCTAATTGTGCCCATCTGTGGAAACTGTCAGACATGTTTCCTGTAGCCTCAACACTTGTAGCCTGACTCCTACTCTCTGTCAGACATGTTTCCTGTAGCCTCAACACTTGTAGCCTGACTCCTACTCTGTCAGACATGTTTCCTGTAGCCTCAACACTTGTAGCCTGACTCCTACTCTGTCAGACATGTTTCCTGTAGCCTAAACACTTGTAGCCTGACTCCTACTCTGTCAGACATGTTTCCTGTAGCCTAAACACTTGTAGCCTGACTCCTACTCTGTCAGACATGTTTCCTGTAGCCTAAACACTTGTAGCCTGACTCCTACTCTGTCAGACATGTTTCCTGTAGCCTAAACACTTGTAGCCTGACTCCTACTCTGTCAGACATGTTTCCTGTAGCCTAAACACTTGTAGCCTGACTCCTACTCTGTCAGACATGTTTCCTGTAGCCTAAACACTTGTAGCCTGACTCCTACTCTGTCAGACATGTAGCCTGACTCCTACTCTCTGTCAGCCAAGTTTCTTGTAGCCTTAACACGTGTAGCCTGACTCCTACTCTGTCAGACATGTAGCCTGACTCCTACTCTCTGTCACATGTAGCCTGACTCCTACTCTCTGTCAGACATGTAGCCTGACTCCTACTCTCTGTCAGACATGTAGCCTGACTCCTACTCTCTGTCAGACATGTAGCCTGACTCCTACTCTCTGTCAGACATGTAGCCTAACTCCTACTCTCTGTCAGACATGTAGCCTGACTCCTACTCTCTGTCAAACACTTCCTACCAACATGTCATGAGACCTGTATGAGAGCTACAAAGGACAGTCAAGTTTATATAAGAGACAACATTGCAGATATAGACAATATTTTCGAGCAAAAGAAAGAAGAATCTCATGGAACAAGCAACTTGCGATCATAACTTCGTTCTAGACATCCGAGAACATTTCAATTATTTATTATTCTGTATACATTCTAAAAATAGAAACGGACAAATAAAACACAGAAAGAGTTTGAGATGAGTTCTACAAAAACTGAACTGATGAAAATGGACAGACTTGAGATATATTCTCAATGCATGATTCAACATAATCTAACCAAATATCAATGAGCAATGGTTCTTGCGTGCATCTCGAGGAGCAATGAACAGAACCACTGCACTCCCATGCAGGTCAACAAGGGAGGTTACAAATATTTTGACATATGACTAGCAACCTCAATATGTTAAACAAATCCTGCTACTGAAACTACCACTACAGGAGCACATGCAGTGGTGGTCATGCTTCATGGGGACCAAGATGAAGTTCATAAGTACATTTGTCAGATGGTTGTCAGGGCTTGGATACCTAACATCTGGTTGTCAGAGCTTGGATACCTAACATCTGGTTGTCAGGGCTTGGATACCTAACATCTGGTTGTCAGGGCTTGGATACCTAACATCTGGTTGTCAGAGCTTGGATACCTAACATCTGGTTGTCAGGGCTTGGATACCTAACATCTGGTTGTCAGGGCTTGGATACCTAACATCTGGTTGTCAGAGCTTGGATACCTAACATCTGGTTGTCAGGGCTTGGATACCTAACATCTGGTTGTCAGGGCTTGGATACCTAACATCTGGTTGTCAGAGCTTGGATACCTAACATCTGGTTGTCAGGGCTTGGATACATAACATCTGGTTGTCAGGGCTTGGATACCTAACATCTGGTTGCTACATTGTTTGGTTAGCTCTGTTCAGTGTGTGCCACGTTGCTGTCACGGCCAGCTAAACTATTGACTATTTGGAGGATGTCACATTGGTGAACCCCAGACAGAAACCTGTCATGTTCTGTAAATCAAGAATATGTCTGAGAAACAAGTCATCTAACCAGAGTATCACATCCAAACTGAAGACCTTCACATGTAACAACATTCACATATCTGTGACAGAGAACACAACACAGCTGAAGGTGGGGGAGAGAAAGTACAGATGGGTGACACCCTCAGGAAGTAGCTCAGCAGTATAACCAAACATGCACTGAACTGGAACCCACAGGGTGAGTAGGGAGACCAAAACACAATGAAGAATAGGAGATGAAATAGACCATAAGCCAAACTCTTAACCTTTAGTGCGCACTGGTCAAGAATGTCTAGACACAAAAATGGTGTTCGGAAAAAAAAAAATTTTTTTGGGAACGGACACACTCCCGACAGCCATTGTTTTTTCAATACTGAATACGTCATCCATATTTTCACGGCATTTTGCCGGTTAAAGTGGCGTATGTTAGATTACAAATGGCTTTTGAACAGTTTTAATTTTGTATACGCCATTTGGAGCAAGCCGACTTTTTGCGAAAGGTGAAGTAGGTTGTTGGGAAATATCTTTATCAAGTAGATCTGTTTATTTTGTTTGTTTAAATGAAAGAACTACGACCAGTTGTGTCGATATTGTAAACACAGTATCGATACATTGTAGTGGTTTCCATGGTTTTCTATCGAAGCGACTAGGCCTTGCAGTCGAGTCCAGTTTTTTACGAGATTTTTCATAAATTTTCAATTTCATCTTTTTGTAACTCAGAAACTAACAAACACACAACAAAAACAATAACACCCACAAGTTATTTATTCAAGAAAATCATATTTATTGACAAACAAACAGAAAAGTTACAAATTTTGAAAGTTTACTACCATAGTGAGATGATACATCAGCTAAAGGTGAAGAAGATGGTCCAAAATATGAGTCTACAGGAGTGAGGGCTGCTGCCCAACATTAAGACGGGGAATTCAAATGAGGAAGCTTGAAGTCAAGCAAAGTTAACCTTTAGCAGACCAACTCGCCTACAAAAACTGTGTGCGTAAAATTTTTTTTAAACAAAAACAATTACACCCACATGTTCGTTATTCAACACACAAGAAAATCATATTTATTGACATACAAACAGAAAGGTTACAAATTTTGAAAGTCCACTACCATAGTGAGAAATTAATTAGGTCAAATTTTCGTTAAAAAAATGTGGCGTGCTAAAGGTAAATAACCTCAGGCAATTCTAACTTCCCGGAGTAGCAGACCTCGGAGATGGTCTAGCCTGAAGACGACGACCAACGAAAGCACACCAATATTCTGGCAGCGCAGTACAAGGTTATAATGTCAAAGATGTTAAGCACTTAGTACTGTCATTCCAAAGACACGGCCCACAACTATTCACTGGTTTTATCCAAGCTTTTCATCTCTCGTGCCCACATGTTGTAGTCAGGGATGAGGTTGTGCATAAAATACTTCTCAAACTCTGCCCTCAGGCTGGGTAGGTCCGGCTGCTGGTCACACGAGGGAATATTAAGAAGTTCCTTAAACAGATGTTTCCATAATGGGACGTTCCATTTTCTGAGGACACAAAACACACAATGGTTTAGTAATAGGCAATTAAAGCAGATCTGTTGTTATAACGAAGAACTCGGACTAACGATCTGGGAGAAAGTGGACGTGCCACAAAATTGTCAAGTGTTGCAGAACCTCCATGACAGGGGTCTCATCCCACCCCAAGGGCTGCATGTGGACCACACTGACAGGGGTCTCGACCCACCCTAAGGGCTGCATGTGGACCACATTGACGGGTCTCAACCCATCCCAAGTGCTGCATGTGGACCACACTAACAGGGGTCTCAAGCCATCCCAAGAGCTGCATGTGGACCACACTGACAGGGGTCTCAACCCATTCCAAGGGCTGCATGTGGACCACACTGACAGGGGTCTCAACCCACCCCAAGGGTTGCACGTGGGCCACACTGACAGGGGTCTCAACCCATCCCACGGGCTGCATGTGGACCACACTGACAGGGGTCTCAACCCACCCCAAGGGTCACACGTGGGCCACACTGACAGGGGTCTCAACCCACCCCCAAGGGCTGCATGTGGACCACACTGACAGGGGTCTCAGCCCACCCCAAGGGCTGCATGTGTGGACCACACTGACAGGGGTCTCAACCCATCCCAAGGGCTGCATGTGGACCACACCACACTGACAGAGGTCTCAACCCATCCCAAAGGTCGCATGTGGACCACACCACACTGACAGTGGTCTCAACCCATACCAAGGGCTGCATGTGGACCACACTGACAGGGGTCTCAACCCATCCCAAGGGCTGCACGAGGACCACACTGACAGGGGTCTCAACCCATCCCAAGGGCTGCACGAGGACCACACCACATCCTGTTTTCTTCCTCCCAGTAGTTGTCACCAAGACAACACGACTCACTGTGCTATGTGCACGGTCTCATATTGATGACTCCCTTACAATCCAAGTCAGCTGTGCTTATTTCATCCCTTTAACAGCTATGCTTATTTCATCCCTTTAACAGCTATGCTTATTTCATCCCTTTGACAGCTGTGCTTATTTCATCCCTTTAACAGCTATGCTTATTTCATCACTTTGACAGCTGTGCTTATTTCATCCCTTTAACAGCTGTGCTTATTTCATCCCTTTAACAGCTGTGGTTATTTCATCCATTTGACAGCTGTGCTTATTTCATCCCTTTAACAGCTGTGCTTATTTCATCCCTTTGACAGCTGTGCTTATTTCATCCCTTTGAAACACGTGCTAATTTCATCCATTAGCAGGGAAGGGCAGCGGAGATTGGGTTGGCGACTCTGGGAACAAAGGTTGCCTGAATGTGTGCCACAGTCAATCACGATCTCGATGCTAAGTCGACAAAGGAAACGAGGGGTTTAGGTGGAAGACTTTGGCTGGTACAGGGGGGTTGTTCGTAGCTGATCACTCTGGCATTCCGAATTAGCATAGTTGAGGGGGTTGGTAAGTCCAATGCCGCCACGACATTTAGAGTGATAGAGATTCGTGGATAGTCATCCAATAACAATTAGTTGGAGATAATTCCAAATTAGAGTGATGGCTAAGTCAGACAACCAACAGAAGACCATTGGACAGCCATGAACTCAAAGGGACTGGTTAGGAAGAAAACAGAGGCTGTCAGGAGCTGTGCATGAGTGAGTTTTGCAGGGTGACTGGACCAGCATACACCTTGAGCTTTGGCCGGTAGCTCTATAGGTATTTATGTTGGACACCATGTGAACAGTAAGATCTGAATATGTGTCGTACGTGCAGGACACCTAGTGAAGGATGCATGATCTAATTAAATATGAATGTACAGATTCGTGTGAATAAGTGAAGTGATCTAAGTAATTGTGAATGCACAGTTCACCTAAAGACGAGATCTGAATGTGTGTGGTATGTGCTGGACCCATTGGGAACGGTGTGTGTTCTGATTATATGTGTATGCACAGATCGACTGAGTATGTGTCCACAAGTGAGTACATGATCCGACTATAAGTGGTGACATGATCTAATTACATATAAATGCAAAGATCGCCTTAGCATAATTTAATCGATAGTATGTGGATGTACAGATCACCTGATTGAGTGTGATTTGATATGTGAATGTACAGAATGATTGAGTACGTAATCCGTTCGTGAGGACGAGTTTGTGATTGTGTGTTGATAGGGGAGTGCAGAGGCAAGAGTATCATGTTCTTGGAGGAAACATCAATAGCTAGTGCTTAAAACCTCTGATTGTAGTTTAATATAAATATTATGATTATTTAGTTTAGATGTACTATGCATTTTGTTAATATTGTTTTGTTTAACAATTAATAAACGATAATGTTATGTTTCCATTCATGATAGTGTTTAATGCGTTTTCCTGTGTAGTGGTGTGGATACGTGTTTTGTAACTCATTAGATTAGTAAACTACTCAGCTAAACAGACTCTGCCACATATTTTATTTTGGTCGAAGTGACCAGGATATTTTTGCTAGGATAAGTACTAGGCAACTCTAAACATCTTATGCTGCCGCAAAGCTGTGCTAATTTCTTTCCTTTACCAGCTGTGCTAATTTCTTTCCTTTACCAGCTGTGCTAATTTCTTTCCTTTACCAGCTGTGCTAATTTATTTCCTCTGACAGCTGTGCTAATTTCTTTCCTCTGACAGCTGTGCTAATTTCTTTCCTCTGACAGCTGTGCTAATTTCTTTCCTCTGACAGCTGTGCTAATTTCTTCCCTTTACCAGCTGTGCTTATTTCTTCCCTGACACCTGTTAGAAATTTCTTTCCTTGGACGGGTTTGTGTACACATCTTGGTATCAGTAACATCTAGCTGTGTCTTGTATGGATTCTTATTAGACGCTTCTCTCAAATATTCTGTCCACATTCGATGTCAACCATTTATCCCTGCTTATCTTGCATTATCTAATGTTTGTAGCTCAGCTCCAGTTTTTATTATTTGATAAACCTGAATTTGTTCATGCGCTTAAGTTGCTTCTTCTGACTGCCTTGCAAGGTCCTCCAAAAATGTCCTGTTGTTGGCTTGAGTCTGGTATACATCACCCTTGCTGACTACGCCTGTCACTACAGCTATCCTTTGTCTAGTGGACTTTGTTTCCATTTTTTTCCTCTTATTAGTTTTCTCATCTCCATAGTTTTTAATGTTTCTGGTCATTTCCTTTCCTGGAATTCTAGGTATGACTGCTACATGTGTCTTCTGTTTGCTTTTGTTCTGTTTGAACCTTTCAGCATGAGGTTATGAAGAGGTTTCTTGACTGGGCCCAAGTGTATGTCTCGTTCACTGCTTCTGTTATCCATCTTTTGTGTGGTCTGCCCTTGAATCAGTCCAGCACTGCTTTCTGACGGCTAACATCTGGTGTTGTCACGTGGCCGATCATCTGGCTTGCTGTCTCTTGAGGTCTAGCACGGGTGTCGTGTGTGAACATATTACGGTCAGATATGTATGAAATGTCCATATATAAAAGCGTTTGTGCAGATATGTGAATATGTCGTGCGCGTGCGAGCATGCGTGTGTGTGGTGGTGGTGGAGGAAGAAAGGAGATATAACTTTCAATTTGACTGAAAGGTTAATGAAGGCTGAGTCAATGGATGCATGTTTTGGCCCAAGTGTGACAGGATCAGGCAGAGTTGAAAACATCTGTTTATTCTAAAATCTTCTTTGTTCAACCTCAATCTCCCACTACCAAACCATCAACAGAGCTTTGCAAGCAGCAGTAGGATGTATTCCAGAGAATGGAATGCGCTGTGTCGCTAGTTTACAGCTTGACTGCAATATTTTCACCTTTCGGTCTGACACATCCGTCTTCAGGACAATTCTAACAAAACCAGCGGGGGTGGAGGGGATATTTTTATGGTCAGATAATCAGATCATGGGAAAGTTAGAGGTTAAGATTTTTGCTGTTACCAGGAAATGATTGTCAAAGCTTAGGTCGTCAGTTTAACACGTGACCATCACATGTTCAATCTTGGAATGGTTCCTAAGTCTACTTGTTAGATTCCTAGCAATCATTCGGTATTGAGACTAGTCTTTCTGTTGTGTCTAACCATTATAGAAAGATGGGTATGGGTTTTGAGCTACACACAATTTAGTGACAAGCTGTCAGTGAGGTTAGGTTGAAAGAGAGACAAGATAGCCAAGGAAGTTGGTAGTGGCTCCAGAAAGGATGGGATGGAGCTTACTTAACTTAACGTCTTTATACTGGTTTAGAAGACCCTGCAGAGTCTGTATACAACCAGTTACATTTACATCACCTTGCTCTAAAAGCTATGCGCATCCAGTTTATTCTTAAATGCATTAACTGTCCCTGCCTCCACTACCTCCCCTGGCAATGCATTCCAAGCAGACACCACTCTCTGACTAAAAAATATTTCCTAATATCTAACCTCGACCTCTCTTTAGTCAGCTTGTAGCTATGCCCTCGTGTTTTTGTAGGTAGCTGTATTTTAAAAAACTTGTTATAGTCTAATTTATCGATTCCTCTGATCATCTTATAAACCTGTATTAAGTCACCACGAATTCTTCTCTCTTCGAGACACCGTAGGCTGGTTTTTCTGAGTCGTTCCTCATAACTGTAATTCTGGAATCCCACTATCATCTTTGTCGCTCTTTTTTGTATTCTTTCTAGCATGTTTATGTCCCCTCTATGATAAGGATTCCACACCTGTACACAGTACTCCAATCTAGGTCTAACTAAAGTTTTATACAGTTTGACGATCACTTCCTTGCTACTATGTTTAATATTTCTTTTTATCATACCTAACATTGCATTTGCCTTTTTCACTGCCACCTTAACTTGCTCACTCACCTTTCCTGTATGATCTATTATAACCCCTAGGTCCCTTTCCTTATCTATCTTTCTAATATTGTTTTCTCCCATTCTGTAATTATGTTCCATATTGGATCTACCCATGTGGATGACTGTACATTTATCTACATTAAACTTCATTTGCCAGCTTACAGACCATTCTCAAATTTTATCTAAATCCGACATCAATATATCCACTTTCGCTTTAGATGAGACACTACTGCATAGTTTTGTGTCATCAGCAAATTTTGCAATCATGGATCTCATATCAATGTCCAAATCATTTATATATATCAAGAACAAAATTGGTCCCAAAACCGAGCCCTGTGGCACACCACTTTTCACTTCACTCCACTCAGAGTATTCCTTATTTATGCCCACCCTCTGCCTTCTTCCCGTTAACCAATTTTCAATCCATTTGGCAACTTCCCCACCTATTCCATGTGATTTTAACTTTCGAAATAATCTTTGATGAGGTACTCTATCAAAGGCCTTTGCAAAGTCTAGATAAATAACATCCACTGGCTATGATTTTAGTAACCTCCTCCATGAATTCTAATAGATTTGTTAAGCATGATCTCCCGCTAGTAAACCCATGCTGATTATTTCTAATTAGATTAAATTTGTCTAAATGCATTTCAATGTTTTCTTTGATTATTGACTCTAACAATTTACAGACTATGCTCGTTAAACTCACCGGTCTATAATTTGCTAGATCCGATTTTTTGCCTTTTTTGAATAAGGGGATCACTCCTGCATCTTTTCAATCTCGTGGAACAATCTCTTTTGTAAGTGATTGAGAACATAATATAGCCAATGGTTTTGCTAGTTGGTCTCTAATTTCATACAGCAATTTTGGATGAATACCATCTTGACCTGGACATTTATTCACTTTCAACCCCTCCAATTTTTTAAAAACCATTTCCTCTGTAATACAGATTGATCTTAATCCTGCTGTATCCATGTCTCTTTGAAAAATATCTATAGGCTCTGGGATCTCAGAGCAGTCCTCCTTTGTGAAGACTGTGCCAAAGTACTGATTGAGCAGATTAGCTGCTTCCCTATTCTCACTTATTATTTTCCCTGTGCTGTCTATGAGAGGCCCTACTTTGTTTTTCGTTCTTTGTTTATTTCTAACATAAGAGAAGAAGCTTTTACTGTCAGTCTTGATCCTCTGAGCAAGTTTTTTTTCAAAGTCTATTTTTGCTGTTTTATTCGCTTTCTGAGATATGTTCTGCTTGTCCAAATATTTTTAATATGTTTCTTTTGATTTACCTGCCTCTATATATTTTTTCCATGCTTTATTTTTTGCTCTTCTACATTTCTTACGTACTGACAGACAGGACTGGCCTACAAGTGACACGAGCTGTTAGCTGGTTAACAAGGGTACCACATATTGGAACGGGCGGAGTAACATGAGGGAGTTAAGAAAAATAAGAAATGGGATCAAATCTGGAACAAGAGAGTTTAGACAGGGCTGCCCGAGCGGTTTTCCTACTGTGAGTTCCGTAGGCACTGCACCTTATTGCCTAATGGAATGGAAAGTGAAACTGATACCCACGACAGAGAGAAAACTGATCACTTCGAGTGAGAAAGTTCATGGCAAACTGTGTAGTAGTTTTCAGAGGTTCAGCTCTTGAATCTGCTGGAAGGAACAACAAGCTGAGTCAGTAAACTCAGCAGAGAGAACCGGTGGCAAAAAGAAGAGTCAGAGTCTGTAGGGTGGAACCTGAAACCTCAAGGAGCACGTCTTCTCAGAAACGGGTGTAACACAGACACCAGGTGGCTCGCCTCCAAATGGTTGAGAATCCTTTTTGTTCCACAGCGGAGACTGGATGGACGGAAGTTGTGGTCACGCCTTCGACGGAGGATGACAAGACTCAAGAGATTGGATAATTGAATTCTAGTTGTAATTGTTAGATAATAGAAGGAGATAGAAGACATAATCAATGATTAGAATATGTAATCAATGATTAGACTACATAATCAATGATTGACCTTGTGTATTGGAAGAAGAAGTGTTTTCTGTGTGGAAAGATGAACTGGTTGAAGAGAACGAGGCTCGTTACATGTGCCGACTTTTCTATCTTTGTTCTTTGAATTCTATAAATTCTTGTTACTCCAAGCATTCGTCGCAGGCATTTCTTCTTCTTCTTCGTACGCTGTCAGACGTCAACTTGTATTTGTTCGAAGAAAGCAGCGGTCATCCTGAGGCTGTCGAAAATGCCATAGAGCTTGTCTAGTGTTGCCACTGGAGATGGCCACATGTGCTTTCTCTGATCCTCGTATGTCGGGCAGTTTTGCAGCAGATGTTCAGTGGTCATTTTCCCTGTACCACAAGTGCATTCGTCAGTGCCACCTATCTTCAGTTTATTGAATAGGTGGTACCTCAGTCTGTTGTGGCCTGTGCGGAGTCTGAAGACCACGACCTGCTCTCTTCTGTTCAACTGGTAATAGGCATAATTTTTTGTGTAGCCAGTATGTTCTGTTTCCTATTTGGTCATGTATCTGGCCCTAATAAACCTTTTGGACTCTTCGTAGGTCACACTAGGGTCTGGTTGTGGTAGTCTTGCACCTTCTTTTGCCAGTCTGTCTGCCTCCTCATTGCCTTGGATGTTACAGTGGGATGGAACCCACTGTACCACTACTCTTTTTGGTGCGGACTGCTGGCATAGTTGACAGAGTACTGCTCTTAAATCATTAAGTTCAGTATTTTTCTGGCTTTTCAGTGCTGTAACTACGGCCAGGGCATCTGTAAACAGGACTATCTGGCTTTCATTGCTTTCGCCTGTCAGCATTGCTTCTACTGCAGCCTTCAGTGCCTCTGCCTCCGCTCTGAAATTGCTTGAGTATTTTCCAGTTGCCACTGACAGTGTTATTTTTCTACCATTTGTTAGGCTCAGGAATACCCCTCCCCCGTTATGTTTGTTACAGAACCGTCGGTGTATGCATGGGTCCAGTCCATGCTTGGGTAGTTTTCCGTTATGTACCTCAGGGTTATGTCTCTTCTTTCTTTTTCAGTCTGGCTGTTCTTGTTTCCAATACCTGGTATATTTTCTACTACCTCCGGAATGATATGCTGCTTCCAGGTGGGTTTGCGTACAGTAGGGATGGCCTTTGGTGTTGTTATGGTGTTCATAGGGTCTTCACTCATCTTTGCTTTGGCTATTTCTGCAAAGTTTCTCTGCTTTAGTTTCCCATTTCCAAATCTATTTAGTCTCTGATGCATTGGATGGTCTGTCAGTCTTCTTAGTTTCTCTGCTTGCTGCTGGGCTCTGCTGTCTCTTCTATCGGTCATGGATTGCAGATTTCTAATCTTTTCAAGTTCTACAATTGGCGTTGACTTCATGCCTCCTATTATAACTCTTATGGCTTGGTTTTGAAATTTTCTAATTTTATCAAAGTTCGCCTTTGCTGCTGTTGCCCATGCCGCAATGCCATACTCGAGAACTGGTCTCACTCTTCCAGTGTACAGTTTCTTCAGTATTCTTTCGTCTGCTCCCCAGCTTGTGCCAGCAAGTTTCCTCAAAGATTGCGATTCTTTGTCTGGCTCTCATTCTGTTTTTCTCGATTTGACTTTTCCATGTCATCAAATGTGACTCAAATGCGATCAAATGTGACTCCCAAGTAGTTTGGGTTGTCGTTTGGCCGCAGATATTTGCCGTTAAGACTTATTTTGGTGTTCTGCGGTTTATTTGAAAGCGTCGCAGGCATTTAATCTCTGTTGTTACAATGTTTCTTTTGTCTTTGGGATGATGTCACATTTTGGCCCTGATAGCACAATGTAGGTAGGAATGTCGTGTTGTATAACGTCGTATCTATCGTCCCCTGTTGACATTGTAATATCTGGCCAATGATTGGAATTGCCACATGACCTTGTTTTGGTGTAAACTTGTCCGTCTGCTCAGATTATGTGGCTCACCTGTTTTACTTGTATGAATGTTATCCTATCTGTCTCTTGACATTTCAGTATCTTACAGTGCGATAGGTTCCACTGAATGCTCATTCTGTTCCTGGTACTCATGAGAGACATTCTGTCCAATTCATTCTTTGTATGGCTTGTAAGACCATTAGGACTTTGAATCCCTAAGGAAAACTTTCATGTCTCTGGCATGACTCTTGTTTTCCACTATGACTATTGCAGCTGTTCTCAGTGCATGAGCTAGTAAGTCAATTGAGAATTTTTAAGAGACCACTCAGATTTGGCCATAATGTGTGATCTCAAGTGTGATCTCATGTCTGATCTCATCTGTCTAATCTCATGTATGATCTCATGTCTAAGTCTAATCTCATGTATGATCTCATGTCTAAGTCTAATCTCATGTATGATCTCATGTCTAAGTCTAATCTCATGTGTGATCTCGTCTGTCTAATCTCATGTATAATCTCATGTCTAAGTCTAATCTCATGTGTGATCTCGTCTGTCTAATCTCATGTATGATCTCATGTCTAAGTCTAATCTCATGTATGATCTCATGTCTAAGTCTAATCTCATGTGTGATCTCGTCTGTCTAATCTCATGTATAATCTCATGTCTAAGTCTAATCTCATGTGTGATCTCGTCTGTCTAATCTCATGTATGATCTCATGTCTAAGTCTAATCTCAAGTCTAATTTCAAGTCGGATCTGAGGTGACTGTGACAGGACAAATGACATACCTGACAAAGTTAGCAGTCACCTTCCACAATCCTTGCTCCTGGAAGACATTCATGTACGAACCAAAGAGGACCACATGGATGGTGCCGACCAGGCCAAACAGATCAGTCTGAGGACATGAGGTCAGGATGTGGCTGGAGCTTACACATGAGATGACTAACTCTGACTAACCTAGTTCTGACTAACCTAACTCTGACTAAAGTAACTCTGACTAACCTAACTCTGACTAACCTAACTCTGACTAACCTAACAGACAGATGTGACTAACATAGCAGACAACTGACTAACATAACTGACTAACCTAAGAGACATATGTGACTAACCTAAGAGACAGCTGTGACTAACCTAGCAGACAACTGACTAACCTAACTGACTAACCTAACAGACAGCTGTGACTAACATAGCAGGCAACTGACTAACATAACTGACTAACCTAAGAGACACCTGTGACTAACCTAGCAGACAACTGACTAACCTAAGAGACATATGTGACTAACCTAAGAGACAGCTGTGACTAACCTAGCAGACAACTGACTAACCTAACTGACTAACCTAAGAGACATATGTGACTAACCTAGCAGAAAACTGACTAACCTAACTGACTAACCTAAGAGACATATGTGACTAACATAGCAGACAACTGACTAACCTAACTGACTAACCTAAGAGACATATGTGACTAACCTAGCAGAAAACGGACTAACCTAAGAGACAGCTGTGACTAAGCTAGCAGACAACTGACTAACCTCATGGACAAACAACATAACTGACCTGGAAAGTCCAAGGCTGGTCAGTCCTCATTTCAATACACTGGAAGCCAGATGTCACAACCTTGGCCATAAAAGTGGTACCACTGGAGAACTTCCTCATGTCGATACTCTGACCATAGTCGATCAACCTGACCAGGCGGAGCTCTGAGCCAAACACTTCCTGTGGGTTCATGCTTTCCTTGATACGTGGCCTTTGATCAGAAAAACAAATCTTGTTTCTAATATGTCTATTGCAAACCTTGATAATATTGACACTGTTGGAGAGTCTTCTAGCAAACACAAATATCTGAGTGGGACTGTAACCAGAAATATGGTGGTAACATCAAGTGGGGCTGTAACCAGAAATATGGTGGTAACATCAAGTGGGGCTGTAACCAGAAATATGGTGGTAACATCAAGTGGGACTGTAACCAGAAATATGGTGGAAACATCAAGTGGGGCTGTAACCAGAAATATGGTGGTAACATCAAGTGGGACTGTAACCAGAAATATGGTGGTAACATCAAGTGGGACTGTACCTAGAAATATGGTGGTAACGTCAAGTGGGGCTGTAACCAGAAATATGGTGGAAACATCAAGTGGGGCTGTACCTAGAAATATGGTGGTAACATCAAGTGGGGCTGTAACCAGAAATATGGTGGAAACATCAAGTGGGACTGTACCTAGAAATATGGTGGTAACGTCAAGTGGGACTGTAACCAGAAATATGGTGGTAACATCAAGTGGGACTGTAACCAGAAATATGGTGGTAACATCAAGTGGGACTGTACCTAGAAATATGGTGGTAACATCAAGTGGGGCTGTACCTAGAAATATGGTGGTAACATCAAGTGGGGCTGTACCTAGAAATATGGTGGTAACGTCAAGTGGGGCTGTACCTAGAAATATGGTGGTAACATCAAGTGGGGCTGTAACCAGAAATATGGTGGTAACGTCAAGTGGGGCTGTAAACCAGAAATATGGTGGTAACATCAAGTGGGGCTGTAACCAGAAATATGGTGGTAACATCAAGTGGGACTGTAACCAGAAATATGGTGGTAACGTCAAGTGGGGCTGTAAACCAGAAATATGGTGGTAACATCAAGTGGGTCTGTACCTAGAAATATGGTGGTAACATCAAGTGGGGCTGTAACCAGAAATATGGTGGTAACGTCAAGTGGGGCTGTAACCAGAAATATGGTGGTAACATCAAGTGGGACTGTACCTAGAAATATGGTGGTAACATCAAGTGGGGCTGTAACCAGAAATATGGTGGTAACATCAAGTGGGGCTGTAACCAGAAATATGGTGGTAACGTCAAGTGGGGCTGTAAACCAGAAATATGGTGGTAACATCAAGTGGGGCTGTAAACCAGAAATATGGTGGTAACATCAAGTGGGTCTGTAAACCAGAAATATGGTGGTAACATCAAGTGGGGCTGTACCTAGAAATATGGTGGTAACATCAAGTGGGGCTGTACCTAGAAATATGGTGGTAACATCAAGTGGGGCTGTAACCAGAAATATGGTGGTAACGTCAAGTGGGACTGTACCTAGAAATATGGTGGTAACATCAAGTGGGACTGTACCTAGAAATATGGTGGTAACGTCAAGTGGGGCTGTACCTAGAAATATGGTGGTAACATCAAGTGGGGCTGTAACCAGAAATATGGTGGTAACGTCAAGTGGGGCTGTAAACCAGAAATATGGTGGTAACATCAAGTGGGGCTGTAACCAGAAATATGGTGGTAACATCAAGTGGGACTGTAACCAGAAATATGGTGGTAACGTCAAGTGGGGCTGTAAACCAGAAATATGGTGGTAACATCAAGTGGGTCTGTACCTAGAAATATGGTGGTAACATCAAGTGGGGCTGTAACCAGAAATATGGTGGTAACGTCAAGTGGGACTGTAACCAGAAATATGGTGGTAACATCAAGTGGGGCTGTAACCAGAAATATGGTGGTAACGTCAAGTGGGGCTGTAAACCAGAAATATGGTGGTAACATCAAGTGGGACTGTAACCAGAAATATGGTGGTAACATCAAGTGGGGCTGTAACCAGAAATATGGTGGTAACGTCAAGTGGGGCTGTAAACCAGAAATATGGTGGTAACATCAAGTGGGACTGTACCTAGAAATATGGTGGTAACATCAAGTGGGACTGTAACCAGAAATATGGTGGTAACATCAAGTGGGGCTGTAACCAGAAATATGGTGGTAACGTCAAGTGGGGCTGTAAACCAGAAATATGGTGGTAACATCAAGTGGGTCTGTAAACCAGAAATATGGTGGTAACATCAAGTGGGGCTGTAACCAGAAATATGGTGGTAACGTCAAGTGGGGCTGTAAACCAGAAATATGGTGGTAACATCAAGTGGGTCTGTAAACCAGAAATATGGTGGTAACATCAAGTGGGACTGTACCTAGAAATATGGTGGTAACATCAAGTGGGGCTGTAACCAGAAATATGGTGGTAACGTCAAGTGGGGCTGTACCTAGAAATATGGTGGTAACGTCAAGTGGGGCTGTACCTAGAAATATGGTGGTAACGTCAAGTGGGGCTGTACCTAGAAATATGGTGGTAACGTCAAGTGGGGCTGTACCTAGAAATATGGTGGTAACGTCAAGTGGGGCTGTACCTAGAAATATGGTGGTAACATCAAGTGGGGCTGTACCTAGAAATATGGTGGTAACGTCAAGTGGGGCTGTACCTAGAAATATGGTGGTAACGTCAAGTGGGGCTGTACCTAGAAATATGGTGGTAACGTCAAGTGGGGCTGTACCTAGAAATATGGTGGTAACGTCAAGTGGGGCTGTACCTAGAAATATGGTGGTAACGTCAAGTGGGGCTGTACCTAGAAATATGGTGGTAACGTCAAGTGGGGCTGTACCTAGAAATATGGTGGTAACGTCAAGTGGGGCTGTAACCAGAAATATGGTGGAAACATCAAGTGGGGCTGTACCTAGAAATATGGTGGTAACGTCAAGTGGGGCTGTACCTAGAAATATGGTGGTAACGTCAAGTGGGGCTGTACCTAGAAATATGGTGGTAACGTCAAGTGGGGCTGTAACCAGAAATATGGTGGAAACATCAAGTGGGGCTGTACCTAGAAATATGGTGGTAACGTCAAGTGGGGCTGTACCTAGAAATATGGTGGTAACGTCAAGTGGGGCTGTAACCAGAAATATGGTGGTAACGTCAAGTGGGGCTGTAAACCAGAAATATGGTGGAAACATCAAGTGGGTCTGTACCTAGAAATATGGTGGTAACATCAAGTGGGGCTGTAAACCAGAAATATGGTGGAAACATCAAGTGGGTCTGTACCTAGAAATATGGTGGTAACATCAAGTGGGGCTGTAACCAGAAATATGGTGGTAACGTCAAGTGGGGCTGTAACCAGAAATATGGTGGTAACGTCAAGTGGGACTGTAACCAGAAATATGGTGGAAACATCAAGTGGGACTGTAACCAGAAATATGGTGGAAACATCAAGTGGGACTGTAACCAGAAATATGGTGGAAACATCAAGTGGGACTGTAACCAGAAATATGGTGGTAACGTCAAGTGGGGCTGTAACCAGAAATATGGTGGTAACGTCAAGTGGGGCTGTAACCAGAAATATGGTGGTAACGTCAAGTGGGACTGTAACCAGAAATATGGTGGAAACATCAAGTGGGACTGTAACCAGAAATATGGTGGAAACATCAAGTGGGACTGTAACCAGAAATATGGTGGTAACGTCAAGTGGGGCTGTAAACCAGAAATATGGTGGTAACATCAAGTGGGTCTGTAAACCAGAAATATGGTGGTAACGTCAAGTGGGGCTGTAAACCAGAAATATGGTGGTAACGTCAAAGCCATCAGGATGAAGTCACTTCTCAACCTTAATTTATCTCCTTTTTTTCCTTCCTTCATCAAAATATTTGGGAATTACGAGGGTTGCTCAGAAACGAATGCCCCTTGTTTTGTTATGTAGATTTTGGTGGTACGACAGTAGAGTGTGAACCTGTCCATCAAAAGTGAATTTTGGTGGTACGACAGTAGAGTTTTAACATGTCCATCAAAAGTGAATTTTGGTGGTACGGCAGTTTGAACTTGCCCATCAATATCCATTAAATTTTGTTTCTATACGACAGGTGGCAGCAGAGGGGCAGTCTGACAAAATGATGTCTGACATGAAAGTGTGATTGAAACAGTAGTGTGTAATTGAATTCCTCCATGCTGAACATTTACAGAGATTAAACAGTGGATGTAAGCACCATGATGCGGAGGGTGGCGTGTGTCAGCAGTGCCAAAAGTGACGTTCTGGACGGCCATGTCACACCACGGAATGAAGTGTCTTGATCAGCTCAAGTTAGCAGACTACGATCAGGCACCTGTCTGCGGAGCTGGATGTAGCCTTCAATGAGTTGAAAACGATGTTGGCAAACTTAGAATATATGAGAAAGTTTGCGCGAGGTGGGTCCCACGAATGCTGACACAGGGACACAAAGAACATGCATGCAGGTGTGTCAATGCAAAAATACAAGTGTAAGCAGGTGACAGGAGTTGCCTTTGTTGACCTCATGGCGACATACGACACAGTAAACCATCAACTGCTGCTGACAAAAATATATCAAGCCCTAAGCACTGACGCCTGACTCGGGTAATCAAATATATCAAGTCACTAAGCACTGACGCCTGACTCGGGTAATCAAATATATCAAGTCACTAAGCACTGACGCCTGACTCGGGTAATCAAATATATCAAGTCACTAAGCACTGACGCCTGACTCGGGTAATCAAATATATCAAGTCACTAAGCACTGACGCCTGACTCGGGTAATCAAATATATCAAGTCACTAAGCACTGACGCCTGACTCGGGTAATCAAATATATCAAGTCACTAAGCACTGACGCCTGACTCGGGTAATCAAATATATCAAGTCACTAAGCACTGACGCCTGACTCGGGTAATCAAATATATCAAGTCACTAAGCACTGACGCCTGACTCAGGAAATGAAATGCTTTCTACAGAATAGATGTTTCCATGTGATTATGACAAATAAAGATGGTAGATGGCGCAACCAGAAGAACTGCCTGGCACAAAGAAGTGTCCTGGCCTCTACATTATACAATGTATACACGAATGATCAACCAGTCAGCCCAGGAACACAAGTTCATATATCCCGACGACACTGCAACAGCTGCACAGGGAAAGCGTTTTGAGGAAGTGGAGCTCGGACTTACAAAAGCTCTAGACAGAATGGCTGAATAATATGGAGGAAAACCAGCTCAAAGTCAATCCAAGTAAACACAGGTGTGTGCTTTCCTCTTGAGGAACAGACAAGCAAGACGCCAACTTCATAATTAAATGGCGTGGACAGGTACTCGAACATAGCGATACACCCAAGTATTTAGGCACTGCAATACCTGCAGTGTTGCAAGGGCAGTCAAACAAAAGAACAGCAAGAACAGGACTGCACCTTATCTGATAAGGCAAAGCAGTCAAACAACAGAACAGCAAGAACAGGACTGCACCTTATCTGATAAGGCACACTGCAAAGCAGTCAAACAAAATGCCAGTGCAAGAAATAATAATTTGCAAATTGACAAAACACTACATGGGGAGCATGTCCAACAGTCCTCCGCGCATCAGCCTCTGCACTATGTCTCTCAGCAGTAGAGTATGCAGCACTAGTATGGAATGCATCTACACACACGAACCAGGTCTATGTAGCAGTAAATGAGACATGCCGAATTGTGACAGGATGCCTTTAAACGACACCAACATAAAAGGTCTAAGCAATCGCTGGTATCACACCTCCAGATATTAGAAGGCATGTCACATCTGACGTTGAGACAAAAGCAGTCCTGTGACCAGAGACACCCTGTAACAAGGTTATGTGTCAGGGAGCAGTATGTAACGAGGTTATGTGTCAGGGAGCAGTATGTAACGAGGTTATGTGTCAGGGAGCAGTATGTAACAAGGTTATGTGTCAGGGAGCAGTATGTAACAAGGTTATGTGTCAGGGAGCAGTATGTAACAAGGTTATGTGTCAGGGAGCAGTATGTAACAAGGTTATGTGTCAGGGAGCAGTATGCAACAAGGTTATGTGTCAGGGAGCAGTATGTAACAAGGTTATGTGTCAGGGAGCAGTATGTAACAAGGTTATGTGTCAGGGAGCAGTATGTAACAAGGTTATGTGTCAGGGAGCAGTATGTAACAAGGTTATGTGTCAGGGAGCAGTATGTAACAAGGTTATGTGTCAGGGAGCAGTATGTAACAAGGTTATGTGTCAGGGAGCAGTATGTAACAAGGTTATGTGTCAGGGAGCAATATGTAACAGGGTTATGTGTCATGGAGCAGTGGATTTCAGTTTACTGTTGGAAAATGAGAAAGCAGATTAGCTTGATTAAAGAAGAACCATTCTCTGGCTAAAAGAATATTTCCAAATATCAGGGCCTTTCTTTAATTAATTTATAGTTTTTATATTATTGTTATTGTAGGCGGCTGTATTTTGAAAAAATATATATATCTTATAGTGTCATTTATTTTTTTCATTTCATTATCATATACCACATACATTGACCAAAAACTCAAGACCCTTAAAATACTACAGTGGAACGCGGAGGGAGTCCTTAACAAAAAGGTTTCCCTAACAAATCGCCTGTACGAAGGTAAGATAGATGTGGCATGCATCAAAGAAACGCACCTCAACAACAACCACAGATTCTCAATCAGAGGATACCAGACCTTCCGTCTTGAAAGAGAAGGTCACAAAGGAGGGGTTCTGATACTGACTCGTAACTGCATACCAAGTAGCGCAGTATCTGTAAATCACACCGGACAAGCAGAACTTGTAGGAGTCGACATAATGACACAAGAAACGAAAACCCGTATATTCAACCTGTATGGCCCACCCAACAAAGACCTGTCGCTCACGAGTATGGAAATCAAGGACTCCAGCTGCCTAGTGGTTGGAGACTTCAACCGTCACTCGGAGAGATGGGGATATTCAGATACAGACAGCAGAGGTGATGAAGTGGAAGACTGGGAGATAGACACAAATCTCTATCTTATCAATAGGCCGGATGACAGCCCTAGCTTCTATTCTAGAACATGGCATACCACCTCCACTCCAGACTTGGCCTTCTCCCTGGGGGATATTCACCACAAAATAGATTGTCAGGTGCTCGGCCAATTGGCAGGTAGCGACCACAGGTCAATTAGGCTAGAAATTTATATGGAAGTAGGCCCCCAAGAGATAAAACTGCTGCCGCGTTGGAATTATAGACGAGCCAACTGGGACAGATTTGCAATGCGGACAGATGGACTGTGTGAAACTATCAACACACGAAATAACAATATGAAACCTATGGTGAAAAGCCTAAGCAAAGTAATAATGCAAGCAGCCACCGAAACCATCCCAAGAGGGGCAAGGAAAAACTAAAAGCCATATTGGAATCATAAACTGCAGAAAGCTGTGGATGAAGTCTCAAATGCTAGGAACATGGCAGAGAGAGAGCAATCTATGGAAGTAAATATCGCCCTCAACGCCATCACTGCAAAATACAAAAGAACACTGAACCAAATAACAAGAGACAGCTGGAAACAAAGAAACAGAAAGCCTCAATTTAGATAAAGAAAGGAACAGAGGAGTATGTAAAGGAAGTTAGAGCCATGAACGACGAAACTCCATCAAACAAACAAATTACCATCAAGCAGGGTGACAACATGCTCACCGGAAAAAAGCAGCAAACGTCTTCATAGAACATTATGCCAGAGCAAACCACATTGAGGTCCCTACAGACAGGCATACAGACATTAGTGAAGAACAAAAGAGCCACGACAACATCAAGATGGCACCAGAGGAGCACATGATGGCAAAACTAACAATGAATGAAATGGATGAGGCCATGAGAACTTTAAAGAAAAAGAAATCGCCCGGAAAAGATGGGGTAACAAATGAAATGCTGATGTGGGCTGGGCCAAACAGCAAAGAGGAAGTTACTATCAGTCCTGAACCAAAGCTGGAAAAGGGGAATTGTACCACAGGCATGGAAAGATGCTGTACTTATACCAGTACCAAAGAAAGAAAAAGATAGAACAGATCCAAATGGATACAGGCCTATCAGTCTACTGGGCTGTGTGGGTAAACTAATGGAGCGTATGATAAACACCAGACTGATGTGGCACCTGGAAGAAAAACACATTAATTCCACAGCAAGCAGGCTTTAGACAGCACAGATCCACTGAGGACCAGATCACTCTCATAGCACAGGAAATAGAGGATGCTTACCAAGAGAAAAAGCATACAGTAGCGGTTTGGGTGGATCTTGAGAAGGCATTTGACAAGGTGTGGAAAGAGGGACTTAAAAGTCAAGCTACGAAGAAGTGAAGTATCTGGAAAAATGTACAGATGGATCAGCCACTACCTTGAAAACAGAACAGCCAGAGTTAAAGTGCAAGGGCAGATGAGCAAAAAGGTAACACTAGAGCAGGGAGTACCCCAAGGGGAAGTACTGTCACCCACACTTTTCCTCGTGTATATAAACAACATCACAGAGAATATACCAGGAAGAGTCATAGCTCCATGTTTACAGACGATCTGGCTATGTGGACCTCTGAAAAAAATCTCACCGTAACAAACAATCGGATGCAGCAGGCCCTAACATCGTTGGAGGAGTGGGTGAGCTCATGGCTGGTCAAAATAAACGACGAAAAACATGTACGATATTCTCGCTTTCAAACAAACACCAAAATAAGTCTTAACGGCAAATATCTGCAGCCAAACGACAACTCAAACTACTTGGGAGTCACATTTGATCGGCCCATGACATGGAAAAGTCAGATCGAGAGAAACAGAATGAGAGCCAGACAAACAATGGCAATCATGAGGAAACTTGCTGGAACAAGCTGGGGAGCAGACGAAAGAATACTGAAGAAACTGTACACTGGAAGAGTGAGACCAATTCTCGAGTATGGCATTGCGGCATGGACAACAGCAGCAAAGCCGAACTTTGATAAAATTAGCAAACTTCAAAACCAAGCCATGAGAGTTATAACAGGAGGCATAAAGTCAACGACAATTGTAGAACTTGAAAAGAGTACAAATCTGCAATCCATGACCGATAGAAGAGACTGCAGAGCCCAGCAGCAAGCAGAGAAACTCAGAAGACTGACAAACAATCCAATGCATCAGAGACTAAATAGATTTGGAAATGGGAAACTAAAGCTGAGAAACTTTGCAGAAATAGCCAAAACAAAGATGAGCGAAGACCCTATGAACACCGTAACAACTCCAAAGCCCATCCCTACTGTACGCAAACCCACATGGAAGCAGCATATCATTTCGGAGGTGGTAGAAAATATGCCAGGTATTGGAAACAAGAACAGCCAGACTGAAAAAGAAAGAAGAGACATAACCCTGAGGTACATAGCGGAAAACTACCCAAGCATGGACCGACGGTTCTGTAACAAACACAACACAGAACGGAGGGGCAGGGGTATTCCTGAGCCTACCAAATGGTAGAAAAATAACACTGTCAGTGGCAACTGGAAAATACTCAAGCAATTTCAGAGCGGAGGCAGAGGCACTGAAGGCTGCAGTAGAAGCAATGCTGACAGGCGAAAGCAATGAAAGCCAGATAGTCCTGTTTACAGATGCCCTGGTCGTAGTTACAGCACTAAAAAGCCAGAAAAATACTGAACTTAATGATTTAAGAGCAGTACTCTGTCCACTTTGCCAGCAGTCCGCACCAAAAAGAGTAGTGGTACAGTGGGTTCCATCCCACTGTAACATCCAAGGCAACAAGGAGGCAGACAGACGCAAAAGAAGGTGCAAGACTACCACAACCAGATTCTAGTGTGACCTACGAAGAGTCCAAAAGGTTTATTAAGGCCAGATACATGGCCAAATGGGAAACAGAACATACTGGCTACACAAAAAATGATGCCTACTACCAGTTGAACAGAGAGAGCAGATCATGGTGTTCAGACTCCGCACAGGCTACAACAGACTGAGGTACCACCTATTCAATAAACTGAAGATAGGTGGCACTGACGAATGCACCTGTGGTACAGGGAAAATTACCGCTGAACATGTGCTGCAAAATTGCCCAACATACGAGGACCAGAGAAAGCACATGTGACCATCACCAGTGGCAACACTAGACAAGCTCTATGGCAGTGTCGACAGCCTCAGGATGACCGCTGCTTTCTTCGAACAAATACAAGTTGACGTCTGACAGCGTACGAAGAAGAAGATATACCACATACATTTTCCTCTGAGTCAGTCTGGCAGATATACCACCAATATTCTGTATGCGTCCTGACCTTTTGCAACGCTGTACCAATGCAGGTCTAGGTCTTTGATCAGTCCATCCCGTCATTGGGTGGCCCTGTGGACGTGTATAGGCATATGGCCCCCAAAACGTTCTATATCTACCTCTGCCCAGTCCAGTCAATGTATGCGTGATATCGCTGCTTCCACAACCTACTAAAGCAGTCTCGTGCTGAATCCCAAAATATTTGGTGCGTGCTGTTACATTGCTCGCTGAGTGACTGAGCTTCTCAGCATCTATTTGACACAAGCCCCACACTTAGCATCTGTAAATCTTTGCTGGAATGACCATGGAAATGTCTTTCTTCTCTTGGTCTTAATGGAGTTGAAGGAATACCTGTAGCCAACGAGTCTAGATGACAGACTGTCCAAGTATCTTATAAACCTGTATTAAGTCACCTCGAATTCTTCTCTTTTTTAGACACTGTAGGCCGGTTTTTCTTTCCTCATAACTCCACACCTGCACACAGTACTCCAATCTAGGTCTAACTAATGCTTTATATGGTTTGACAATCACTTCCTCCCATTGCATTTGCCTTTTTTCACTGCTACCTGTACTTGTATGACTTATGAGCTATGCAACAAAGATAGCGCCGTAACTGGCTGCAGGTCTACATTGCTCTACTGTTTTGGTTCATCATGGATGCAGACAGACCATGGATTTGCCTGGAATTCACACTAGCCGACGACTTACACTTGTGTTCACGGAAACGTGGTGTTAGTTTCCAGTTGAACTGGTTAATTGGTTCGCTTTTTGTGATTTCTTCCGTCCGATTATCCTGGTCTGGACATCGGCTATATGAATGGGGCTATGCTTAAACCTGCGTCATATTTCACAGCCTAGTTCCCACGGCTGAACTTCACGAAATTGGCATGTGAGAAATTTAGACACTACTATAATGAACTGAACACAGCCGGGGAGAGATGCCAGACTTACTCACACGCTGAGTGATGTCCCTACGACCTCTTGTGGTTATGGAAAAGGCACGACACACAACGTTAGATGTCATCCCCCTCCGCTGTCTTGTGGGATACCTGTTTACAGAAAAGGCTTCGGAAGTAAACCCTGTGGACAAATCTGCATCCTATGCTATCTCCAGTCGTCTCGATAAATATCTTGCTACTGGCCAAAGGTAGCTCAGAACCAGAGAGAGGTTGACAAAAGGTGTGGTTTATTCCTCCCTTTAATCCAAAGTCACCCATTTCAGCGGACACAGCAGGAGAAAAGACTATCCACATGGTATAACAGAGTGGTCATCACTTGTGACAGACAAACATCGTGGACACAGCAAGAGAATAGACTGTCCACATGGCTGAACAAAGAGTGGTTATCACTTGTGACAGACGAACATCGTTCATTATGATCAAATCTAGCTAGACACAGAAACTCTGAGTTGAGCGAAAGCCTATTGTATTGATGTGATCATATGAAGTTATGCAATCATGGTCATTAGTTATATTCTGATGACAGAGGATATCGTTAAGGGGCAATTAATTAGTCTAAGGGAGATAACCTGCTTAACATCTATAAATAATTGGTGCCAGGAACCAAGATAAGTCAGCGGGATGAGTATTACACACAGCCATTACATCAAACACAAAGATGACACAGCCATTACATCAAACACAAAGATGACACAGCCATTACATCAAACACAAAGATGACACAAACATTACATCAAACACAAAGATGACACAAACATTACATCAAATACAAAGATGACACAGCCATTACATCAAATACAAAGATGACACAGCCATTACATCAAACACAAAGATGACACAAACATTACATCAAACACAAAGATGACACAAACATTACATCAAACACAAAGATGACACAAACATTACATCAAACACAAAGATGACACAAACATTACATCAAACACAAAGATGACACAAACATTACATCAAATACAAAGATGACGCAGCCATTACATCAAACACAAAGATGACACAAACATTACATCAAACACAAAGATGACACAAACATTACATCAAACACAAAGATGACACAAACATTACATCAAATACAAAGATGACACAGCCATTACATCAAACACAAAGATGACACAAACATTACATCAAACACAAAGATGACACAAACATTACATCAAATACAAAGATGACACAGCCATTACATCAAATACAAAGATGACACAGCCATTACATCAAATACAAAGATGACACAAACATTACATCAAACACAAACATTACATCAAACACAAAGATGACACACAAACATTTCATCAAACACACACAAACATTACATCAAACACAAACAAAGATGACATAACCCAACAGTGCCCAACTAGTGTGGACATGAAGGCTGCCAGAGCCCAAACTTACAGGTCTAGAAGGAGGAAGTTGTCTGGTTTGACATCCCCGTGTATGAAGTCACATTTGTGAATCTGCTCAAACAGGTGAAGCAGTTCGATGGTCAGCAGGCAGGCAAATGGCTCCACCCTGGCCAACAAGCTTCGTTCATTCTTGTACATGTTCACCAGGTTCTGTCAGGTCACATATGGTTTCATCAACATTTCTGTACACTAACATACACTTTAATGGTGGTTACAGTTGGTGATTATGGCTGATTGGGTACTACACTAACATACACTTTAATGGTGGTTACAGTTGGTTGGATACTACACTAACACACACTTTATTGCTAGTTACAGTTGGTTGGATACTACACTAACACACACTTTATTGGTGGTTACAGTTGGTTGGATACTACAGTAACATACACTTTATTGGTGGTTACGGTTGGTGGTAATGGCTGGTTGGATACTACACAAATATACACTTTATTGGTGGTTACAGTTGGTTGGATACTACAGTAACCTACACTTTATTGTGGTTACAGTTGGTGGTTATGGCTGGTTGGATACTACACTAACATACACTTTATTGGTGGTTACGGTTAGTTGGATACTACAGTAACATACACTTTATTGGTGGTTTTGGTTGGTTGGATAATACACTAACATACACTTTATTGGTGGTTTTGGTTGGTTGGATAATACACTAACATACACTTTATTGGTGGTTATGGTTGGTTGCATACTACACTAACATACACTTTATTGGTGGTTATGGTTGGTGGTTATGGTTGGTTGGATACTACACTAACATACACTTTATTGGTGGTTATGGTTGGTTGGATACTACACTAACATACACTTTATTGGTGGTTATGGTTGGTTGGATACTACACTAACATACACTTTATTGGTGGTTACGGTTAGTGGTTATGGCTGGTTGGATACTACACTAACACACACTTTATTGGTGGTTACGGTTGGTTGGATACTACACTAACATACACTTTATTGGTGGTTACGGTTGGTTGGATTCTACAGTAACATACACTTTATTGGTGGTTATGGTTGGATACTACAATAACATACACATTATTGGTGGTTATGGTTGGTTGGATACTACACTAACATACACTTTATTGGTGGTTATGGTTGGTTGGATACTACACTAACATACACTTTATTGGTGGTTACACTACAAACTACATTTTTCAGCTATCGATGTAAGTTTGTGACCTACTTACTGATTTACCCTCACTTGTAATTCTTCTGAAAACATGTAGACATTTTCAGCTCATTAAGAATACACAATACCTATTCTAGTTTTAGTTTTGTGTCCACGGTGTGGTAGACAGTTTTACAATTAAAATGATTGAATGAAATAATTGAGCAGAAGCAAAGACGCAATGAAACAGTCAGCCCCCAATATTTGTGTAAACAGAAACAAAAAAGCAAGCTCTAAAATGAGTTTGTTCGTGTAAGATGAGTTGTTGGATCAGGAGCACAGTAGACGATATGTCCAGATACAACTTCACATTCGATAAGCTGTCCATGGACAAGATGGTGGCTCGACATTAAGTTGTCCAAGGACAAGATGGTGGCTCGATATTAAGTTGTTCAAGGACAAGAAGGTGGCTCGATATTAAGTTGTCCAAGGACAAGATGGTGGCTCGTCGTTAAGGTGTCCAAGGACAAGATGGTGGCTCAGCATTAAGCTGTCCATGGCAACTCTCAAGCGACGGAAACTTGTTTGGTACTGACAAACATCAAGATCAAATGGTCTTGCAAATACAATCCTGCACAGAAAGGTGCAAGGCTGACGACGAAGAGGTCATCCCAAAAAGAGGTGGGAGGACAACATAAATGAATGGACCAATCTCCGACCAGAGGAGGCACAGGCAATGGCCGTGGACAGAGAGGAATGGGGTGGGGTTGTCTTCATGTGTGCCCCAACAACCTCACTGGTTACGGGATGACCTGGATAAGATGGAGGCTCGACATTAAACCACATAGGGACAAGATCATTTGAAACTGAAAACAATAGGTCAACTCTCATTTCTCATAATTTCACTGGTTCAGTGGTTTTCCATTTTCTGCCAATTTTAGACACAGGTAATATTTTAGTAGTGGAATGTATCAAATATCAATATATAATATAATAATAATAGTTCGTCCATCGTCGTCCATGAGGACCACCAGCATCCTCACATGTCATAATGCAACCTTGAGTTTGTGTGTGCGATCATGACTGATCAAGCCAAATCGAGTCAAGAAAAGTCCATGGCACGACTGGCAAACATAATCAGCAGTTGTCTCTGACATTTTCTCTGACCTTAGACTTCCTGATTGGACGTCTATCCTTGGCTGCCTGGATATGGAGACACTCGCTCAGTTCAATGCCGTCTGTGACCGAGCTCTTCCATGTTGAGCGATTGTGAGCCATGTTCTCCCAGGTGTTAATGTCTGACAGCACTAAGAGACTCTTTCAGACTGTCCTTGAAATGCTTTTTAGTACGTCCCTGTGATCGTTCTCCTTTACTCAGTTCGCTATACAGGAGCCTCTTTTCAAGCCTTTCGCCTGACATTCGGCAAGGTGGCCAGGTACGCCCTTTGTGATCAAACCAGGCCGTTTTGTCGGCAGACAGTTATGCACATCAACCAAATTGTGTATGTACTGTTCACAATGTTAATGTCTGCAGGTTTCAGGCCATCTTTCACAAGAAACTTCATCACAACACGCTGTTCCATGCAAGCACTAACAGTGCCATTTTTATTTACCCATCACTTGATTGGCCCATGGCAAGTGGCCCACCTAGGAGTGATAGAACACAAGTTGCCCTAACTAATGATAGTAGTTCCAGCATGCTATGGCCCATTCAGGTAGAGCTAGAACACAAGTTGCCCTAACTTATGATAGTAGTTCCAGCACGCTATGGCCCATTCAGGTAGAGCTAGAACACAAGTTGCCCTAACTAATGATAGTAGTTCCAGCACGCTATGGCCTATTCAGGTAGAGCTAGAACACAAGAAAATGTCCCGGTGTCATTTGAACGCCCTTTGTGTGTGGAGATATATAAGGCACTTGTGTGTGTGGAGATATATATAAGGCACTTGTGTGTGTGGAGATATATATAAGGCACTTGTGTGTGTGAAAATATATATAAGGCACATGTGTGTGGAGATATATATAAGGCACATGTGTGTGGAGATATATATAAGGCACATGTGTGTGTGAAGATATATATATAAGGCACATGTGTGTGGAGATATATATATAAGGCACATGTGTGTGGAGATATATATAAGGCCCATGTGTGTGTGAAGATATATATATAAGGCATATGTGTGTGGAGATATATATAAGGCACATGTGTGTGTGAAGATATATATATAAGGCATATGTGTGTGGAGATATATATATAAGGCATATGTGTGTGGAGATATATATATAAGGCACATGTGTGTGGAGATATATATATAAGGCACATGTGTGTGGAGATATATATATATATATAAGGCACGTGTGTGTGGATATATATATATATATATATATAAGGCACATGTGTGTGGAGATATATATATAAGGCACATGTGTGTGTGAAGATATATATATAAGGCACATGTGTGTGTGAAGATATATATAAGGCACTTGTGTGTGAAGATATATATAAGGCACATGTGTGTGGAGATATATATATATAAGGCACATGTGTGTGAAGAGATATATATATATATAAGGCACATGTGTGTGGAGATATATATATAAGGCACATGTGTGTGGAGATATATATAAGGCACTTGTGTGTGTGGAGATATATAAGGCACGTGTGTGTGTGGAGATATATAAGGCACGTGTGTGTGTGGAGATATATAAGGCACTTGTGTGTGTGGAGATATATAAGGCACTTGTGTGTGTGGAGATATATAAGGCACGTGTGTGTGTGGAGATATATAAGGCACGTGTGTGTGTGGAGATATATAAGGCACGTGTGTGTGTGGAGATATATAAGGCACGTGTGTGTGTGGAGATATATAAGGCACGTGTGTGTGTGGAGATATATAAGGCACGTGTGTGTGTGGAGATATATAAGGCACTTGTGTGTGTGGAGATATATAAGGCACGTGTGTGTGTGGAGATATATAAGGCACGTGTGTGTGTGGAGATATATAAGGCACGTGTGTGTGTGGAGATATATAAGGCACGTGTGTGTGTGGAGATATATAAGGCACTTGACTGAGAAATATCTGGGTGTCTACATGTGCTTACTCATCTGAAATACCCAATGGTAGACCACTGCATCAAGAAAAGATAGACACATGATGTATATTGCTATTCCCCTGCACTGGAATTATCCCGTACAAAACACACTATTGAGAGCATGTATAAATTGAATGCAGACAAACGGCTTGAATTTGCTAACCACTTATAATGACCGGTGACTCAGAGCGTAATAATGGGATTGAGTTGTATGAATAGCTTGTTCCTAACATGTCCTTGCAGCCTACACATGCCCTGTTTTCATAGAAATCATTGCGATGTGTGCTTCTCTTCTCTGTGACCAAACACATTCAATAACAGTACTGGGCATACAAACCAGCAGGGATCCATGAGGAGCATGGATCATCTGTAACACACTGCAATTCTCAAAGAAGTACCCTCGCTGAATCTCCATGACTGAAGGCATCTGAATTGCAACAAAATGATAGAATGAGAAGCATCAACAAAATGATAGAATGAGAAGCATCAACAAAATGATAGAATGAGAAGCATCAACAAAATGATAGAATGAGAAGCATCAACAAAATGATAGAATGAGAAGCATCAACAAAATGATAGAATGAGAAGCATCAACAACAAAATGATAGAATGAGAAGCATCATCAATGAAATGATAGAATGAGAAGCATCAACAACAAAATGATAGAATGAGAAGCATCAACAAAATGATAGAATGAGAAGCATCAACAAAATGATAGAATGAGAAGCATCAACAAAATGATAGAATGAGAAGCATCAACAAAATGATAGAATGAGAAGCATCACTATCAGGCTTACCACATTTTGCAATCATTTGTCTCTGTATGTGGGGTGGGGTGGGGGTGGTGTGTGTGGGGTGGTTATTGTATCGTGTCTTCCTCACATCCCAAGCATGCTGATGAAGGTGGACCTGGGTCCTCCAGGCGGTTGTGCTATGCTTGGCTTCATCTATCTGTCACTTACTGCTACAGGGATCACATCGATCCCTCATCCTGTTAGCCTGGCTGCCATGAAAACAGCCCGTTTCCAGGGAGGGCTGCAAGGAAGCCGAGGTGAGAGTCTTGGCCAGTATATTTAGCCTGACACTCACTAACATGTCTGATCAGTATATTTAGCCTGACACTCACATGTCTGATCAGTATATTTAGCCTGACACTCACTAACATGTCTGATCAGTATATTTAGCCTGACACTCACTAACATGTCTGATCAGTATATTTAGCCTGACACTCACTAACATGTCTGATCAGTATATTTAGCCTGACACTCACTAACATGTCTGATCAGTATATTTAGCCTGACACTAACATGTCTGATCAGTATATTTAGCCTGACACTCACATGTCTGATCAGTATATTTAGCCTGACACTCACTAACATGTCTGATCAGTATATTTAGCCTGACACTCACTAACATGTCTGATCAGTATATTTAGCCTGACACTAACATGTCTGATCAGTATATTTAGCCTGACACTCACTAACATGTCTGATTAGTATATTTAGCCTGACACTCACTAACATGTCTGATTAGTATATTTAGCCTGACACTCACTAACATGTCTGATTAGTATATTTAGCCTGACACTCACTAAAATGTCTGATCAGTATATTTAGCCTAGCCAAACGTCTTCCTCCTCTTCCGAGAAGAAACATTTTTAAACATGCAAACAACTGTGCTTACAAACTGTTTCCAATTCTGGATGTCAGAATATTTTCTACATCCACATGATTCTTGATCAAACGTTCCATCTCAGCTGTTTCGCTGCTTCATTGGACATAGTGGAGGAGACGAGGACAGGACAGGTAGTTTTGTGGTGGAGGACAAGAGGACAGAACAGGTAGTTTTGTGGTGGTGGAAGACAAGAGGACAGAACAGGTAGTTTTGTGGTGGTGGAAGACAAGAGGACAGAACAGGTAGTTTTGTGGTGGTGGAAGACAAGAGGACAGAACAGGTAGTTTTGTGGTGGTGGAAGACAAGAGGACAGAACAGGTAGTTTTGTGGCGGAGGACAAGAGGACAGAACAGGTAGTTTTGTGGTGGGGGACAAGAGGACAGAACAGGTAGTTTTGTGGTGGAGGACAAGAGGACAGAGCAAGTAGTTTTGTTGAGAACATGTGTTGTAACCCTATGATCCAGGAACAACAATACTGATATGTGACATGACATATAATCAACTCAAATATGTGACATGACATACAATCAACTCAAATATGTGACAATACTGATACAATCAACTCAAATATGTGACAAGACTGATACAATCAACTCAAATATGTGACAAGACTGATACAATCAACTCAAATATGTGACAAGACTGATACAATCAACTCAAATATGTGACAAGACTGATACAATCAACTCAAATATGTGTCAAGACTGATACAATCAACTCAAATATGTGACAAGACTGATACAATCAACTCAAATATGTGACAAGACTGATACAATCAACTCAAATATGTGACAAGACTGATACAATCAACTCAAATATGTGTCAAGACTGATACAATCAACTCAAATATGTGACAATACTGATGGAGTCAAATCAACTCAAATATGTGACAAGACTAATGTAACAGTTCCAGCTGGAGCATGAGCGTTTAGGGCAGGGGTGATGTGGTCGGCGACTCTGAAAACAAATGTACCTGAATGTGTGCCAAGGTCACTCACCGTCTCGATAGAAAGGAAATCGGGATTGGGGGAAAGAATGTGTACAGGTGGTGAACTAGGAACTGACCACTGGCGTTCCAATTTGGGTAGTGGGGGATGAGTGACAGACATGAGGGCAGTGGAGATTGCTGCGATATTTGAGTGACAGGAGAGCAATGCGTGCCAATGGCAGCTAAATGGAGTCAAGACATCCCCCAGAGATCCATTGGACAGCTCTGATACTGCTTGAGACTTTATAATACGAGACAAAGTTTAGCTCAAGCAGACTGGCCATAGGAAGAGAGAGAGAGACAGACAGAATTTAGCTAGGAGTCTGTTTAGCTCACCGACTTAATAGAAGAGTGATTGATAGGCTGTTTTTACAATTGTGTGAGAACAGGGCGCTGAACCAGCATATGCCTTCGAGTCTTGGCCAGTTGCTTTATAAGGTGTGTGTTGGGCGCCCTGTGTCTGAGAGAGATCTATTTGTATGTGTGGCACAGAGGGAACGATGAATGTTCTGAAGAGTTACGCAAGTGTACAGATCGACTAGGAAGGATCTGGATATGTGTGTGTTGACACCGAGAGAACGATGTATGTTTCAGAGCGTGGGTATACACAGATCGCTTGAGTGTGTGATCATATGTGAGTATACGTTGAATATATTATGTCCAGATCACCCGCCTGAGGGGATCTGAGTGTCACTGAATACGAACGTGAGGATGAGTTTTTGAGAGTGTGTTGAGGGTACAGATAAGGGGAGGGGAGTGTGCGGCTAGAACTGGGTTAGACTAGTTGGTAGCAACATCAATAGCTTATAAACTCAAGAGTATCTATTTAGATAAGATTGTATTTCTTATATTGTTTATAATTTCATTGCACTAATTTTATTGAGTTGTTGTAAGAGGATTGATATAATCAATATTCCATCTGCTGTGTGTGGTCGTGAATGATCTGGATGAGTGTGGTAACATTATAGATAGTGGAGATCTGGACTCTGCTGCACTGATACAATCAACTCAAATATGGGACAAGACATACAATCAACTCAAATATGTGACAAGACTGATACAATCAACTCAAATATGTGACAAGACTGATACAATCAACTCAAATATGTGACAAGACTGATACAATCAACTCAAATATGTGACAAGAATGATACAATCAACTCAAATATGGGACAAGACATACAATCAACTCAAATATGTGACAAGACTGATACAATCAACTCAAATATGTGACAAGACTGATACAATCAACTCAAATATGTGACAAGACTGATACAATCAACTCAAATATGTGACAAGATTGATTCAATTTAAAAAAACCAATGAACTGACAAGACTAGTAACCTAATAAATGGAACTATGTTAGAAAAAAATGACTCACAACACTGATGGGTGTTCTGATTCCAGCAAGACGACTTCTCAGTTCACAGCTAACGTAGAATTCCCAATAGCAGGGTGGCGTTTGTACCTGCAAACATTTCATGTCATCTAAACTTATTTCATATTCTGTAGGGACAAACATTTAATGTCTAAACTTGATTTCATATTCTGTAGGGACAAACATTTCATGTCATCTAAACTTGATTTCATATTCTGTAGGGACAAACATTTCATGTCATCTAAACTTATTTCATCTTCTGTAGGGACATACATTTCATGTCATCTAAACTTATTTCATCTTCTGTAGGGACATACATTTCATGTCATCTAAACTTATTTCATCTTCTGTAGGGACATACATTTCATGTCATCTAAACTTATTTCATCTTCTGTAGGGACATACATTTCATGTCATCTAAACTTATTTCATCTTCTGTTGGGACATACATTTAACTTAAAGTCTTTATCCTGGTTTAGAAGACTCAGCAGAGTCTGTATACAACCAGATTCATTTACATTTCTTTGCTCTTAAAGATATGCGCATCCAATTTATTCTCAAATGCATTAATTGTCCATGCCTCCACTACTTCCTGTGGTAATGCATTCCAAACATTCACCACTCTCTGACTAAAAAAAGTATTTCCTAATATCTAATCTGGATTTTCCTTTAGTTAACTTGTAGCTATACCTTGTGGGTGGTTGCATTTGTAAAAAAATTTTCAATAGTCAAATTTATCTGTTCCTCTGATCCTCTTTTAAACCTGTATTAAGTCACATCCCCCCCCCCCCCCGGAAGCCATCACCTTGTCGAGGTGGGGGGGGGGGGGGGGCGGGGGGGGGGCGCCTTGCTTGTCTCAGTGACCCAGTGAACTATGTTGGCGGGAATGTATGTTCCTGGCAGGGCCACCCATGCCGAACAGGTCACTGGAGAGGGGCCAGACTAAGAATGGTAGCAGCCGGGTGGTGTTCAAGAGTCCAGGAAGCCAGAACACCTGGGAGAGGAAACTTGAGCGGATGGAGCTCACAACCCAGGAGGGCAGGACAATCAAGGACTATCATCTAGCGAGCCCAACCCAGGAGGCTAGGACAATCAAGGACTATCATCTATCGAGCCCAACCCTGGAGGCAGGACAATCAAGGACTATCATCTAGCGAGCCCAACCCAGGAGGCTAGGACAATCAAGGACTATCATCTACTAAGCCCAAACGAGGAGGGCAGGACAATCAAGGACTATCATCTAGCGAGCCCAACCCAGGAGGCTAGGACAATCAAGGACTATCATCTATCGAGCCCAACCCTGGAGGCAGGACAATCAAGCACTATCATCTAGCGAGCCCAACCCTGGAGGCAGGACAATCAAGGACTATCATCTAGCGAGCCCATTATATCAGGGCAGGACAATCAAGCACTATCATCTAGCGAGCCCAACCCTGGAGGCAGGACAATCAAGGACTATCATCTAGCGAGCCCAAGCAAAAAAGGTCCAAAAGAAAAGCCATTCCTAGACTCCAATATCTGACCAAAAATGGCCCCAGTCATGGGACAAAATGACAAGTCCACTGTGTATCAATCAACGTGCTAATGGACTGCGTGGCTGCTGAGAGAGCAGTTATGAACGTGGAAGTCTGGTGGGCAAGAGGGGCGGCGCCAGGCTCATGGACTCCAAATAGGACATCCCCTGCCTCTTCCCTGACAAGGGGCAACTGTCAGTGTGACCGTATAACAACCCCATCAAACCATATATAAACATGGTATCAAAGAATAACCTGCTACCTTGCAGGTTTGGCCGCCAGGTCGGTTGGGGACAACCAAAGGCTGAGGATGCGAACCTGAAGAAAATGCTTGCTGAAAACAGAAGTGTTGGACCGAAAGGTGCAAATTTTTAATTTTTTTTTGCGTTCGCCTTATTTTTCTAATCCCCAAAGCGGTGTGCGTTGTACTGTGTTTTTATTTTGCGCCTGTTGGCCCAGTACATCCGACTTCAGCATGCATTTTATGTAAGGGTCTGCTTCCTCCTGCATTTTCTAAGGGTTTGCTTCCCCGGGGTAACGGCCGGTGCTGTGGTGGGGATCGAACCCAGCACATTCGGATTTTTAGCCGTGCCACTTAACCACTAGGCCATGCCATCCCCGAATGGTACAAGTAAAACAGCTTGCTGCTGCAAACCACAACACTACGTATCTCATCCAAGGATTATCAAGGACCCGAACTATACAGAGAGACACCATAAGGTACCCGCACAGACAAAGACATGTTTCTCCCACCATGGGCACACAGATACATCTGCCACTCAAACCCTGCAGGTGTTCCAATGGAACGCTGAAGGTATATACAACAAAAAGGAAGCGTTGTCCAGAAGACTATTTGAGGAAGAAATACATGTAGCCTGCATCCAGGAAACACACCTTAATCCAAACCACAGATTTTGCATAAAAGGATATGAAACCCACAGACTGGGTAGGGATAGGCATAAAGGGGGGGGGGGGGGGTTTAGTGTGTGCTTATCCTCTCCAAAATATTAATCCCATCAAAGATGATCTCGGTGGAAACAAATGGAGAAGCCGAAACAATAGGGGTGGACATAACCCTACTAAATCAGACAGTTAGAATTTATAATACATACTGTCCGCCAACAAAAATGTATGGCCCTAGAAGCCACGAATATTATGGACCAGGCAACCATAGTGGTAGGACAGCCAGTCTGAGAGGTGGGGTTACACACAGACCAACGCAAGGGGACACGAACTAAAGGAATGGGAGATTGACAACAACCTCTATCTGACCAACCTCCCAGATGACCCTCCCACATTCTATTCAAGGCGATGGACATCAACATCATCCCCTGACCTTGCATTTACCACCAGCGACCTGAGCCAAAAATCTAAAAGAAAAGTACTTGCACCTCTTACAGAAAGCGACCATAGACCCATCAAACTGTTTACAATAAACCTGGGAAACATTCCACCAGACCACAGATACATCTAACTTACAATAAACCTGGGAAACATTTCATCAGACCACAGATACATCTAACTTACAATAAACCTGGGAAACATTCCACCAGACCACAGATACATCTTCTTCTTCTTCTTATGCAGTCAGACAGTAACCATTATTTTTTCGAAAAAAGCGGCGGTCATCCTGAGGCTCTCGCCACTGCCATAGAGCTTGTCTTGCAGTTCCACTGGTGATGGCCACATCTGCTCTCTCTGATCCTCGTATGTCGGGCAGTTCTGCAGCAGATGTTCAGCGGTCAATTTACCGGTACCGCACGGGCATTCGTCGGTACCACCTATCTTCAATTTGTTGAATAGGTGGTACCTCAGTCTATTGTGGCCAGTGCGAAATCTGAAGACTGGTAATAGGCATCGTTTTTGGTGTAACCAGTATGTTCGGTTTCCCATTTGGTCATGTATCTGGCTCGGATTAGCCGTTTTGACTCTTCGTACGTCATACTAGTATCTGTTTGTGATAGTCTTGCACCTTCTTTTGCCAGTCTGTCTGCCTCCTCGTTGCCTTGGATGTTGCAGTGTGATGGGACCCACTGTACCACTACACTTTTTGGTGCGGACTGCTGGCATAGTTTGCAGAGTGCTGCTCTTAAGTCATTAAGCTCAGTGTTTTTCTGGCTTTTTAGCGCTGTGACTACGGCGAGAGCATCTGTAAGCAGGACTATATGGCTTTCATTTTCTTTATGTGTCACCATTTCTTCCACTGCCGCCCTCAGTGCCTCTGCCTCCGCTCTGAAATTGCTTGTGTACTTACCAGTAGCGAATGACAGTGTTATTTTTCTGCCATTTGGTAGGTTCAGGAATGCTCCTGCCCCTCCGTTCTGTGTTGTGTTTGTTACAGAACCGTCGGTGTATGCATGGGTCCAGTCCATGCTTGGGTAGTTTTTCGATATAAAGCTTAGAGTAGTATCTCTCCTTTCTTTTTCAGTCTGGCAGTTTTTGTTTCCAATACCTGGTATATTTTCTACCACCTCTGGAAATATATCCTGCCTCCAGGTAGGTTTTCGTACAGTAGTGATTAGTTTTGGTGTTGTTAGTGCGTTTATGGGATCTTCGAGCATCTTTGCTTTGGCTATTTCTGCAAAGTTTCTCCGCTTTAGTTTCCCATTTCCCAAATTGTTTAGTCTCTGGTGCATTGGATGGTCAGTCAGTCTTCGGAGTTTCTCTGACTGCAGCTGGGCTCTGCAGTCTCTTCTATCGGTCATGGATTGCAGTTTTGTAATCTTTTCAAGTTCTACAATTGGCGTTGACTTCATGCCTCCTGTTGTAACTCTCATGGCTTGGTTTTGAAGTTTGCTAACTTTATCGAAGTTCGCCTTTGCTGCTGTTGTCCATGCCGCAATGCCATACTCGAGAACTGGTCTCACTCTTCAAATGTACAGTTTCTTTAGTATGCTTTCGTCTGCTCCCCAGCTTGTGCCAGCAAGTTTCTTCATGATTGCCATTCTTTCTCTGGCTCTCATTTGGTTTCTCTCGATCTGACTTTTCCATGTCATGCGCCGATCAAATGTGACTCCCAGATAGTTTGGGTTGTCGTTTGGCTGCAGGAATTTGCCATTTAAACTTAATTTGGTATTTTGGGGTTTGATTGAAAGCGAGAATATTGTGCATGTGGTTTTCTCCTCGTTTATTTTGACCAGCCATGAGTTCGCCCACTCTTCCAGCGATGTTAGGGTCTGCTGCATCCGATTTCTTGCTATGGTGAGATTCTTTTCAGAGGTCCACATAGCCAGATCGTCTGCAAACATTGAGCTATGGACTCTTCTTGGTATATTCTATGTAATGTCGTTTATATACACCAGGAAGAGTGTGGGTGACAGTACTCCCCCTTGGGGTACTCCCTGCTCGAGTGTCACCTTTCTGCTCATCTGCCCTTGTACTTGGACTCTGGCCGTTCTGTTTTTGAGGTAGTGGTTGATCCACTTGTACATTTTCCCACAGACATCACTTCTTCTTAGCTTGACTTAAGTCCATCTTTCCAGAACAGATACATCTAACTTACAATGAACCTGGGAAACATTCCATCAGACCAGATATATCTAACTTACAATAAACCTGGGAAACATTCCATCAGACCACAGATACATCTAACTTACAATAAACCTGGGAAACATTCCATCAGACCACAGATACATCTAACTTACAATAAACCTGGGAAACATTCCATCAGACCACAGATACATCTAACTTACAATAAACCTGGGAAACATTCCATCAGACCACAGATACATCTAACTTACAATAAACCTGGGAAACATTCCATCAGACCACAGATACATCTAACTTACAATAAACCTGGGAAACATTCCATCAGACCACAGATACATCAAACTTACAATAAACCTGGGAAACATTCCATCAGACCACAGATACATCAAACTTACAATAAACCTGGGAAACATTCCATCAGACCACAGATACATCTAACTTACAATAAACCTGGGAAACATTCCATAAGACCACAAGCCATTGCCCAGACTGGCAGAAGTTTGCCACAAGTACAAATCTTTACTGCCAGTCCAACACTCACCACAAGAAAGTAGGCAAGATGGTGGAAACATTCAACCAGTGTCTTCCAAAGGCAGCAATGGAGAACATCCCAAGAAGCGCCAGAAGAAATTACAAACTGTATTGGTCCCCTGAAGTGCAACAGATGGAACTTCAGCTAAAAGAGACAAGAGAAAGAGTGGAAACTGGCCAAAATCAAGAAAGCAACATCGCACTCAAGGCAGCTGCTGCAAGATATAGGAAAACAGTCAACCAAGCATGCAGGAAAAGCTGGCATGAGCATACAGAAAACCTCAACTTTGATAGAGAGGGCAAGAAACTCTGGAAGCTAGCAAACACCTTAAGTGATGAAAACAGCTACAAGCCAACAATTGTGATTGAAAATGAAGAAAAGCTACTAACTGGGGAAAAAGCAGCAGATGTTCCAATCCAAAATTATACAAAAAACAAGTAGAAACAAAATCCCAGCAGACATGAAAAGGTATATTAAGAAAGAAATAAACCACACTGAGCACTCAATGCGAGTACCTGAGGAACATCTGATAGTAAATATCACCAAGACAGAATTGGAGTCAGCCATTAGTAAACTCAAGAAGAGAAAAGCCCCAGGAAAGGATGGCATCACTAATGAAATGCTCTCTAACATGGGAGAAGTAGCAAAGAACAAACTGCTACACATCTTTAACACAAGCAGGAAACAAGGAACTGTCACCAGTGTGGAAGGAGGCAAGGACTATCCCCACCCTTAAACATGGGAGAAGTAGCAAAGAACAAACTGCTACACATCTTTAACACAAGCAGGAAACAAGGAACTGTCACCAGTGTGGAAGGAGGCAAGGACGATCCCCACCCTTAAACATGGGAGAAGTAGCAAAGAACAAACTGCTACACATCTTTAACACAAGCTGGAAACAAGGAACTGTCCCCACAGTGTGGAAGGAGGCAAGGACTATCCCCACCCTTAAACATGGGAGAAGTAGCAAAGAACAAACTGCTACACATCTTTAACACAAGCTGGAAACAAGGAACTGTCCCCACAGTGTGGAAGGAGGCAAGGACTATCCCCACCCTTAAACATGGGAGAAGTAGCAAAGAACAAACTGCTACACATCTTTAACACAAGCTGGAAACAAGGAACTGTCCCCACAGTGTGGAAGGAGGCAAGGACTATCCCCACCCTTAAACATGGGAGAAGTAGCAAAGAACAAACTGCTACACATCTTTAACACAAGCTGGAAACAAGGAACTGTCCCCACAGTGTGGAAGGAGGCAAGGACTATCCCCACCCTTAAACATGGGAGAAGTAGCAAAGAACAAACTGCTACACATCTTTAACACAAGCTGGAAACAAGGAACTGTCACCAGTGTGGAAGGAGGCAAGGACTATCCCCATCCTTAAACATGGGAGAAGTAGCAAAGAACAAACTGCTACACATCTTTAACACAAGCTGGAAACAAGGAACTGTCACCAGTGTGGAAGGAGGCAAGGACTATCCCCATCCTTAAACATGGGAGAAGTAGCAAAGAACAAACTGCTACACATCTTTAACACAAGCTGGAAACAAGGAACTGTCACCAGTGTGGAAGGAGGCAAGGACTATCCCCATCCTTAAACATGGGAAAGACAATATGAAGTCAGGCAGTTACAGACCTATTTGTCTACTCAGCTGTGTGGGGAAACTAATGGAATGAATAGTTAACACTAGAATAACCTGGCATATGGAATCAAAGAATTTACTTATCCCCCATATCGACCGAAGATCTGATGACATATGTCTCGCAGGAGATAGAAGATGCATTTCAAGAAAAAAAGAAAACACTGGCAGTCTGGATAGACCTAGGAAAAGCCTTTGATAAAATATGGAAGAGCGGGTTAAAACTTAAACTACTGCAAATGGGTGTAACCAACAACATGTACAAGGTACAAGTGGATCCGTGATTATCTAGATAACAGGACAGCAAGAGTGCAACTATATGAAAATGGAACAAGAGTTCCAGAAGGTAGAATTCTCTCACCCATGCTGTTCCTCAATGATATAATCACAGAAATGCCTAAAAGAGTACACAGTGCACTATATGCAGATGACCTGGCACTATGGACATCCGAAATGCAGCCTTGATTTACCTGCAGAAAATAGCAGCCTTGATTTACCTGCAGAAAATGCAGCCTTGATTTACCTGCAGAAAATGCAGCCTTGATTTACCTGCAGAAAATAGCAGCCTTGATTTACCTGCAGAAAATAGCAGCCTTGATTTACCTGCAGAAAATAGCAGCCTTGATTTACCTGCAGAAAATGCAGCCTTGATTTACCTGCAGAAAATGCAGCCTTGATTTACCTGCAGAAAATGCAGCCTTGATTTACCTGCAGAAAATGCAGCCTTGATTTACCTGCAGAAAATGCAGCCTTGATTTACCTGCAGAAAATAGCAGCCTTGATTTACCTGCAGAAAATTGCAGCCTTGATTAGCCATCCCTTGCAGGAAGTGGCTGGTGGGGATTTACAGACTGAACCAGTTTGGACCAGAAATTAGCAGCCATTCCTCTCAAATAGCGCGCTGACCATTGTCCAAGAAGGATATAACGGAGATGATTTTCCACGGAAATCATGATGCGCCAATATCTACGCCCGATACGCTTCGAGGAGTGAGAGAATTGTGAGAGAGAAGAGATAGAGAAGTATGAGAGACAAGTGTTAGAGACAAGTGTTAGCATATAAGTCAATCATCAAGTCAGGAGCCCAGGCAGCAGACGAGCTGGCAGTGTGTGTGAGAACAGTTAGTTCAAACAAGTAAGATAGGCAAGTGGTAGGCAACCTGGTTCTAGGAGTGATCCAAGCCAGCAAGACCTGGCAACCGAGTACCGTCCTTACACCTGTGTGCCATACACGTACGGTCGGCGAATAGAGTGGTTAGGTAGTTTTATGGACTAAGTGGTATTGAGGTAAGACGTCGCCCTCGGGTGCTGGAGGTTAAGAATTCGAATCACGGTGGAGACCAGATTTATTTCATTTAAACTTTATGGTATTTCCTCGTATCTCTGGGTAGTAGAAATCGAACGTTCATGTGCAGTGTCACGCACGTTAAAAATCCCTTGGCAGTTGAAAATCGAAAAGAGTTGGCTTAATGGCCACAGCTCTGGTAAAATTGAAAATTTGGTTAAAAAGTAGTTTTATAGCAGAGCAGAAGTAGAAGCAGAAGTACTGCTATTCCTAGTGTGTCCATTGTCTCCCTGCTGTAACGAATGCTGACAATAATCTTTGTGTGTTGGATTCATAGTGAGTAGTTTTCAGGGTGGACTGATTTGATAGAGCAGTGCTAGTGAGCAAGAAGGTAGAAGTGTGTAGTCTGGGTCTACCACATGATACAGAGTGATGCTAGTGTTCAGCAGGACAGGATAGTAAAGTGAGTAGGTAGAGGTGTAGACTGACGGTCATTGCTGGAAGTGAGTAGGTAGAGGTGTAGACTGACGGTCATTGCTGGAAGTGAGTAGGTAGAGGTGTAGACTGACGGTCATTGCTGGAAGTGAGTAGGTAGAGGTGTAGACTGACGGTCATTGCTGGAAGTGAGTAGGTAGAGGTGTAGACTGACGGTCATTGCTGGAAGTGAGTAGGTAGAGGTGTAGACTGACGGTCAATGCTGGAAGTGAGTAGGTAGAGGTGTAGACTGACGGTCATTGCTGGAAGTGAGTAGGTAGAGGTGTAGACTGACGGTCATTGCTGGAAGTGAGTAGGTAGAGGTGTAGACTGACGGTCATTGCTGGAAGTGAGTAGGTAGAGGTGTAGACTGACGGTCATTGCTGGAAGTGAGTAGGTAGAGGTGTAGACTGACGGTCACTGCTGGAAGTGAGTAGGTAGAGGTGTAGACTGACGGTCATTGCTGGAAGTGAGTAGGTAGAGGTGTAGACTGACGGTCATTGCTGGAAGTGAGTAGGTAGAGGTGTAGACTGACGGTCATTGCTGGAAGTGAGTAGGTAGAGGTGTAGACTGACGGTCAATGCTGGAAGTGAGTAGGTAGAGGTGTAGACTGACGGTCATTGCTGGAAGTGAGTAGGTAGAGGTGTAGACTGACGGTCATTGCTGGAAGTGAGTAGGTAGAGGTGTAGACTGACGGTCACTGCTGGAAGTGAGTAGGTAGAGGTGTAGACTGACGGTCACTGCTGGAAGTGAGTAGGTAGAGGTGTAGACTGACGGTCATTGCTGGAAGTGAGTACGTAGAGGTGTAGACTGACGGTCATTGCTGGAAGTGAGTAGGTAGAGGTGTAGACTGACGGTCATTGCTGGAAGTGAGTAGGTAGAGGTGTAGACTGATGGTCATTGCTGGAAGTGAGTAGGTAGAGGTGTAGACTGACGGTCATTGCTGGAAGTGAGTAGGTAGAGGTGTAGACTGACGGTCATTGCTGGAAGTGAGTAGGTAGAGGTGTAGACTGACGGTCATTGCTGGAAGTGAGTAGGTAGAGGTGTAGACTGACGGTCATTGCTGGAAGTGAATAGGTAGAGGTGTAGACTGACGGTCAATGCTGGAAGTGAGTAGGTAGAGGTGTAGACTGACGGTCAATGCTGGAAGTGAGTAGGTAGAGGTGTAGACTGACGGTCAATGCTGGAAGTGAATAGGTAGAGGTGTAGACTGACGGTCATTGCTGGAAGTGAATAGGTAGAGGTGTAGACTGACCCTGACAGTCATTGCTGGAAGTGAATAGGTAGAGGTGTAGACTGACCCTGATGGTGATTACTGTCAGCTATTATTGTCTGATTAGTCAGTTAATATTGTCTGATTACTGTCAGCTATTATTGCCTGAATACTGTCAGCTATTATTGTCTGATTACTGTCAGCTATTATTGTCTGATTACTGTCAGCTATTATTGTCTGATTACTGTCAGCTATTTTTGCCTGATTACTGTCAACTATTTTTGCCTGATTACTGTCAACTATTTTTGCATGATTACTATCAGCTATTATTGCCTGATTACTGTCAGCTAATATTGCTGGTGGTTATTGTCAGCTATTATTGTCGGTGATTACTGTCAGCTGTTTTTGCCTGTGATTACTGTCAGCTATTTTTGCCTGATTACTGTCAGCTATTATTGTCGCTGATTACTGTCAGCTATTAGTGTGTGATTACTGTCAGCTATTATTACCACAGCTGCAGTCTGGGATGAAGTGTTAGAGGCTTCATTGTACCACTGCTATCAGAGATGAGGTGTTAGAGAACCACAGTGACACTCGTCTGGAATGAAGTGTCATGCTGGTTTATGTTTTTATTTATGAAGTAGAGTGAACAGCCTCCTTTCTAGCTGCCATGCCTTCTGTAAGTCAAATAACCATGTAGAGCTGGGTAAACTGAAGCGGTGCTCTATTCACTCTGAGCGCTCACAAAAATAAAACAGTGCACTAACACCAGACCCTTTGTGGATCCCTGAGTGGGCAGAAAGAAATAGGACCACTGTGTCCTCACTGATGGCAACTAAAGCAAGTTGTGCATGGGCGAGCAACCTCATCATGTAAAACAAATGAATTAATAAGAAAAGTAAAACCATTTCTACAAGAACACAGTGAGCTTTGGTGCAGGTGTACAGTGGTGGCCCTGTGCTTTGTTAGGAGCCAAATTGAGGCAAGAGAAGAATGAAGAAGTACAAAGTGAAGAAGTACAAAGTAGGAAAGAGCCAAACTAACCTTGATAACCTTGTCAACGGTGACTGTACTTTCTATGGAGATGGTGTCATCCCCACCAACACAATGGTCATCGATCAGGTAGATCTTGGCATGGCCACCTTCTCCAATGCACTTCTCCACACAGATGTATAACCCTCCTGGATGTAGCATATCATTGAAGTTAGTTCAACAACAGAGGGGCCCCCAACCCAGCACACGCATTTATAACCAAACCAATATGACAGAAATGATGTACATTCTTCTGCAAGTGAAGATCTTTATAGCTTGTTAAGACTAGCCCTGATAAAGATCAACTGGTGCAATACATCAATCAAATCAAAGTCTGCCACTTCTCTCGGTGCATAGACAAGATCTCCCCAGCAGACACACACATTCCTGGGTCTCTGCTGTCTCCCCAGCAGACACACAGTCCTGGGTCTCTGCTGTCTCCCCAGCAGACACACACAGTCCTGGGCCTCTACTGTCTCCCTCCATGTTTAGCCATTTCATGCCAGTTTCCCATTACATTCTCTTGCTCCCTTAGATTTTTAGGTCTGCCTTTCTCTCTCTTACCATGTGAGAGCTTTCCTGGCAATGCTGGACTGTGCTTTCGGCAGTGTACGTCCTACCCAGCCCAATTTCCTTCATTTAATTTGTTGTTCCAGTATCTGCTGTCCTTTCCTGTCGGTCTTCATTCCATGTCCTGCCCCTTTATGCCCATTATTCGTCTGTTAATGAAAGACTGGAGTCTGTTCTTGATCGCCTCCCATGCTCCGGCTATAACAGCAGAGAGTTGACATTGACGTTAAACATTCTAACGTTGGTGTGAATCTTGATTTCTGTGGATCTCCATATGTTGTGTAATATCAAGATTGATACTGACTTCAATCAAATGTTTGAAACTAAAGATGATTTCGTCAAATACATATCAATAACTTTCAATTGTTAAATCCCATCATGGTCACATACTTCACAGAGCAACGCAAATGACACGTTACTTACCGAGGTACAAGAAACATTCGTTGGAGATGTCTGGGAACTGGTCCGAACAGGCTGTGAAGTTGGGGTACTTTGTGATGGGAGGATTCAAGTTCTTCAAGAAATAAGCTGTACGGGAGGGGATATATGGAGACAATGAATGTACTGGAGGGAATATATGGAGACAGTGTACGGGAAGGGATATAGGAGACAATGAGTGTACGGGAGGGGATATATGGAGACATTGAGTGTACAGGAGGGGATATATGGAGACATTGAGTGTACGGGAGGGGATATATGGAGACATTGAGTGTACGGGAGGGGATATATGGAGACATTATTGAGTGTACTGGAGGGGATATATGGAGACATTGAGTGTACTGGAGGGGATATATGGAGACATTGAGTGTACTGGAGGGGATATATGGAGACATTGAGTGTACGGGAAGGGATATATGGAAACATTGAGTGTACTGGAGGGGATATATGGAGACATTGAGTGTACTGGAAGGGATATATGGAGACATTGAGTGTACTGGAGGGGATATATGGAGACATTGAGTGTACTGGAGGGGATATATGGAGACATTGAGTGTACTGGAGGGGATATATGGAGACAATGAATGTATGGGAGGGGATATATGGAGACATTGAGTGTACGGGAGGGGATATATGGAGACAAGGAGTGTACGGGAGGGGATATATGGAGACAAGGAGTGTACGGGAGGGGATATATGGAGACATTGAGTGTACGGGAGGGGATATATGGAGACAAGGAGTGTACGGGAGGGGATATATGGAGACATTGAGTAATGCATCAGCTATATGTACACACAGGAGGGAGAGGGAGGGGTGTGCCTGAGAGATGGGAGGGGTGTGTCAGAGATGGGAGCGGTGTGTCAGAGATGGGAGCGGTGTTTCAGAGATGGGAGCGGTGTGTCTGAAAGATGGGAGGGTTGTGTCAGAGATGAGAGGGGTGTGTCAGAGATGAGAGGGGTGTGTCTGAGAGATGGGAGTGGTGTGTCTAAGAGATGGGAGGGGGTGTGTCTGAGAAGTGTACCTGAGAGAGAGAGAGATATGAGAGAAGTGTGCCTGAGAGAGAGATATGAGAGAAGTGTGTCTGAGAGAGAGATATGAGAGAAGTGTGCCTGAGAGAGAAATATGAGAGAAGTGTGTCTGAGAGAGATATGAGAGAAGTGTGTCAGAGATATGAGAGAAGTGTGCCTGAGAGAGATATGAGAGAGATATGAGAGAAGTGTGCCTGAGAGAGATATGAGAGAAGTGTGTCTGAGAGAGAGATATGAGAGAAGTGTGTCTGAGAGAGAGATATGAGAGAAGTGTGCCTGAGAGAGAGATATGAGAGAAGTGTGCCTGAGAGAGAGATATGAGAGAAGTGTGTCTGAGTGAGAGATATGAGAGAAGTGTGTCTGAGAGAGAGATATGAGAGAAGTGTGTCTGAGAGAGAAATATGAGAGAAGTGTGTCTGAGAGAGAAATATGAGAGAAGTGTGTCTGAGATAGTATGCCAGTTTCAGTTGGAGCATGGGCATGACAGATGCTGCCACGACCAGTCTTCGACATTTAGAGTGACAGGGATTCGGGGACAGTCATCGAATAACAATTAGTTGCAGGTAGTTCCAAATTGGAGTGATGGCTAAGTCAGACAACCAACAGAAGACCATTGGAATAGCCATGTTATTGCTTGAGATTATCAAATTCTCTGCAAGGATGAACTCAGAAGATTGTCTAAGAAGAGGCTGTCAGGAGTCAGAGTGAGTGAGTTTGCAGGGCGACTGTACCTTCATACACTTCGAGTTTTGACCAGTTGCTCAATATGTGTTTATGTTGGAAGCCCTATGAACAGTAAGTATCTGAATGTGTGTTGTATGTGCAGGACACCTTGGCAACAATGTGTGTTCTGATTAGGTGTGAATGCACAGATCGACTGAGTACGTGATCTGATTATAATTGACATGATCTAATTACAAATGAATGCACATATCACCTGATAATACGTGAACCAATAGTATGTAAATGTACAGATACCTGATTGAAAGTGATCTGCTTATATGTGAATGCACAGAACGACTGAGTAGGTAATCCGATGGTGTAGACGAGCGCTGAGTGTGCACATAAGGGAGTGCAGCAACAAGAATCTGGGTTATGTATCTTGGAGGAAACATCAAAAGCTGGTGCTTCTCTTGTAGTTCAACATATATTTGATTATTTAGTTTAGATGTGCTTTCCTCTTTTTGTTGATATTCTTCTTATTAAATCATATATAGTGTTTACGGTGTTATTGACTGTCTGAAGTCGTGTCGTGGTGTGGATACATGTTGGAACTCTTACATAAGTAAACTACTCAGCTAAACCTAGACTCTACCACAATAGAAAGATATGGGAAACATGTGTCTCAGAGAGAGAGAGAGAGAGAGAGGGGGGGGGGGAAGAAATAGAGACAGAGAGAGAGAGAGGGATAGGAGGGAGAGATAGAGAGAGAAACCATTAGGCGTATGAGGAATATAGCTGTGATTGTGTGAGAAAAACCAATCTGTTCAGATTGAATTACCGAATACTTTCATGGATTTTTGTGCGAGACAAACCATGGATTAGCTAAAACTCTCATGGATATTTGTATGAAACAAACCATGGATTAGCTAAACCTCTCATGGATGTTTAATGTGAAAGAATAATGAAATGTGTGGAAGCTGTCAAGCTATTTGTCATCTGAGACCCTACCAATTGTGTTGTCATCTGAGACCCTACCAATTGTGCTGTCATCGAATGGCTCCTTGGGATCCACAATGACACTTTGGGAGAGCTGGGCTTCTGTTCTCTCACTGCTATCTGGGCCGATATATGCTGTGGTGTCAATCTGGTGGTGACAGGACCTGTCCATATCTGCCTGTATGTCTTCACACATGCTCTCATCTCTGCTGGAATATATACACAGATAAATACACGCAGATCATCTAGACTTCAGTTTCCTAACAACAACCAGATTATCTAGACTTCTGTCTCACAGCCAGATGATCTAGACTTCTGTCTCACAACTATATTATCTAGACTTCTGTCACAGCCAGATTATCTAGACTTCTGTCTCACAACCAGATGATCTAGACTTCTGTCACAACCAATGCCAGGTTATCAGGGCTTCTTGTAACAGATCTTAGCTGTTGAGACAATATATAAGTAAGAGCTTAGACAACCATTTATTTCTTTCAACTTCGTGGGATTTGAGTCAGTGCAGCTGAACTTAGTCCCGCCAGAATTTGAGCAACCAAATCAAACCGGATGTTGGCGAATAGGATGGGGGCTAATGGCAAGCAGACACCCTTTTGGAAATCACGTGATCTGGGGAGGCAAATCGACTTTAAATCCCGACAGAGAAAGACGTGAGGATCATTACATGAGAACACTTTTGAAAGAGACGCTGAGTGAGAGCAGGAGGCGGAAGGAATAGATGACTTCAGAGACAGAACACTTTACAGAGCATTTAGAGAGAAACACAGAGCGAGAACATTTCACTTCAGAGACAGAGGTACTTTGGAAAGAGACGCTCAGTGTAGGGCCAGATACATGGCCAAATGGGAAACAGAACACACTGGCTACACAAAAAATGATGCCTATTACCAGTTGAACAGAAGAGAGCAGGTCGTGGTCTTCAGACTCCGCCCGGGCCAAAACAGACTGAGGTACTACCTATTTAATAAACTGAAGATAGGTGGCACTGACGAATGCACTTGTGGTACCGGGAAAATGACCGCTGAACATCTGCTGCAAAACTGCCCGACATACGAGGACCAGAGAAAGCACATGTGGCCATCACTAGACAAGCTCTATGGCAGTGTCGACAGCCTCAGGATGACCGCTGCTTTCTTTGAGCAAATACAGGTTGACGTTTGACAGCGTACGAAGAAGAAGAAACAGAACACTTCACAGAGCATTTCGAGAGAACCACAGAGCGAGAACATTTCACCTCAGAGACAGAGGTACTTTGGAAAGAGACGCTAAGTGGAGGGCAGGCGATAGAGAGATATGCAGTTGAGGCAAATTTGAGTTGAGATTTAGGCAACGGAGAGAGGCAGTTGAGATAGACACGCAGCAAACAAGGTAGCTACCCTCGTGAAGTGGTCGTAAATACAAGTCGTCAGTAGCATATAGAGGCAGTCTTCCAGTCACCCCATTCATCATATTGACACAGTCCCACTGGTCACGTCGACATCACCTTGATCACGTGAATATGTCATCGGTCGCAGCTAGAGGCAGTTGTCCAGTGATCCCATGTATCATATTTCATGCAGTCTATCCTGACCACGTTGAGACCACTTTGATCTACCGCCGACAAGAGGAACAAGACCACGAACTCCATACCTGGGTTCAGAACTTATGAACTTCACCATCAGCGGCAATCCGCAACTAACTCCAGATTAGGAGAGGAGAGAGGACTAGGCAATAACAGAATCAATCAGGTTAGGTTTAGCGGTAGGAGTGTTTTAGATAAGCGTGTTGTATATAAATAACATAACAGAGAATATACCAAGAAGAGTCCACAGCTCAATGTTTGCAGATATCTGGCTATGTGGACCTCTGAAAACAATCTCACCATAGCAAGTAATCCGACATCGCTGGAAGAGTGGGCGAACTCATGGCTGGTCAAAATAAACGAGGAAAAGACATGTACGATATTCTTGCTTTCAAACAAACCCCAAAACACCAAAATAAGATTTAACGGCAAATACCTGTGGCCAAACGACAACCCAAACTACCTGGGAGTCACATTTGACTAGTGCACAACATGGAAAAGTCAGATCGAGAGAAACCAAATGAAAGCCAGAGAAAGAATGGCAATCATGAGGAAACTTGCTGGAACAAGCTGGGAAGCAGACGAAAGTATACTAAAGAAACTGTACACTGGAAGAGTGAGACCAGTTCTCGAGTATGGCATTGCGGCATGGACAATAGCAGCAAAGGCGAACTTCGATAAAATTAGAAAACTCCAAAACCAAGCCATGAGAGTTATAACAGAAGGCATGAAGTCAACGCCAATTGTAGAATTTGAAAAGATTGCAAAACTGCAATCCATGACCGACAGAAGAGACTGCAGAGCCCAGCAGCAAGCAGAGAAACTCAGAAGACTGACTGACCATCCAATGCACCAGAGACTAAAAAATTTTGGAAATGGGAAACTAAAGCGGAGAAAATAGCCAAAGCAAAGATGAATGAAGACCCTATGAACGCACTAACAACACCAAAGCCCATCCCTACTGTTCGAAAACCTACCTGGAGGCAGCATATATTTCCAGAGGTGGAAGAAAATATACCAGGTATTGGAAACAAAAACAGCCAGACTGAAAAAGAAAGAAGAAATACAACCCTGAGGTACATAACGGGAAAACTACCCAAGCATGGACTGGACCCATGCATACAGCAACGGTTCTGTAACAAACACATCACAGAATGGCAGGGCATTCCTGAGCCTACCAAATGGTAGAAAAATAACACTGTCAGTGACAACTGGAAAATACACAAGCAATTTCAGAGCGGAGGCAGAGGCACTGAGGGCTGCAGTAGAAGAAATGGTTACAGGTAAAAGGAATGAAAGCCATATAGCCCTGCTCACAGATGCCCTGGCCGTAGTCACAGCACTAAAAAGCCAGACAAATACTGAACTTAATGATTTAAGAGCAGTACTCTGTCAACTATGCCAGCAGGCCGCACCAAAAAGAGTAGTGGTACAGTGGGATCATCCCACTGTAACATCCATGGCAACGAGGGGGCAGACAGACTGGCAAAAGAAGGTGCAAGACTACCACAACCAGATACTAGTATGACATACGAAGAGTCAAAAGGCTTATTAGAGCCAGATACATGACCAAATGGTAAACAGAGCATACTGGCTACACAAAAAATGATGCCTACTACCAGTTGAACAGAAGAGAGCAGGTCGTGGTCTTCAGACTTCGCACTGGCCACAATAGACTGAGATACCACCTATTCAACAAATTGAAGATAGGTGGCACTGACGAATGCTCGTGTGGTACCGGGAAAATGACCGCTGAACATCTGCTGCAAAACTGCCCGACATACGAGGATCAGAGAGAGCAGATGTGGCCATCACCAGTGGCAACACTAGACAAGCTCTATGGCAGTGTCGACAGCCTCAGGATGACCTCTGCATTAAAAGGTTGATGTCTGACAGCATAAGAAGAAGAAGAAAAGCGCGTGAGAGAAAGAATTTCAGTTGTTGGAGAGTTTATAGTTGGAAGTGTTACTGGAATAAATAATCTATTGTATTGTATTGATATTTAGTGTTTCTTAAAGGGCTTTCATTGCCTTAGGGAATTTATGGAAATCAGAGACCAATCTACAACTCCAATGTCAAGTCTCTCCTATTGTATGGCTCTGTAAGAGCCGGGCACAACTCCAATGTCAGGTCTCTCCTATTGTATGGCTCTGTAAGAGCCGGGCACAACTCTAATGTCAAGTCTCTCCTATTGTATGGCTCTGTAAGAGCCGGCACAACTCCAATGTCAAGTCTCTCCTATTGTATGGCTCTGTAAGAGCCGGGCACAACTCCAATGTCAGGTCTCTCCTATTGTATGGCTCTGTAAGAGCAGGGCACAACTACAATGTCAAGTCTCTCCTATTGTATGGCTCTGTAAGAGCAGGGCACAACTCCAATGTCAAGTCTCTCCTATTGTATGGCTCTGTAAGAGCCGGCACAACTCCAATGTCAAGTCTCTCCTATTGTATGGCTCTGTAAGAGCCGGGCACAACTCCAATGTCAGGTCTCTCCTATTGTATGGCTCTGTAAGAGCAGGGCACAACTCCAATGTCAAGTCTCTCCTATTGTATGGCTCTGTAAGAGCAGGGCACAACTCCAATGTCAAGTCTCTCCTATTGTATGGCTCTGTAAGAGCCGGGCACAACTCCAATGTCAGGTCTCTCCTATTGTATGGCTCTGTAAGAGCCGGGCACAACTCTAATGTCAAGTCTCTCCTATTGTATGGCTCTGTAAGAGCCGGCACAACTCCAATGTCAAGTCTCTCCTATTGTATGGCTCTGTAAGAGCCGGGCACAACTCCAATGTCAGGTCTCTCCTATTGTATGGCTCTGTAAGAGCAGGGCACAACTACAATGTCAAGTCTCTCCTATTGTATGGCTCTGTAAGAGCAGGGCACAACTCCAATGTCAAGTCTCTCCTATTGTATGGCTCTGTAAGAGCCGGCACAACTCCAATGTCAAGTCTCTCCTATTGTATGGCTCTGTAAGAGCCGGGCACAACTCCAATGTCAGGTCTCTCCTATTGTATGGCTCTGTAAGAGCAGGGCACAACTCCAATGTCAAGTCTCTCCTATTGTATGGCTCTGTAAGAGCAGGGCACAACTCCAATGTCAAGTCTCTCCTATTGTATGGCTCTGTAAGAGCCGGCACAACTCCAATGTCAAGTCTCTCCTATTGTATGGCTCTGTAAGAGCGGGACACAACTCCAATGTCAAGTCTCTCCTATTGTATGGTTCTGTAAGAGCCGGGCACAACTCCAATGTCAAGTCTCTCCTATTGTATGGCTCTGTAAGAGCCGGGCACAACTCAAATGTCAGGTCTCTCCTATTGTATGGCTCTGTAAGAGCGGGGCCCAACTCTAATGTCAAGTCTCTCCTATTGTATGGCTCTGTAAGAGCATAGCACAACTCCAATGTCAGGTATCTCCTATTGTATGGCTCTGTAAGAGCAGGGCACAACTCCAATGTCAAGTCTCTCCTATTGTATGGCTCTGTAAGTGCAGGGCACAACTCCAATGTCAGGTCTCTCCTATTGTATGGCTCTGTAAGAGCAGGGCACAACTCCAATGTCAAGTCTCTCCTATTGTATGGCTCTGTAAGAACAGGGCACAACTCCAATGTCAAGTCTCTCCTATTGTATGGCTCTGTAACAGGGTTATGTGTCAGGGAACAGTATATAACAGGATCATCGGTCAGAAACACATAGGGATTAGAGACAGCAGCTTATTATCTGGACCTAAAATTAATTGGGACAAGATAGAATGTCTCATTCAGATGGGCACAGTTCAGTTAGAGTTCACCTCGCATCGTCCGGTTAGTGAGATCGGCGTGTTGTGAGGAATGATGAACTAAAAATGTTGGAGGCATAGTAAGGCCATTTTAGAGTAATATCTGGAGTTCAGACATAGTGGTCAACATTAGTAGCTACCATAATGTCCATCATTTGTAGCTACCATAACATCATAATGTCCATCATTTGTAGCTACCATAACATCATAATGTCCATCATTTGTAGCTACCATATATGTCCAACATTTCCAGCAATTTTCTTCTTGTGGTAGTTACAGTGATTCAGCAAGTGGCCCATATGTCTGAATGGACTATATCCTTCTCCTCTACAACTCCCAGCCTCCAGGATGGGGTACATGCAGGCTACACACAGGTGACCATGACTTAGACGCAGGTGACCATGACTTAGACGCAGGTGACCATGACTTAGACGCAGGTGACCATGACTTGCACACAGGTGACCATGACTTAGACGCAGGTGACCATGACTTAGACGCAGGTGACCATGACTTAGACACAGGTGACCATGACTTAGACTCAGGTGACCATGACTTAGACGCAGGTGACCATGACTTGCACACAGGTGACCATGACTTAGACGCAGGTGACCATGAATTAGACGCAGGTGACCATGACTAAGACGCAGGTGACCATGACTTAGACGCAGGTGACCATGACTTAGACGCAGGCGACCATGACTTAGACGCAGGTGACCATGACTTAGACGCAGGTGACCATGACTTGCACACAGGTGACCATGACTTAGACACAGGTGACCATGACTTAGACACAGGCGACCATGACTTAGACGCAGGTGACCATGACTTAGACACAGGTGACCATGACTTAGACGCAGGTGACCATGACTTAGACGCAGGTGACCATGACTTAGACGCAGGTGACCATGACTTGCACACAGGTGACCATGACTTGCACACAGGTGACCATGACTTGCACACAGGTGACCATGACTTGCACACAGGTGATCATGACTTGCACACAGGTGACCATGACTTGCACACAGGTGACCATGACTTGCACACAGGTGACCATGACTTAGGCACAAGTGACCATGACTTAGGCACAAGTGACCATGACTTAGGCACAAGTGACCATGGACAATGACTTGACAAACTGCTAATTGATCATATGGTGACTGCTCTTTGATCAGGTGACTTACCTACTAATGTCATCCTCAACCTCCAAGACTTCCTGGATGTTGTCCTGGCGTCCAGTCTCTGGCCTGGAGAGAGAGCTGCTTCGAGCAGCCGCCTTACTGCCTAGCAGTGGCTGATAGGACTTGCTTTCCTCACCACTGCCTTCACCACTGCCCTCAAATATCGGGCTGTGCCATGAGAGACAACAGAACAGATTTCAATACACAGCCAAAGATCTCATGATTTCTGCATACTTCAATAGTATACATATCTTGAGTGTGTACTGGGGTTTCAAGAAAAGGACACTGCAGCATCCCAAGCATGTCATAACAGGTGACTAAAGAGGGTTGTATGTGTAGCTAGCAGCATCATGTAAAATCATAAACCTCGACTGGAAGGAGCTCATAGATAAGTGCTGTGATGAGAGAGACTGACTGTAGTCATATGACTGTATGCTCCGCTTGGAGCCCATTGAAGATCAAGAACACTTTAGTCAATATGTGCATCCATGGTTTAGTCAATGTGTGTATCCATGGTTTAGTCAATATGTGCATCCATGGTTTAGTCAATAGGACATGTCTGTTAGGAGAGGGTTGGTTGATGGTCTCACAGAACAGGTCTGGTTGGAGAGGGTTGGTTGATGGTCTCACAGAACAGGTCTGGTTGGAGAGGGTTGGTTGATGGTCTCACAGGACAGGTCTGGTTGGAGAGGGTTGGTTGATGGCACAGGACATGTCTGCTAGGAGAGGGTTGGTTGATGGTCTCACAGAACAGGTCTGGTTGGAGAGGGTTGGTTGATGGCACAGGACATGTCTGCTAGGAGAGGGTTGGTTGATGGTCTCACAGAACAGGTCTAGTTGGAGAGGGTTGGTTGATGGTCTCACAGAACAGGTCTGGTTGGAGAGGGTTGGTTGATGGCACAGGACAGGTCTGGTTGGAGAGGGTTGGTTGATGGTCTCACAGGACAGGTCTGGTTGGAGAGGGTTGGTTGATGGTCTCACAGAACAGGTCTGGTTGGAGAGGGTTGGTTGATGGTCTCACAGAACAGGTCTGGTTGGAGAGGGTTGGTTGATGGTCTATGCACCAAAAAGTGATAAGGGTTAAAAAGAATAACCTGCCACGCCAGGCATGTCATAAAAATCTCGGTGAGAAAAACCCAGAAACATCAAGGAGGACCTGTAGGCCATCCTCTAGAAAGTTCTATACTGCAGCCATGTTAGCAGTAAGGGTGTAGATTGAATGGATATGGTCTCTCTGCCTCTCCGTCTTTCTCACACTCTCTCTGCCTCTCCATCTCTGTCTCTCCATCTCCGTCTCTCTCTGCCTCTCCATCTCTCTCTGCCTCTCACACTCTCTCTGCCTCTCCATCTCCGTCTCTTTCTCTCTGCCTCTCCATCTCTCTTTCTCTCTCTCTCTCTCACAGAAATGGAGCTATTACTTTGTCAACTAGGTTCGACAGTAGAAATAAAGCAAGTACAGACATGAAGTGATAGAGCAGCTACCTGAGGTGTTTGCTGGGAGTGGGGGCTGAACTGTCCAGAGTGGTCAGGCTGCTGTTGCTGCAAGAGCTTGGCAAACATGTGGAGACTGCATCGCAATGTTCTTGTGTTTTTGATCTCTATCACAGACAAAGGTGGCAGTCACAAACAATTATATCAGTCACAAACAAAGAAAGCAGTCACAAACAATTATATCAGTCACAAACAAAGAAAGCAGTCACAAACAATTATATCAGTCACAGACAAAGGTGGCAGTCACAAACAATTATATCAGTCACAGACAAAGGTGGCAGTCACAAACAATTATATCAGTCACAGACAAAGGTGGCAGTCACAAACAATTATATCAGTCACAAACAAAGGTGGCAGTCACAACAGCAATAGAGGACAGGTGACATATTTACTGATATTTCAATGTTTTACTTACATTTATAGTTTGATTGAAGAACTAACACCTGGGGTTGTCCACTGAAGAACTAATACCTGGGGTTGTCCACTGAAGAGCTAACATCTGGGTTGTCCACTGAAGAGCTAACATCTGGGGTCGTCCACTGAAGAACTAACATCTGGGTTGTCCACTGAAGAGCTAACATCTGGGGTTGTCCACTGAAGAGCTAACATCTGGGGTCGTCCACTGAAGAACTAACATCTGGGTTGTCCACTGAAGAGCTAACATCTGGGGTTGTCCACTGAAGAGCTAACATCTGGGGTTGTCCACTGAAGATCTAACATCTGGGGTTGTCAACTGAAGATCTAACATCTGGAGTTGTCCACTGAAGATCTTTCTTCTTCTTCTTCGTTCGCCTTATTTCTCTAATCCCCAAGGCGGTGTGCGTTGCACTGTGGTTTTTATTTTGCGCCTGTCGGCCCAATGCATCCGACTTCAGCATGCATTTTATGTAAGGTTCTGCTTCCTCCTGCATTTTCTAAGGGTTTGCTTCCCCGGGGTAACGGCCGGTGCTGTGATGGGGATTGAACCCAGCACCTTCGGCTTGTGAGCCGTGCCACTTAACCACTAGGCTACGCCATCCCCTGTCCACTGAAGATCTAATACCTGGGGTTGTCCACTGAAGATCTAATACCTGGGGTTGTCCACTGAAGAACTAATACCTGGGGTTGTCCACTGAAGAAGTAATACCTGGGGTTGTCCACTGAAGAAGTAATACCTGGGGTTGTCCACTGAAGAAGTAATACCTGGGGTTGTCCACTGAAGAAGTAATACCTGGGGTTGTCCACTGAAGAACTAATACCTGGGGTTGTCCACTGAAGAACTAATACCTGGGGTTGTCCACTGAAGAACTAATACCTGGGGTTGTCCACTGAAGAAGTAATACCTGGGGTTGTCCACTGAAGAAGTAATACCTGGGGTTGTCCACTGAAGAAGTAATACCTGGGGTTGTCCACTGAAGAAGTAATACCTGGGGTTGTCCACTGAAGAAGTAATACCTGGGGTTGTCCACTGAAGAAGTAATACCTGGGGTTGTCCACTGAAGAAGTAATACCTGGGGTTGTCCACTGAAGAAGTAATACCTGGGGTTGTCCACTGAAAAACTAATACCTGGGGTTGTCCATTGAAGAAGTAATACCTGGGGTTGTCCACTGAAGAACTAATACCTGGGGTTGTCCATTGAAGAAGTAATACCTGGGGTTGTCCACTGAAGAACACATGTCAGGTCCATTCCCCTTACTGGTGAGAAAAGACTATGGTAAACTAGTACGTGCCATAACAGGAGTGCACACAACAAACAAGTGCACATACATGCTTTGACTGGACTTCCTGTGAGGAAGTGAACTGCAGTAGTGGCATGCTTCTTCTAAAGCAAAATAGGATGGATTACAGGGAAGAACTTACCAATTTCTCAAAGGCACCGACACAGGGCGTTGAGGCGGCTTTGGCCTGGACAAAGAAACTGTCCAGCGGTGCTAGCGTTGTATCATTTCTAGCCTGGCACTCGATTGTGAAATCACAACTAGACATCTGAAACAGAAGGAAGGAAAATGAACATGACTCATAGTGGCATACATCAGTCAGGCACGACTCATAGTGGAATACATCAGTCAGGCATGACTCATAGTGGAATACATCAGTCAGGCATGACTCATAGTGGAATACATCAGTCAGACATGACTCATAGTGGAATACATCAGTCAGACATGGTTCATAGAGGAATACATCAGTCAGGCATGACTCATACTGGAATACATCAGTCAGACATGGTTCATAGAGGAATACATCAGTCAGGCATGGCTCATAGTGGAATACATCAGTCAGGCATGGCTCATAGTGGAATACATCAGTCAGACATGACTCAGTGAAATACATCAGGCATGACTCATAGTGGAATACATCAGTCATACATGACTCATGGTGAAATACATCAGACATGACTCATAGTGGAATAGATCAGTCAGACATGGTTCATGGAGGAATACATCAGTCAAGCATGGCTCATAGTGGAATACATCAGTCAGACATGACTCATAGCGGAATACATCAGTCAGGTCAGGCAACAGTATTTTGTATAACAGCTTCTACATGGGAAGGTCTGGGTGCTACTAATAGCTGGAAGCGGGGGCACAGTAACGCTGTCAGCTACCAGCCCACCAACCTGATGACAACTTTTATCTTCCAATCATGTCATTAAAGGTGACTTAAGAGAGTAGTGCTTGAGGTTAGCAACCTCACCAGGCAAAACTATTATTATTGAAACAACCCCTGCTAATGCTTAGATGATAGAGGCTTCCTGTAAAGGGCCGCTGCATGGGGCCCCAAGGAGACACAAGCAGAGTTGACCAAGTCATGGGGTTCCAAGGGTGGGCACAAGCAGAGTTGACCAAGTCATGGGGCCCCAAGCAAAGTTGACCAAGTCGTGGAGTCCCACAGAGGGCACAGAGTTGACCAAGTCATGTGGTCCCACAGGGGGCACAAGCAGAGGTGACCAAGTCATGGGGTTCCAAGATGGGCACAAGCAGAGTTGACCAACTCATGCCATGTACAAAGAGGGCACATGAATGAAGTCCATTTGAGAATGCTCGATTGGATCAGTTTAGGAACCCTGACCAGACAAGTTGTAACTACTTGTCCATCGGTCAAAGAATTACCATGCCATCAGCCATTGGTTGGTTGAGGTTAGCAAAGAATTACCATGCCATCAGCCATTGGTTGGTTGAGGTTAGCAAAGAATTCCCATGCCATCAGCCATTGGTTGAGGTTAGCAAAGAATTCCCGTGCCATCAGCCATTGGTTGAGGTTAGCAAAGAATTCCCGTGCCATCTACCAGCGGCACAGTGATTGGAAGTTTATCCAGTGTATGTTAGATTTCAAGCGTAGCAATTGCTTCCCTATGCCGACCATTATTTAGAGGTACGGTAACTGGTTGAGAGAAGGATTTGTGGGGGAAAAGCGTGATAGGTCCACAAGATAAGACACGCGTTGTGGGAGAGAGTCATGACAGCCACAGGCAAATAGAACAAGGAAGATTAGGCTAGGGGCTGGGCTTTGACAGACTACTTAAATGGAGCAACTGCAAATATTCATTCATTATTCTTCTTTCTGAGTTTTGAGACCTGCAAAAACAGATTGAAAAGTCTCATGTCTCAATAGATCTTACGGAATCGATCTGACAAACTTGGTGTATGGATAAATCTTATGGAGGAGGAGTTTGGTGTATGGATAGATCTTATGGAGGAGGAGTTTGGTGTATGGATAGATCTTATGGAGGAGGAGTTTGGTGTATGGATAGATCTTATGGAGAAGGAGTTTGGTGTATGGATAGATCTTATGGAGGAGGAGTTTGGTGTATGGATAGATCTTATGGAGAAGTTTGGTGTATGGATAGATCTTATGGAGGAGGAGTTTAGTGTATGGATAGATCTTATGGAGAAGGAGTTTGGTGTATGGATAGATCTTATGGAGGAGGAGTTTGGTGTATGGATAGATCTTATGGAGAAGTTTGGTGTATGGATAGATCTTATGGAGGAGGAGTTTGGTGTATGGATAAATCTTATGGAGGAGGAGTTTGGTGTATGGATAGATCTTATGGAGGAGGAGTTTGGTGTATGGATAGATCTTATGGAGGAGTTTGGTGTATGGATAGATCTTATGGAGAAGTTTGGTGTATGGATAGATCTTATGGAGAAGTTTGGTGTATGGATAGATCTTATGGAGGAGGAGTTTGGTGTATGAATAGATCTTATGGAGAAGTTTGGTGTATGGATAGATCTTATGGAGGAGGAGTTTGGTGTATGGATAGATCTTATGGAGAAGGAGTTTGGTGTATGGATAGATCTTATGGAGGAGGAGTTTGGTGTATGGATAGATCTTATGGAGAAGTTTGGTGTATGGATAGATCTTATGGAGGAGGAGTTTGGTGTATGGATAAATCTTATGGAGGAGGAGTTTGGTGTATGGATAGATCTTATGGAGGAGGAGTTTGGTGTATGGATAGATCTTATGGAGGAGGAGTTTGGTGTATGGATAGATCTTATGGAGGAGGAGTTTGGTGTATGGATAGATCTTATGGAGGAGGAGTTTGGTGTATGGATAGATCTTATGGAGGAGGAGTTTGGTGTATGGATAGATCTTATGGAGGAGGAGTTTGGTGTATGGATAGATCTTATGGAGGAGGAGTTTGGTGTATGGATAGATCTTGTGGAGAAGTTTGGTGTATGGATAGATCTTATGGAGAAGTTTGGTGTATGGATAGATCTTATGGAGGAGGAGTTTGGTGTATGGATAAATCTTATGGAGGAGAAGTTTGGTGTATGGATAGATCTTATGGAGAAGTTTGGTGTATGGATAGATCTTATGGAGAAGTTTGGTGTATGGATAGATCTTATGGAGAAGTTTGGTGTATGGATAGATCTTATGGAGAAGTTTGGTGTATGGATAGATCTTATGGAGAAGTTTGGTGTATGGATAGATCTTATGGAGAAGTTTGGTGTATAAATAGATCTTATGGAGGAGGAGTTTGGTGTATGAATAGATCTTATGGAGGAGGAGTTTGGTGTATGAATAGATCTTATGGAGGAGGAGTTTGGTGTATGAATAGATCTTAAGAAGAAAATCAAAAAGCCTTATCCCGTAGATGAGACACAACTACTAGCATTTTAGAAGATGCTGAACGATTCAGGAACTGCAAATTTAGAATTGAATACGTAGTTAAGCATTGTTGTGTTAAAGTAGAATTGTTAAAGTAGAATTCAGACTAGTTAAGACTGACAGAGAGAACCTGGGCAAAAATATAACCAGCTGTGTGACGTGCATGAAAAACCAATTATTGGGCTGAATAACCAGGATAACATAAACCTGCTACACCGTTGCCCTCTATTTGAGCCAATAGTTTAGTTGTGAGAACAAAAGGTGATTACTTTCAGCAACTTTTGGCACAGACCAGATACGTCCATTGTTCACAGCAACCCTTGGCACAGACCAGATACGTCCATTGTTCACAGCAACCCTTGGCACAGACCAGATACGTCCATTGTTCACAGCAACCCTTGGCACAGACCAGATACGTCCATTGTTCACAGCAACCCTTGGCAGACCAGATACGTATATTTACAGCAACCCTTGGCACAGACCAGATACGTCCATTGTTCACAGCAACCCTTGACACAGACCAGAAACGTACATTTACAGCAACCCTTGACACAGACCTGATACGTACATCGTTCACAGCAACCCTTGACACAGACCCGATACGTACATCGTTCACAGCAACCCTTGACACAGACCCGATACGTACATCGTTCACAGCAACCCTTGACACAGACCAGAGACGTACATCGTTCACAGCAACCCTTGGCACAGACCAGATACGTCCATTGTTCACAGCAACCCTTGACACAGACCAGAAACGTACATTTACAGCAACCCTTGACACAGACCTGATACGTACATCGTTCACAGCAACCCTTGACACAGACCCGATACGTACATCGTTCACAGCAACCCTTGACGCAGACCCGATACGTACATCGTTCACAGCAACCCTTGACACAGACCAGAGACGTACATCGTTCACAGCAACCCTTGACACAGACCAGAGACGTACATCATTTACAGCAACCCTTGACACAGACCCGATACGTACATCGTTCACAGCAACCCTTGACATAGACCAGATACGTACATTGTTTACATCAACCATGTCCACGTCATCATAAGGAGCAACATGTGAGTACGCCAAGCCTCGTCTTGCACTCTTCTTCACGCTGGCCGCCTCAACTCTGAAACCCAATCAACAAATCAGAATTGCCCTGATCAAGACCCGGGCTTTGCTACAACAATAATGAGCTTACTAGACAGATGAGGAGAGTCATCTTTTGATTAGAGAAACATAAATGTACTGTATTCATTATAGGAGTATCTTCTAATTTTTTTTTTTTTTTTTTTTTTTGTGTGTGTTCGCCTTATTTCTCTAATCCCCAAGGCGGGTGTGCGTTGCACTGTGATTTTTATTTTGCGCCTGTCGGCCCAATGCATCCGACTTCAGCATGCATTTTTATGTACGGGTCTGCTTCCTCCTGCATTTTCTAAGGGTTTGCTTCCCCGGGGTAACGGCCGGTGCTATGATGGGGATCGAACCCAGCACCTTCGGATTGTGAGCCGTGCCACTTATCCACTAGGCCACGCCGTCCCTGTATCTTCTATTCAATAAATCATGAATCAAAACATGGCCAGCTGCCTGTGGAGCACATGTCTTCAACAAGCCAAGTTATTGAATGTTGACCTGTCCATATCCATTGATGTTTATGTGGCTTCTACAGGATGGAGTAGCCAGGCCCATGCCAAACCTTCCTTTGTGGCCTCTCACAACATGCCTAGCAGATTAGTGTTACTATCCCTTGCTTCCTTTTCAAGCTCTAGTAATCAAGAGCTTAACTTAACTTCCTTAACCATTTCGCTGCCACACTTTTTTCAGCCAAGTCTGGCCCAGTGCCACTGCATTTTTTGGACATGATCACTTTTAAGGGTGATAATTTTAGAAAATCATAAAAAATCAAAAAATAAACTTGGGACCTTGAGACTTTCAGATTGTGTTCGGATATGGTTAAGCTTAATAATTTTGACATCATCGCGTAACATTGGGTCACGTGACCTTGGTGGCCATCTTGGATTTACACATTTTATTGTATAAAACAAGGGTACATTCAAAAACACTTTACAAAAAATAAGATAATTGATTTCAATGCTAAAACACACTGATGACATGATAGATGACATGCTATGAAACATTATTTGATGTTTAAATCATTTCTAACATGTTTCTTTTAGTGTTATTTGGGTCTTGCAAAATTCTGTATTTTTCAGGTCAAAATGTTTGTTAAATAAAAAAAATTATATCATATAGTCTATATTTTTTCACATTTATAAGTCATGTTTTCATATCTACATTGCAACTAACCTGTCTGTATGTACATATAGTCCATGGTTCATAATCCAAATCCTACTGCTGTTGGCGTCACTCCCCATACTTGTCTACATTATGATACAATTCGAAGCATGGGACAACACACAAAGCAACATTGCAGCCTTTACAAAAATACAAAGTTTGGGCTCGCTTCCCAGCAGCATTGCAAACAACACATCTTGGTTTGTGCTTGGGATTGTCATATTTGTTGACGAAGTGTCTGGCAGATAGACGATCCAAAGGTGCACTGGCACTAGAAGCAGAGGCGCTGCGAGCAACAGTTGCTGCCTCAACAAGGGCTGTACTCAGAATTTGGCGAAACTTCTTAGATGACATTTTGCTGCCTGTGGTAGTATCTTTATAGAGAATATAGGCATTTACTGTACATGTTTCTCTCAGAAAATGAAACAGCGGGAGATACCACTTTGAAGATTTGTGGAGGTAGGGGTAAGTACCAGAAATTTGGTCAAAGTGGTCGACACCCCCCATGTGAAGATTGTAGTTCTCAATCAATGCTGGCTTGTGTTCAATTCTTCCATTGGGATGGCCTTTAGTGCGCAACCTTTTTTGTATGATATCATTTCCATCAACAGTGGAGATAAGGCTTATACGCTTGTTATCCATCCATGTGACAGCCAACATGGACTCATCATTTCTTACCGCAAATCGAGGAGGTTCACCTTTCTTCAGCTTGAGATGCTTTTTTTGAAGTTGGTCTGGAAATTGTTTCCTGTTTTCAGAAACAGTCCCACAAGCTTTAGTGTTTGAACCTCTGAGTTGCATAAACAGTTTTGGTGATGTAAGAGTCGGTGAACACAATATGACCTTTCCCCTTGTAGTCTGCAAGAAGCTCATGTACGACTCTTGCTCTAATTGATTCACCTGGATCTCGTTTTTCCTCTTTGCCTGTACAAATTTTCAGCTTGAGGCAGTAGTGGGTTAAAGAATCGGCCAGAACAAACACCTTGAACCCCCATTTTGTGGGTTTGGCAGGGAGATACTGCTTCACGTCCCTTGAATCTTACCATTGATTCATCAATTGCAAGATGCTGGCCAGGAGTGTAGAATTGCCCAAATTTTGACAAAATGATGTCCAGTAAGCCTTGAATCTTGAATAAAGGATTGTATCCAGGCTGTCCCCTATCTATTCTTTGAACATTGTCACAAAAATGTAGAAATGAACAAAGAATTTGGTAGCGGTTCCTACTCATGACTCTTGTGAACGGCGTTTGAGTAAGCCAATGAGCCGGTTCCCAATAATCACTTAGTGAAGGCTTTTTGCACAATCCCATTGCAATTTGAAGACCAAGAAAAGCTTCAACCTCCTCAAAAGATGTAGACTGCTAATTCTGTTTACGGGATTTACCCGAATAACTATTACTGTTGGCATGTTGTTCTGCATAGCGATTTGTCTCTTGGACAATAAGGGTGATTGCAGCGTCTGGGAAGTAGAGTCTAAAATAATCTCTAACTGAAAAGTTTGTTGTGTTTACCTGACTACCTTGTTCTAGAACATATTGAGGTGCCCGTGCCCAATTCTGTGCAAACACATTCTCTACAGTCTCTGGAACTTTCCATGTCCACTTTGCTTCATTATGTTTAGATCTAGCAGCGCCACGCCTCCTTTTTTGAGGTGGGGGTCCATCTCCCGTCCCTGCACCACAAGAAGTATCTCCTGTCGACCTAACATCGTAAACATCGTCATCACTTGAATCGACGTTCAGTTCTATATCAGATTCTGAGTCCGTTATTTCACTAGAACTAGCTAAAAAGTCTGAATCAGAGTCATTATGGACCTGGGTATCATCAGCTACATCGCTCATTTTGAAATTTTTGTTTACGTATTGAAAAAATGCGATAAAAACGTTATATTTCGGACTGTAGGTGTTAAATTTTTCAAAACACACGCGTAGCCATTTAGTAAACCTCTCTAACATATGGAGGTAATATTCGGGTAAAATAAAACCGGTGTTTGTGTAGCGCAAACCACCGTAATAAAACTTCATAATGCTCGACGACTAAAGTCGTCCAGGGCACTGTAAGGGACATTGAGTTTGGACGACTTTAAAAGTCGTCCGTGGCAGCGAAAGGGTTAAACTGGTTTAGAAGGCTCTGCAGAGTCTGTATACTGGTTTAGCAGGCTCTGCAGTCTGTATACTGGTTTAGAAGGATCTACAGTCTGTATACTGGTTTAGAAGGATCTGCAGAGTCTGTATACTGGTTTAGAAGTATCTCCAGAGCCTGTATACTGGTTTAAAAGGATCTGCAGCCTGTATACTGGTTAAGAAGGATCTGCAGTCTGTATACTGGTTTAAAAGGATCTGCAGTCTGTATACTGGTTTAAAAGGATCTGCAGTCTGTATACTTGTTTAGAAGGCTCTCCAGAGCCTGTATACTGGTTTAAAAGGATCTGCAGTCTGTATACTGGTTCAGAAAGCTCTCCAGAGTCTGTATACTGGTTTAGAAGGATCTGCAGTCTGTATACTGGTTTAGAAGGATCTCCAGAGTCTGTATACTGGTTTAGAAGGCTCTCCAGAGTCTGTATTCTGGTTTAGAAGGCTCTCCAGAGTCTGTATACTGGTTTAGAAGGCTCTCCAGAGTCTGTATACTGGTTTAGAAGGCTCTCCAGAGTCTGTATACTGGTTTAGAAGGCTCTCCAGAGTCTGTATACTGGTTTAAAAGGATCTGCAGTCTGTATACTGGTTTAGAAGGCTCTGCAGTCTGTATACAACCAGTTTCTTCTGCTCTACTTGATCTAAAAACAACTATGCACATACAACCTATTTTTGAATGCATTAATTGTCCCTGCCTCCACTATTTCCTGTGGCAATGCATTCCAAGCAATCATCACTCTCTGACTAAAAAAAATGTTTCCTAATATCTAATTTGGACATTTCTTTAGTTAATTTGTAGCATGGTAACTGGAGCTGCAGACATCCGTCTCAAATTATGAATATATTAAATTCTATGACTATTCATCATTCACCTGTTTCCACCAACCTGAAGCAGAGGCCACCAATCTGAAGCAGAGGCCACCAATCTGAAGCAGAGGCCACCAATCTGAAGCAGAGCCCACCACTGTAGCTGGCGCCTCTTACAGGAAGCCTATAACCAAGTTTTTGTAGTGGCTGATTATAATGAGTGTATTGTTACGTGATGAGTTTGCCAGCCTCAAGCACAACTTTCCTTAGTCACCTTTTATGACATGCTTGGAAGATGACAGTGGTCCTATTCTTGTCATTCCGGGTCGCACTTGTGTGGGTTTGCCTATAGTCAGAATATATATTTACAAGAGATCGGACTTACTCTTTTTGATTCTCGTCACAGTAGATATTCAGCCCCTTCCTGCCATCAGCAATGGCCCTATTCTCTAGATCGTCACAGTAGATATTCAGCCCCTTCCTGTCGTGACTGCTGGTCTTATCTGCAGATTTATCATGGTAAATGTACAGTCCCTTACTGTCCCCAGTACCAGTTTTATCTGCAGGTTCATCACGATAAATATTTTGCGCAACGTTCCTGTCAGTAGCAGTCTTATCTGGTTCGTCACTGTATATGTTTTGCACATTCATGCCACCTAAAGCTGTCTTATAATCCTGTTTCTCAGAGGAGATATTTAGCCCATTATTGTCACTACCAGTGGTTGTATCATCTGGTTCGTCACGGTAGATATACATTCTGCTAGTGCCAGAGCTCACAGTTGGAGGTTTTGGCACGCTTGACGTCAACCTGAAACAATAAAAACATAGTCTCAGCTCAGGTATGTAGACAATAACATTCTAGATCTTCATTCATTATCAAATAACCACATCTATCTTAACTTGACGGTCCAAGCTTCCTCCTCACACTACAGTTTATTCACCAAACATCTATTTCTCTCATCACATTATCCAGCAAACCACATCTATTTCTCTCATCACATTATCCAGCAAACCACATCTATTTCTCTCATCACATTATCCAGCAAACCGCATATATTTATCATGTTGCATTACCCATCAAACCATACCCATTTCTCTTGTCACATTACCCATCAAACCATACCCATTTCTCTTGTCACATTACCCATCAAACCACATCTATTTCTCTTGTCACATTACCCATCAAACCACATCTATTTCTCTTGTCACATTACCCATCAAACCACATCTATTTCTCTTGTCACATTACCCATCAAACCACATCTATTTCTCTTGTCACATTACCCATCAAACCACATCTATTTCTCTTGTCACATTACCCATCAAACCACATCTATTTCTCTTGTCACATTACCCATCAAACCACATCTATTTCTCTTGTCACATTACCCATCAAACCACATCTATCTACATCATAAACTTATGGATTGTCTAAGGATTTCCCATCATTATTCAATTTATTCGCCAGCAGATGGGTTAAAAAGGTTCCAGAAGTTAGCATGCTCCTCTCATGCAGTCGACAGACTGTTCTCTCATAACTTAGCTAACTTAACATCTTAATACTGGTTTAGAAGACTCTGCAGAGTCTGTATACAACCAGTTTTATTTGCATTACCTTGCTCTAAAAGCTTTGTGCATCCAATTTAGACTTAAATGCATTAATTATCCCTGCCTCCACTACTTACTGTGGCAATGCATTCCAAGCATTAACCACTCTCTGACTAAAATAAATATTTCCTAATATCTAATCTGGACTTTTCTTTGGTTAATTTATAGCTGTGCTCTCTTGTTCTTGTGGGTGGTTGTATTTTTAAAAACTTGTTATAGTCTAATTTATCCTTTCCTTTGATTATCTTATAAACCTGTATCGAGTCACCTCGAATTCATCTCTGTTCTAGACACTGTAGGCTGGTTTTTCTCCACATCTGTACACAGTACTCCAATCTAGGTCTAACTAATGCTTTATACAGTTTGACAATCACTTCCTTGCTCCTATATTTAATATTTCTTTTTATCATACCTAATATTGCATTTGTTTTTTTCACTTCTACCCGGACTTGCTCACTCACCTTACCTGTATGATCTATTATAACTCCTAGGTCCCTTTCCATCTTTTTAATATTGTTCTCGTCCATTCTGTAATTATGTTCCATATTGGATCTACCCACGTGGATGACTGTACATTTATCTACATTAAACTCCATTTGTCAGCTCGCAAACCAATCTAGACTCTATCTAAATCCAACCTCAATATATCCACCTCTGCTTTCGATGATGTAACAGTTCCAGCCCAAGCACGAGCGTATAGGGCAGGGGTGATGTGGTTGCTGAGAATAAAGGTACCTGAATGCGTGCAAAGGTCACTCTCTCTCTCTGGTCACTACGCCAAGGTCACTCACCGTCTCAACAAAGGAAATCAGAGTTGGGGAAAGAATGTACAGGTGGGAACTGACCACTAGTATTCCGATTTGGGTGGTGGAGGGGGGGGGGGGGGGGGGGGGACACAGACGGGAGGGCAGCGGAGCTTGCTGCGATAGATGAGTGACAGGTGTTTAGAGTAATTCGTTCCAATAACCATTGAATAGAGCCATCCCCCTGAGATTCATTGGTCAGCTCTGGTACTGCTTGAGAGTATATAACACTAGACAAAGTTTAGCTCAAGCAGGCTGGCATGGAGAGGGGACGAGTGAATGTAGATAGGAGTCTGTTTAGCTCACCGACTTAGTAGTAGAGGGATTGATAGACTGTTGTACGAATGTTGGAGATAGAACAGGATGTAGTCAGGAGAGCGGAATGCGTTGTGTCGCTAGTTTACAGCTTGACCGCGATATTTGCACCTTTCGGTCTGACACATCCGTCTTCGGCAGTTCAACTTTCTAAATAATATTTGATGAGGTACTCTATCAATGGCCTTAGCAAAATCTAGATAAATATCTTCCACTGGTTCACAAGAGATTGAGAACATAATATAGCAATGTTTTTGCTAGTTGGTCTCTTATTTCAAACAGCAATTTTGGATGGATACCATCTTGACCTGGACATTTATCCACTTTCAGCCCCTCCAATTTTTTTAAAATCATTTCCTCTGTAATACAGATTGAGGTTAATCCTGCTGTAACCATGTCTCTTTGTAAAATATCTATAGGCTCTGGGATTTTGGAGCAGTTCTCTTTTGTGTAGACTGTGCCAAAGTACTGATTGAGTAGATTAGCTGCCTCCTTATTCTCACTTATTATTTTCCCTGTGCTGTCTATGAGAGGGCCTACTTTGTCTTTCGTTCTTTGTTTATTTCTAACATAAGAAAATAAGTTTTTACTGTCAGTCATGATCCTATGAGCAAGTTTTCTTTCGAAGTCTATTTTTGCTGTTTTATTCACTTTCTGATCTATGTTCTGCTTGTCCAAATATTTTAACCTCTACCAATCCGCAGGCATGAATTACGTCCCAACTCGGCCTACAAAAACGGTGTGGGAAACAAATTTTTTTTTTTGGAACGGAGCCACTCCCGAAAGCCATTTTTTAAAATGCTGAATAGGTCACCATATATACACGATATTTTGCCGGTTAAAGTATCGTATGTTTGATTACAAAAGGCTTTTGAACAGTTTTAATTTTGTATACGCCGCTTGGAGCAAGCCAACTTTTTGCGAAAGGTGAAGTAGGTTGTTGGGGACGATCTTTATCGAGATTTTTTTTTTGCTTTTGCGATCGCCTTATTTTTGTAATCCCTAAGGCGGTGTGTGTTGCAATGTGTTTTTATTTTGCACCTGTCAGCCCAGTGCATCCGACTTCAGCATGCATTTTATGTAAGGGTCTACTTCCTCCTGCATTTTCTAAAGGTGTGCTGTGATGGGGATCGAACCCAGCACCTTCGGTTTGTGAGCCGTGCCACTTAACCACAAGCCACGCCGTCCCCTATCGAGTAAATCTATTTATTTTGTTTGTTTAGATGAAAGAACTACGTTTAAATTGGAAACTAACAGTTGTGTCGATAGTGTAAACACAGTATCGATACATTGTCCAAATTTTTTTTCTAGATTTTCATAAATTTTCAACTTCATCTTTTTGTAAACTCAGAAACTAACAAACACACAACAAAAACAATGACACCCACATGTTCGTTATTCAATTGTGTCTCTCTACACACAAGAAAATCATATTTGTTTACAAACAGAAACGTTAGAAATTTTCAAAGTCGACTACCATAGCAAGAAATTCAGAAATTAATTAGGTCAAATTTTCATCATAAAAAATGTACCGTGCTGAAGGTTAAATATGTTTCTTTTACCTGCCTATATATTTTTTACATGCTTTATTTTTAGCTCTTCTACATTTAACTTCAACGCTGACATTTCTGATCTTTTTTCCCTTACACGTCTGTGCATTTTAATTTGATTGAGCATATGGTGATGAGTTAGAGAGGTTCAAGCTGTCAGCATGCTCCTCTCATGGGTACATGTCTATGCTTTAATTTGATTGAACATATGGTGTATGTATGATGAAATCATGAATGTAAACAGGAAAGAAGGTACAGTGTCACAAATGTGGATGGAAACATCCATGATTCTAATATTAAAACAGGGTCAAGACAGAACAAAAGCTAACAGTTACAGACCCATCAGCTTGCATAGCTGCACAGGTAAACTGATGGAAACAGACTTATGTGGGTTATTCCAGAACAATACAGGTCAATGGAGAACCAACTAACGCACTAACGGGGGGGGGGGGGGGGGGGGGGGGGGGGGTAACTTAAGTGAAAGTTCCATGAATTGGACAGAATGTCTTGGGCATTCACGAATACAATTTAAACTTGAGTGAAAGTTCCATGAATTGGACAGAATGTCTTGGGCATTCACGAATACAATTTAAACTTGAGTGAAAGTTCCATGAATTGGACAGAATGTCTTGGGCATTCACGAATACAATTTAAACTTGAGTGAAAGTTCCATGAATTGGACAGAATGTCTTGGGCATTCACGAATACAATTTAAACTTGAGTGAAAGTTCTGTGAATTGGACAGAATGTCTTGGGCATTCACGAATACAAGTTAAACTTGAGTGAAAGTTCCATGAATTGGACAGAATGTCTTGGGCATTCACGAATACAATTTAAACTTGAGTGAAAGTTCTGTGAATTGGACAGAATGTCTTGGGCATTCACGAATACAATTTAAACTTGAGTGAAAGTTCCACGAATTGGACAGAATGTCTTGGGTATTCACGAATACAATTTAAACTTGAGTGAAAGTTCCACGAATTGGACAGAATGTCTTGGGCATTCACGAATACAATTTAAACTTGAGTGAAAGTTCCATGAATTGGACAGAATGTCTTGGGCATTCACGAATACAATTTAAACTTGAGTGAAAGTTCCATGAATTGGACAGAATGTCTTGGGCATTCACGAATACAATTTAAACTTGAGTAAAAGTTCCACGAATTGGACAGAATGTCTTGGGCCTTCACGAATACAATTTAAACTTGAGTGAAAGTTCCATGAATTGGACAGAATGTCTTGGGCATTCACGAATACAATTTAAACTTGAGTGAAAGTTCTGTGGATTCCTGCACAATGTACTATACACGGAAATGAGGAGGCAGATAGACTGGCAAAAGAGGGAGGTGGCAAACCCCAAAATGAAGACATGAAGAAATGAAGACAATGATACAAATAAACTTCCAGGACAAGTGGAACAGAGAACAGCCAGGACCTGATACAACAGAAGCATACTTCTCTTTGCCAAGAAGAGATCCAGTGACAATATTCAGACTGCCAACAGGTCTCAGAAGGACTTCCTGCAAGGGGCCCACAATCTTTACTTACATGTTCTCTTGACTTTCATCTGATTCCCAAGGAAGATGAACAAGTCCTTTCTTCACTGAAGCACTTTTCAAACTCTGTCTTTGTGGCTGGAAGGTTTTGGTTGTGTCCTCAAGGATCTGGAATGGTGCTTGAGTAGATGGCACTGTTGTACCTGGTAGACACAGAGTAACAATTTCATAGAAAGATGTGTCCTTCTTTAAGACCTTTCCTACAATGGGAATTGAAATGTTTTCATCAAGGGACGGCGTGGACTAGTGGTTAAGTATCACAGCTCACAACCGGAAGGTGATGGGTTCGATCCCCATCACAGCACCGGCCGTTACTCCGGGGAAGCAAACCCGTAGAAAATAAAGGAGGAAGCAGAGCTTTATATAAAATGCACGCCAAAGTCGGATGGACTGGGCCGACAGGCACAAAATAAAAAACAGTGCAACGCCTTGGGGAATAGAGAAATAAGACGAATGCACAAAAAATATATGTTTTGATTCAATAGTGCCTCAACCCGAGTGGACCCCCAATGTACACCCCCTAACTGGACCCCCAGTGTACACCCCCTAACTGGACCCCCAGTGTACACCCCCAAACTCGACCCCCAGTGTACACCCCCTAACTCGATCCCCAGTGTACACCCCCTAACTGGACCCCCAGTGTACACCCCCTAACTGGACCCCCAGTGTACACCCCCTAACTGGACCCCCAGTGTACACCCCCTAACTGGACCCCCAGTGTACACCCCCAAACTCGATCCCCAGTGTACACCCCCTAACTGGACCCCCAGTGTACACCCCCTAACTGGACTCCCAGTGTACATCCCCTAACTGGACCCTGAATGTACACCCCCAGTGTACACCCCCTAACTGGACCCCCAGTGAACACACCCTAACTGAACTCCAATGTGAACACCCCCTAACTGGACCCCAATGTGAACACCCCCTAACTGGACCCCAATGTGAACACCCATATGGATTTCCCGACTGGACCTAAAGAGCCCTGGCCAGAAAGGATTAATTCTACTGTACTACCAGATCTATGATTAAAAAAACTACAGCCTTACAGGCAGACTGGGGACATCCAAAAAAGAGTGCTGAAGCAGGCCCAACCAAGACTGTAAAAGGGTTGGGCGTGTGTGAGCGGAGGAGGAGAGAAAGCGAGAGTGATGGGCCTCACCTTACCCTCTTGCTACTTGCATAGTCTTGGCAGCCTCATCTTACCCACGGTCTAGATTGATGAGCCTCTTCTTACCCACTGACATCTTGTCTAGACTGATGAGCCTAATCTTACCCACTAAGTTGTATAGACTGATGAGCCTCATCTTACCCACTAAGTTGTATAGACTGATGAGCCTCATCTTACACCTTGTATAGACTGATGAGCCTTATCTTACATCTTGTCTAGACTGATGAGCCTCATCTTACCCACTAAGTTGTATAGACTGATGAGCCTCATCTTACATCTTGTCTAGACTTATGAGCCTCATCTTATCTACGATCTAGACATGAGCCTCATCTTACCCACTGACTTGTATAGACTGATGAGCCTCATCTTACATCTTGTTTAGACTGATGAGCCTCATCTTATCTACGGTCTAGACTGATGAGCCTCATCTTACATCTTGTCTAGACTGATGAGCCTCATCTTACCCACTGACATCTGGTCTAGGCTGATGAGCCTCATCTTACATCTTGTCTAGACTGATGAGCATCATCTTACACCTTGTTTAGACTGATGAGCCTCATCTTACACCTTGTTTAGACTGATGAGCCTCATTTTACCCACTGACTTGTATAAACTGATGAGCCTCATCTTACACCTTGTCTAGACTGATGAGCCTCATCTTACCCACTGACACCTTGTATAGACTGGTGAGCCTCATCTTACACCTTGTCTAGACTGATGAGTCTCATCTTACCCACTGACATCTGGTCTAGACTGATGAGTCATCTTACACCTTGTCTAGACTGATGAGCCTCATCTTACCCACTGACATCTGGTCTAGACTGATGAGACTCATCTTACCTACTGACATCTGGTCTAGACTGATGAGACTCATCTCATCTTACACCTTGTCTAAACTGATGAGCCTTATCTTACACCTTGTCTAGACTGATGAGCCTCATGAGGCCCACATGAGAACATGTTTAATGACCAACGACAACATCAACCTCCTGAAAAGGAGAGCACCATTTTCCGACATCATACTCATCACATACAACTTGAAGTCAATTGAGCAGATTCCAGCGAGAACATACTCCAGAGTGCCGGCTGTCCACACAGTGGGGTCGCTGTAGTCAAGAGGTTAGCCTCACATTGATGAACGGAAGTGGTGGCGATTGAATCCCGCAAATTCAAGCGACTCCTGGTCTCACGGGAAGTAAGACCAGAGCGCCTGTATCCCGAGTTACCTCCAGTCATCTCGACCAAAAGTCTTGCCACTGATCCAAGGTAGCTCGGGATAAGAGAGAGATTGATGACCAGCATGGCTTCTTCCTCACTATAAATACAACGGCCATCACATTATGAAAAGAAAACCGTCTGATGTGGCCATCTTCGCTTGCGATGGGTAATAACTTGTGCACACATCTCTATGAAACTGTTGAGAAGCATCTTTTTGTATGTCCTGCGCTAGCCAGTGTTAGGAAAGCTTTATCCTCCATGGCCAGACAAATGGAACACTTTGTACTCAACAGCTTACAAACACTTGCAGATACTACTATAATACATTGGGCCAAAGGGCAGGAGCCCACATAACGTTCGATCAATAACCAATTTTTTTTTAAATGAAATTAGTTAACTGTGCATGACATACCACATAGTGGATCCATCACCTCCTCGGATATAGTGTGGTCCTGGGAGCCGAAGGATGTGCTGAACATTCCCATCACACATTGCAGAGCTTCTTTGGTGTAAACTGTTGGGGAGGCTGCAGTCAGAGACTGGAAGTCAAATATTGGAGATAGGTAAGTATTACTAGCATGGACACTATTCAGTCAAATATTGGAGACAGTGTAACAGTTCCTGCCAGAGCAAGAGAGTTTAGGGCAGGGGTGATGTGGTTGCTGATAACAAAGGTACCTGAATGCGTGCCTAGGTCACTCACCGTCCCAACAAAGGAAAAAAGAGTTGGGGCAAAGAATGTGGACAGGTAGGAGCTGACCACTGGCGTTCCGATTTTGTAGGGAGAGAATGAGTGACAGACGGGATGGTAGCGTAGCTTGCTGCTATAGATGAGTGACATGTGTGCAAAGTATATCGTTCCAATAAGACTGAATAGAGCCATCCCCCTGAGATCCATTGGTCAGTTTTGATACTGCTTTAGTGTATATAACTCGAGACAAAGTTTAGTTCAAGAGGCTGGATGAGAGAGGCTGGATGGTGAGAAAAGCGAATGCAGATAGGAGTCTGGTTTAGCTCACCGACTTAGATAGATAAGCGATTGATAAACTGTTGTACGAATGTTAGCGATAGAACAGGATCGCTCAAAAAGGTGTGTGAGTTTTGTATTAATAGATAATCTGTACGTTTGTTGTAAGCAGGACACATTGTGAACGAGGTATGTCCAGATCACCCGCCTGAGGGGATTTGAGTGAGGAAGAACTTTTGATAAGGTGTGTTGAGGATGCAGTTAAAGAGATGTGTGTGTGATGTGTGTAGGCAATAGAACCGGGTTTTAGATAGTTGGGAATTCCATAAAAAGCTAACGCTTAAAATTTCCGCTTTAGTTAATATTTATATTAACATATATAATATAGGAATATTTAGTTATGACAAGTATTGTATTGTGTTTGTAATTTCACTACTCATTTTTCTAGTATGAGTATTATATAATAAATATGCCATCTGATGTGTGCTGTATTATTTGCTGTGTGGTCAGGAATGATGTGGATGAGTGTGATAATGTTCTGAGTTAGAATAACCCTAGGGCAAACAGTGAGATCTGCTACACATTATTATTTGGTGTCCGTGACCATGGATTGTCGTGCTAGTTTTTATAAATAGGTGTGTGTGTGTGTGTAGCTACAAATCTTTATTTGTCTGTTGAACATGTGTCGCGGTTTATATAACTTTGTGTGTGTAGTGAGTACGGGAGTAGCTAGTGGTTAAAGTGTTAATTACCATAGGTAGCTCTTTCAATCATCTGACTGGTAAGTGTGAAATTTTTGTAACCCTTTGTGCATTACTAACAAAACTTGACATTTTGTGCATACTTGACAGTCTTGTAAATTTTTTTTGAGGCGCCAAACTGGTTTATTCAACATGTTGAGATGCCAGGTTAGACAATGTTATCATTGTCTAGCTTTTGGACATTTGTCTATCGGATGCCCTAATATTCTTTGTAATATTAACATTTCCTGGAGAACAGCAGGAATCTTAAGGTCAAGCAAGCCTTTCATGGCACTAGCTACAGTCCAAATGACGAACGACAGAGTGGATGACAAAAATAAACTAGAAAACCAGCTACGTCAACTAACAAACAGTTGTTCTGTTGGAAAGACAGGAAAAGGACCTCCGACGTATGTTGCAACAGTTTGGAAACAGAACCTCCAAACCAGCTAGGAAGGAGAGAAGAAATAAAGAAATCACTGAAATAAACATGGCCCAGTGTTTTGGAAGGGGACGGAGTGGTAGGCAAGCTCGACCAACTTCCACATTCCAATCCGTGGAGGGACAGAGGTGGAAATCTCAAAGTGGACGTGTGTGTGGACGGCTGGAGAGAGGTGGCGAAAAGGGGAGGAGTTTTACCCAGGTAGAGAGGCCAAGTCAAATGCGTGTGAAAATGGTTAAGAAAGAAGTTTGAATCAGGCAGATTTTTAGCCCATAATGAGAGACCATTTGCAAAGTTGCAGATGGAGAGGCAGGGCAGAAGCTATTAAAGAGACTTTGAGCGCAGGACGGATGGACAGAAAGAAAGAGATTCAGGTTTTGTGTATCGAGAAAAGTTAGGGACGGAGGGCAGGTTACGCAATGCAAACGAGACAAACGTTTACTCAGACGTCCAGATGAAGCATAACAGCATCGGACAGCGTTGCCCGAGTATTCAAGAAGAGGGTGTTACGTCAGGTAACACAGTCGGGCCGGATGAAAGGGGCCACGTTTACCAGGAACTTGTCAAGCCTGGTAGAACATTAGTTGAAGTCGACGAAGAATCGAACAAGGGAACAGACGGAGATTCGTCAGATGAAGTGGAAAGGAGAGGAGGAGGAATGTTGACAGGACCAGCTATGGTTTCATACCCCCCCACGCCAGGTCCTAGCCATGCGAGAGAAGTGGTCGAACAGACCGAAGGAAGGGACAGCCCTTCGGCCACTGAGGAAGGAAGTGTGAATGACGCAGTTAGAATGCGAAACGGACGCACAGTGCAAGAACACTCGTGCAGCCAGGAAGAGTGAAGAACGAGAAAAACCACCAGATGAAGAGATAAACCCATTGAAAAAGGAGTTGAAAGAATTGTGTCCAATAGCCTGAGGAGACCAGAGGCGGTAGGTCGTCATAGACATGAAAGAGAAATTACACGGAGATTTGAATAATTAGGGGGTAGTAAAAATGGAGGAATGACCAGATGTTAAAAATTCCTTTGAAGTTGCTGTCTGAAGTACACGCCAGACAATGAGCGCACCACGTGTTGCAAGGGACGACCAGTCAAAAGGAAATTTTCGACCAGCGGAATAGACAGGAGACGCAGGGTAGCTTAATACACCAGGTAATGTTACGTCAACCCTGGGTAACCTGTGGACGTGATGTTTCAGTCAGGGGAGATCAGGTGGCTTTGATGTGGGGAGTTTGGGGAAACAGCGGTCAATTAGATCACAACACTCAGTTTTTGTTCCCCGTGACAAAGACGCCAACAGTTAAAGGAGCTATTCAAATTTAACAAAGACTACACCTGGACGAGTTAGGGTTACAGCATTACGTAATTAGACAGCTGGACGGTTTTTGACTCAGACATAGTTAACACTAGTTTGTATATGAATAAGTTTGAACTTAGTCATAGTTTAGTATCTGCTGAAAGTGGCATTAACAGGTGCTGATATCTGGGGCACTAGCAGGAGTGAAAGGTGGATAGCACATGGTCATGTGTATGCATGCTAATACTTTGAAAATTTTTGGTGTTTGGGTTTTGACAACGGTATGACTTGTATTATTTTTTTTTAAATTTGTTGTTCGGTTTGTTTATAACATGATTACATGTCCTGACAAGTATCAAAGTGTGATACTTACGGACTGAAATATTGATATGAGTATGCATGCAAATATTTTGACATTTGTATTTGGTTTTCGACATAGTATGCATTGCATTTTTCTTTATTTTGTTTTATTGTGTAAACTTGATTACAGGTATTGATACAGTTATCTAGGTACTGATCTACAGAGAAGTGTATCTCATCTAGACTAGGCGTCCGCAAACAGGTGAACACGACTTGCAGAACAAGAACTAGCATGTTGGGACACTGGGCTGGCCCACTTAATGGGACTTAGTGTTGTAACAACAAACGTTACTGACGTGTATATTTTATCACATGTATGTTGAGTCTTTGCAGAGAAGGCTAAGTTTATCAGAATCTGAATAATTTTAGTGTGCAAATTGTTCTGTAATTTTGACATATGTTTGTCAAATAGGTTTTTGTGGAAAACAAAAAATTTTGCCATTTTTTAAGAGGGGATAGGTGTCATAGGAGACACTGATACTAGCCTGAGGATAAACCCACGTAAGTTCGTTGCCTCACAGGAGTTAGTATGAAGGGAGACATCGGCCATGGGTCTAAGGAGAGGCGTGTAATGAGACCGCTTGGGAAAATTGACCTGAACTGTTCGAATGTAACAATGAAGGGTCGTGTCCTTAGAGGATAGCACGGGATACAAGCCGAGGTATGTTGACCTCAATAAGGTCCTGCAGAGACAGAATTGGGTGTGTTTGATGTAAAACGATTAAAAGTGGTGGCTTGTGTTGTAAAAACGACCAGCCACAGTGTTTTTACTTTGCTTGTATTGATTATGTATGTATTACAAAAAGTTTGAATCAAATGACATGTCTTTTATGCATGTTCGACGTGAGTGAAGTTGTAAACAGGAGTGGTGTTTACATTTTGGATAGTAGAGACGAAAATGGTGGTCATTTGGCAGATGAAAAAAATGACGATCCATGTTTCGGTCTGTAGTTTAGGGAGGTAATATAACAGTTCCCACCAGAGCAAGAGAGTTTAGGGCAGGGGTGATGTGGTTGCTGATAACAAAGGTACCTGAATGCGTGCCTAGGTCACTCACCGTCCCAACAAAGGAGCTGACCACTGGCGTTCCGATTTGGGTAGGGGAAGAATGAGTGAATGACGGAATGGTAGCGGAGCTTGCTGCTATAGATGAGTGACATGTGTGCAAAGTATTTCGTTCCAATAAGACTGAATAGAGCCATCCCCCTGAGATCCATTGGTCAGTTTTGATACTGCTTTAGTGTATATAACACGAGACAAAGTTTAGCTCAAGAGGCTGGATGAAAGAGGCTGGATGGGGAGGAGTGCGAATGTAGATTTAGCTCACCGACTTAGATAGAGGATCGATTGATAGACTGTTGTATGAATGTTAGTGATAGAACAGGATCGCTCAAATAGGTGTACGAGTTTTGTATTAATAGATAATCTGAACGTTTGTTGTAAGCAGGACACATTGTGAACGAGGTATGTCCAGATTGCCCGCCTGAGGGGATTTGAGTGAGGAAGTTTTTGATAAGGTGTGTTGAGGATGCAGTTAAAGAGATGTGTGTGTGATGTGTGTAGGCAATAGAACCGGGTTTTAGATAGTTGGGAATTCCATCAAAAGCTAATGCTTAAAATTTCCGCTTTAGTTAATATTTATATTAACATATATATAATATATAATATAGGAATATTTAGTTAAAATGATATGTATTGTGTTGTGTTTGTAATTTCACTACTCATTTTTCTGGTATGAGTATTATATAATAAATATGCCATCTGCTGTGTGCTATATTATTTGAAGTGTGTGGTCAGGATTGATGTGGATGAGTGTGATAATGTTCTTTGTTAGAATAACCCCAGGGCAAACAGTGGGATAATGTTCTAAGTTAGAATAACTCCAGGACAAAAAGTGGGATAATGTTCTTTGTTAGAATAACTCCAGGACAAAAAGTGGGATAATGTTCTTTGTTAGAATAACTCCAGGACAAAAAGTGGGATAATGTTCTTTGTTAGAATAACTCCAGGACAAAAAGTGGGATAATGTTCTTTGTTAGAATAACTCCAGGGCAAAAAGTGGGATAATGTTCTTTGTTAGAATAACCCTAGGGCAAAAAGTGGGATAATGTTCTAAGTTAGAATAACTCCAGGACAAAAAGTGGGATAATGTTCTTTGTTAGAATAACTCCAGGACAAAAAGTGGGATAATGTTCTTTGTTAGAATAACTCCAGGACAAAAAGTGGGATAATGTTCTTTGTTAGAATAACTCCAGGGCAAAAAGTGGGATAATGTTCTTTGTTAGAATAACTCCAGGGCAAAAAGTGGGATAATGTTCTTTGTTAGAATAACTCCAGGACAAAAAGTGGGATAATGTTCTTTGTTAGAATAACCCTAGGGCAAAAAGTGGGATAATGTTCTAAGTTAGAATAACCCCAGGGCAAACAGTGGGATAATGTTCTTTGTTAGAATAACTCCAGGACAAAAAGTGGGATAATGTTCTTTGTTAGAATAACTCCAGGACAAAAAGTGGGATAATGTTCTTTGTTAGAATAACTCCAGGGCAAAAAGTGGGATAATGTTCTTTGTTAGAATAACTCCAGGGCAAAAAGTGGGATAATGTTCTTTGTTAGAATAACTCCAGGACAAAAAGTGGGATAATGTTCTTTGTTAGAATAACTCCAGGGCAAAAAGTGGGATAATGTTCTTTGTTAGAATAACTCCAGGACAAAAAGTGGGATAATGTTCTTTGTTAGAATAACTCCAGGACAAAAAGTGGGATAATGTTCTTTGTTAGAATAACTCCAGGGCAAAAAGTGGGATAATGTTCTTTGTTAGAATAACTCCAGGGCAAAAAGTGGGATAATGTTCTTTGTTAGAATAACTCCAGGACAAAAAGTGGGATAATGTTCTTTGTTAGAATAACTCCAGGGCAAAAAGTGGGATAATGTTCTTTGTTAGAATAACTCCAGGGCAAAAAGTGGGATAATGTTCTTTGTTAGAATAACTCCAGGACAAAAAGTGGGATAATGTTCTTTGTTAGAATAACTCCAGGACAAAAAGTGGGATAATGTTCTTTGTTAGAATAACTCCAGGGCAAAAAGTGGGATAATGTTCTTTGTTAGAATAACCCTAGGGCAAAAAGTGGGATAATGTTCTAAGTTAGAATAACCCCAGGGCAAACAGTGGGATAATGTTCTTTGTTAGAATAACTCCAGGACAAAAAGTGGGATAATGTTCTTTGTTAGAATAACTCCAGGACAAAAAGTGGGATAATGTTCTTTGTTAGAATAACTCCAGGGCAAAAGGTGGGATAATGTTCTTTGTTAGAATAACTCCAGGGCAAAAAGTGGGATAATGTTCTTTGTTAGAATAACTCCAGGACAAAAAGTGGGATAATGTTCTTTGTTAGAATAACTCCAGGGCAAAAAGTGGGATAATGTTCTTTGTTAGAATAACTCCAGGGCAAAAAGTGGGATAATGTTCTTTGTTAGAATAACTCCAGGACAAAAAGTGGGATAATGTTCTTTGTTAGAATAACTCCAGGACAAAAAGTGGGATAATGTTCTTTGTTAGAATAACTCCAGGGCAAAAAGTGGGATAATGTTCTTTGTTAGAATAACTCCAGGACAAAAAGTGGGATAATGTTCTTTGTTAGAATAACTCCAGGGCAAAAAGTGGGATAATGTTCTTTGTTAGAATAACTCCAGGACAAAAAGTGGGATAATGTTCTTTGTTAGAATAACTCCAGGACAAAAAGTGGGATAATGTTCTTTGTTAGAATAACTCCAGGGCAAAAAGTGGGATAATGTTCTTTGTTAGAATAACTCCAGGGCAAAAAGTGGGATAATGTTCTTTGTTAGAATAACTCCAGGACAAAAAGTGGGATAATGTTCTTTGTTAGAATAACTCCAGGGCAAAAAGTGGGATAATGTTCTTTGTTAGAATAACTCCAGGACAAAAAGTGGGATAATGTTCTTTGTTAGAATAACTCCAGGACAAAAAGTGGGATAATGTTCTTTGTTAGAATAACGGCCAGGGCAAAAAGTGGGATAATGTTCTAAGTTAGAATAACCCCAGGGCAAACAGTGGGATAATGTTCTTTGTTAGAATAACTCCAGGGCAAAAAGTGGGATAATGTTCTTTGTTAGAATAACTCCAGGACAAAAAGTGGGATAATGTTCTTTGTTAGAATAACGGCCAGGGCAAAAAGTGGGATAATGTTCTAAGTTAGAATAACCCCAGGGCAAACAGTGGGATCTGCTACAACAGGTAAGTATTACTAGCATGGACACTATTCAGTCAAATATTGGAGACGGTTATTACTGGTACAGATGTACCACTGAATGACTTTTCTCTCTTTACCCAGCAGATTCTGTCTGATAGACTAAATATTGAACACTTTCTTTAGAACCATAAAACAATGAATGCTTGATTTATATCAATACATCATCAAAGAACTATCTAATCTTTTCTAAATCACTATTAATAAATCAGAGGTTTGATTTAATTTCAAGATGACTGCTCTGCTCTAACTGATCGCCAGGTTGGTATCTCTTGGTGCCATCTAATCTACTTCTCTCTCTCTAACAACACAATTTCATTGTTAACCATGTTTCTTGTTCCTCGTCTATTGTAGCGTCTGTGACTTCTGACGTTCTTGAAGACTCATCATTCTTTGTTCAGGTTCCCCTGTGGAATATTAGGTTGGCTCGAGTCTGCATCAACCGTTATTCTGCTCATCTATTATTTAGATTGTAATATCATTGACCTGATGGTCTATTATTTAGATCTTTACTTTACTGATTGTTGTTCCGTTCAGACCCGACAATGTCACTCTCGACCTTCATGTATGGGCAAACGTTTTGTTCCTTCTAGCCACAAGCTCTATGGCAGCCTCAGGATGGCTGCTGCTTTTTTCAAAAAAATAAAATGTTGACGTCTGACAGCGTACGAAGAAGTTCCTTCTAGCCGCACAGGCCATTTAGGTATTTAGAAATGCGGCTAATAGGAAATGTGGTGTTAGGCATCACGCCGGCAGCCTTTACTTCCTGAACTGAACCAGTACCCATTTAAGGCTGGGTCGACCTGGGAGCCATTGCGGTCTGAAAAACTATTTCCGCCTCAACTGGGTAATGAGCCAAGAACCAGTCAGACGTGAAGTGAAGCCTGCGCTGTGTGGCTTCCTATCCCCATTAAAGTACTGGTTTATTTGGAAAAGACCCTAAGTTGACATCTGTTCATGCAACATTCTCTAGCTAACCTTGCTCCTACATGTGATGGTCCAACACGGACAGGAGCAGGTCCAACACGGACAGGAGCAACCAGCTTGGTCTGGTTTTACTGTCATCTCTCCCCCCATCCCTGCTAGACAACAAAAATCCCTACCTACTAACAGCCCTTACACCAAACCCCTACCTAACAGCCCTTACACAGAACCCCTACCTACTAATAGCCCTTACACCAAACCCCTACATACTAACAGCCCTTACACCAAACCCCTACCTGCTAACAGCCCTTACACCAAAGACATACCTAACAGCCCTTACACCAAAGACATACCTAACAGCCCTTATACCAAACCCCTACCTAACAGCCCTTACACCAAGCCACTAACTACTAACAGCCCTTACACATACCCCTAACATCTCTTACACCAAACCCCTACCTACTAATAGCCCTTACACCAAACCCCTACCTACTAACAGCCCTTACACCAAACCCCTACCTACTAACAGCCCTTACACCAAACCCCTACCTACTAACAGCCCTTACACCAAACCCCTACCTACTAACAGCCCTTACACCAAACCCCTACCTACTAATAGCGCTTACACCAAACCCCTACCTACTAACAGCCCTTACACCAAACCCCTACCTAACAGCCCTTACACAGAACCCCTACCTACTAATAGCCCTTACACCAAACCCCTACATACTAACAGCCCTTACACCAAACCCCTACCTGCTAACAGCCCTTACACCAAAGACATACCTAACAGCCCTTACACCAAAGACATACCTAACAGCCCTTATACCAAACCCCTACCTAACAGCCCTTACACCAAGCCACTAACTACTAACAGCCCTTACACATACCCCTAACATCTCTTACACCAAACCCCTACCTACTAATAGCCCTTACACCAAACCCCTACCTACTAACAGCCCTTACACCAAACCCCTACCTACTAACAGCCCTTACACCAAACCCCTACCTACTAACAGCCCTTACACCAAACCCCTACCTACTAATAGCGCTTACACCAAACCCCTACCTACTAACAGCCCTTACACCAAACCCCTACCTACTAACAGCCCTTACACCAAACCCCTACCTAACAGCCCTTACACCAAACCCCTACCTACTAATAGCCCTTACACCAAACCCCTACCTACTAACAGCCCTTACACCAAACCCCTACCTACTAATAGCCCTTACACCAAACCCCTACCTAATAACCCTTACACCAAACCACTACCTAACAGCCCTTACACAAAACCCCTACCTAATAACCCTTACACCAAAACCCTACCCAATAGCCCTTACACCAACGCATACATACTAATAGCCCTTACACCAAACCACTACCTACTAATAGCCCTTACACCAAACCCCTACCTACTAATAGCCCTTACACCAAACCACTACATACTAATAGCCCTTACACCAAACCACTACCTAACAGCCCTTACACCAAACCACTACATACTAATAGCCCTTACACCAAACCACTACCTAATAGCCCTTACACCAAACCACTACCTAATAGCCCTTACACCAAACCACTACCTATTAACAGCCCTTACACCAAACCACTACCTAACAGCCCTTACACCAAACCACTACCTAACAGCCCTTACACCAAACCACTACCTACTAATAGCCCTTACACCAAACCACTACCTAACAGCCCTTACACCAAACCACTACCTATTAATAGCCCTTACACCCCCAATTTCAACTAGAGGTCGAGTGGAAGAATAATGTCCAAATTTGACATGTCCATCATTTGTCCAATTTGCCAAGCTTTGAGGTGACTTTGACCAGTGGTCTAGAAATAAAACTGTTCACTTTTCATTCTCTAGCACACTGGAGTTGCAATTTGATTCTGGACCCGGTCCTGAAAACATTGTTAAAGGAACTGTCTTATATGCTTGGAAGGTTACAGTGGGCCTATTCTTGTCAAACAATGTTGTACAACTTATTTGTATCCACAGGAAACAAAGGTTAGGAGCAATTGGTTAGCTGATTGAATGACTGTAACCCTTCCCAACTCGTATGAATGAAATCGACCGCCAAACACCTAAATTTGTCGCCTGCCACAACCAAAAAAGCTAAATTTGTCGCCTGCCGCAACCAAAAACCTAACACTGTGGCCTCCTACAAAAACCTAACACTGTGGCCTCCTACAACCAAAAACCTAACACTGTGGCCTCCTACAACCAAAAACCTAACACTGTGGCCTCCTACAACCAAAAACCTAACACTGTGGCCTCCTACAACAAAAACCTAACACTGTGGCCTCCTACAACAAAAACCTAACACTGTGGCCTCCTACAACAAAATCCTACATTGAATACAATCCTTTACATTTTGTTGAATTACTTTTTTTAATAGCTCTACATGATGGTGGCGTCCATTAGTGACATTTCAAATTCTAGCATTTGGTCCGGACTGAAAGTCACACATTGGCAGAATAAGCTGAAATTGTCAAGTATTAAGTCAAGTATCCTACCCCCTTTGTGCTGCTCTGGTCCTCTGGAGTGGGTCTGTCAGACTTGGGAGTGCCAAGACGTCTGAGCTTGCTGTGACCGAAGGTGACGCTGCTTTCTGCACTCAGTTCATCTTTCCCCATCGGTGTGGTAATGGCTGGGACAGGCATTGCTGTGGTGCTGTGACGTTTAATATTGGAAGTGACGGCAAAACCAACGGGAGCTATGCTGTTATTGCTGTCAGTGGATGAAACAGTTGACTCGAGTGAAGAATTGCTAACAGAGGTGTTGGCATGAAGAGGTTGAGACTGGGAGCGGCCGAGGGATGACCCAACCAACGAGTAGGTAGATGCACTATTAAAGATGGGTGTTCTCAGTCTGCTGCTGACATTGTGGGCACCACCAGACGTTCCTGTCAATATTAATGTTCTATTGTTACATGAAGAGAACACACAACCCCACCAGACATTTGTTCCTGTCAATATTAATGTTCTATTGTTACATGAAGAGAACACACAACCCCACCAGACATTTGTTCCTGTCAATATTAATGTTCTATTGTTACATGAAGAGAACACACAACCCCACCAGACGTTTGTTCCTGTCAATATTAATGTTCTATTGTTACATGAAGAGAACACACAACCCCATCAGACGTTCCTGTCAATATTAATGTTCTATTGTTACATGAAGAGAACACACAACCCCATCAGACGTTCCTGTCAATATTAATGTTCTATTGTTACATGAAGAGAACACACAACCCCATCAGACATTCCTGTCAATATTAATGTTCTATTGTTACATGAAGAGAACACACAACCCCACCAGACATTTGTTCCTGTCAATATTAATGTTCTATTGTTACATGAAGAGAACACACAACCCCACCAGACATTTGTTCCTGTCAATATTAATGTTCTATTGTTACATGAAGAGAACACACAACCCCATCAGACGTTCCTGTCAATATTAATGTTCTATTGTTACATGAAGAGAACACACAACCCCACCAGACATTTGTTCCTGTCAATATTAATGTTCTATTGTTACATGAAGAGAACACACAACCCCACCAGACGTTTGTTCCTGTCAATATTAATGTTCTATTGTTACATGAAGAGAACACACAACCCCATCAGACGTTCCTGTCAATATTAATGTTCTATTGTTACATGAAGAGAACACACAACCCCACCAGACGTTTGTTCCTGTCAATATTAATGTTCTATTGTTACATGAAGAGAACACACAACCCCATCAGACGTTCCTGTCAATATTAATGTTCTATTGTTACATGAAGAGAACACACAACCCCACCAGACGTTTGTTCCTGTCAATATTAATGTTCTATTGTTACATGAAGAGAACACACAACCCCATCAGACGTTCCTGTCAATATTAATGTTCTATTGTTACATGAAGAGAACACACAACCCCATCAGACGTTCCTGTCAATATTAATGTTCTATTGTTACATGAAGAGAACACACAACCCCATCAGACGTTCCTGTCAATATTAATGTTCTATTGTTACATGAAGAGAACACACAACCCCATCAGACGTTCCTGTCAATATTAATGTTCTATTGTTACATGAAGAGAACACACAACCCCACCAGACATTTGTTCCTGTCAATATTAATGTTCTATTGTTACATGAAGAGAACACACAACCCCACCAGACATTTGTTCCTGTCAATATTAATGTTCTATTGTTACATGAAGAGAACACACAACCCCATCAGACGTTCCTGTCAATATTAATGTTCTATTGTTACATGAAGAGAACACACAACCCCACCAGACATTTGTTCCTGTCAATATTAATGTTCTATTGTTACATGAAGAGAACACACAACCCCACCAGACGTTTGTTCCTGTCAATATTAATGTTCTATTGTTACATGAAGAGAACACACAACCCCATCAGACGTTCCTGTCAATATTAATGTTCTATTGTTACATGAAGAGAACACACAACCCCACCAGACGTTTGTTCCTGTCAATATTAATGTTCTATTGTTACATGAAGAGAACACACAACCCCATCAGACGTTCCTGTCAATATTAATGTTCTATTGTTACATGAAGAGAACACACAACCCCACCAGACGTTCGTTCCTGTCAATATTAATGTTCTATTGTTACATGAAGAGAACACACAACCCCATCAGACGTTCCTGTCAATATTAATGTTCTATTGTTACATGAAGAGAACACACAACCCCACCAGACGTTTGTTCCTGTCAATATTAATGTTCTATTATTACATGAAGAGAACACACAACCCCATCAGACGTTTGTTCCAGTCAATATTAATGTTCTATTGTTACATGAAGAGAACACACAACCCCATCAGACGTTTGTTCCAGTCAATATTAATGTTCTATTGTTACATGAAGAGAACACACAACCCCACCAGACATTTGTTCCTGTCAATATTAATGTTCTATTGTTACATGAAGAGAACACACAACCCCATCAGACGTTTGTTCCAGTCAATATTAATGTTCTATTGTTACATGAAGAGAACACACAACCCCACCAGACGTTTGTTCCAGTCAATATTAATGTTCTATTGTTACATGAAGAGAACACACAACCCCATCAGACGTTTGTTCCAGTCAATATTAATGTTCTATTGTTACATGAAGAGAACACACAACCCCACCAGACGTTTGTTCCAGTCAATATTAATGTTCTATTGTTACATGAAGAGAACACACAACCCCACCAGACGTTTGTTCCAGTCAATATTAATGTTCTATTGTTACATGAAGAGAACACACAACCCCATCAGACGTTTGTTCCAGTCAATATTAATGTTCTATTGTTACATGAAGAGAACACACAACCCCATCAGACGTTTGTTCCAGTCAATATTAATGTTCTATTGTTACATGAAGAGAACACACAACCCCATCAGACGTTTGTTCCAGTCAATATTAATGTTCTATTGTTACATGAAGAGAACACACAACCCCATCAGACGTTTGTTCCAGTCAATATTAATGTTCTATTGTTACATGAAGAGAACACACAACCCCACCAGACATTCCAGTCAATATTAATGTTCTATTGTTACATGAAGAGAACACACAATCCCACCAGACGTTTGTTCCAGTCAATATTAATGTTCTATTGTTACATGAAGAGAACACACAACCCCATCAGACGTTTGTTCCAGTCAATATTAATGTTCTATTGTTACATGAAGAGAACACACAACCCCACCAGACATTCCAGTCAATATTAATGTTCTATTGTTACATGAAGAGAACACACAACCCCACCAGACATTCCAGTCAATATTAATGTTCTATTGTTACATGAAGAGAACACACAACCCCACCAGACATTCCAGTCAATATTAATGTTCTATTGTTACATGAAGAGAACACACAACCCCACCAGACATTCCAGTCAATATTAATGTTCTATTGTTACATGAAGAGAACACACAACCCCACCAGACATTCCAGTCAATATTAATGTTCTATTGTTACATGAAGAGAACACACAATCCCACCAGACGTTTGTTCCAGTCAATATTAATGTTCTATTGTTACATGAAGAGAACACACAACCCCACCAGACATTCCAGTCAATATTAATGTTCTATTGTTACATGAAGAGAACACACAACCCCACCAGACATTCCAGTCAATATTAATGTTCTATTGTTACATGAAGAGAACACACAACCCCACCAGACATTCCAGTCAATATTAATGTTCTATTGTTACATGAAGAGAACACACAACCCCACCAGACATTCCAGTCAATATTAATGTTCTATTGTTACATGAAGAGAACACACAACCCCACCAGACATTCCAGTCAATATTAATGTTCTATTGTTACATGAAGAGAACACACAACCCCATCAGACGTTTGTTCCAGTCAATATTAATGTTCTATTGTTACATGAAGAGAACACACAACCCCACCAGACATTTGTTCCTGTCAATATTAATGTTCTATTGTTACATGAAGAGAACACACAACCCCATCAGACGTTTGTTCCAGTCAATATTAATGTTCTATTGTTACATGAAGAGAACACACAACCCCACCAGACGTTTGTTCCAGTCAATATTAATGTTCTATTGTTACATGAAGAGAACACACAACCCCATCAGACGTTTGTTCCAGTCAATATTAATGTTCTATTGTTACATGAAGAGAACACACAACCCCACCAGACGTTTGTTCCAGTCAATATTAATGTTCTATTGTTACATGAAGAGAACACACAACCCCACCAGACGTTTGTTCCAGTCAATATTAATGTTCTATTGTTACATGAAGAGAACACACAACCCCATCAGACGTTTGTTCCAGTCAATATTAATGTTCTATTGTTACATGAAGAGAACACACAACCCCATCAGACGTTTGTTCCAGTCAATATTAATGTTCTATTGTTACATGAAGAGAACACACAACCCCATCAGACGTTTGTTCCAGTCAATATTAATGTTCTATTGTTACATGAAGAGAACACACAACCCCATCAGACGTTTGTTCCAGTCAATATTAATGTTCTATTGTTACATGAAGAGAACACACAACCCCATCAGACGTTTGTTCCAGTCAATATTAATGTTCTATTGTTACATGAAGAGAACACACAACCCCACCAGACATTCCAGTCAATATTAATGTTCTATTGTTACATGAAGAGGACACACAATCCCACCAGACGTTTGTTCCAGTCAATATTAATGTTCTATTGTTACATGAAGAGAACACACAACCCCATCAGACGTTTGTTCCAGTCAATATTAATGTTCTATTGTTACATGAAGAGAACACACAACCCCACCAGACATTCCAGTCAATATTAATGTTCTATTGTTACATGAAGAGAACACACAACCCCACCAGACATTCCAGTCAATATTAATGTTCTATTGTTACATGAAGAGAACACACAACCCCACCAGACATTCCAGTCAATATTAATGTTCTATTGTTACATGAAGAGAACACACAACCCCACCAGACATTCCAGTCAATATTAATGTTCTATTGTTACATGAAGAGAACACACAACCCCACCAGACATTCCAGTCAATATTAATGTTCTATTGTTACATGAAGAGAACACACAATCCCACCAGACGTTTGTTCCAGTCAATATTAATGTTCTATTGTTACATGAAGAGAACACACAACCCCACCAGACATTCCAGTCAATATTAATGTTCTATTGTTACATGAAGAGAACACACAACCCCACCAGACATTCCAGTCAATATTAATGTTCTATTGTTACATGAAGAGAACACACAACCCCACCAGACATTCCAGTCAATATTAATGTTCTATTGTTACATGAAGAGAACACACAACCCCACCAGACATTCCAGTCAATATTAATGTTCTATTGTTACATGAAGAGAACACACAATCCCACCAGACGTTTGTTCCAGTCAATATTAATGTTCTATTGTTACATGAAGAGAACACACAACCCCACCAGACATTCCAGTCAATATTAATGTTCTATTGTTACATGAAGAGAACACACAACCCCACCAGACATTCCAGTCAATATTAATGTTCTATTGTTACATGAAGAGAACACACAACCCCACCAGACATTCCAGTCAATATTAATGTTCTATTGTTACATGAAGAGAACACACAACCCCACCAGACATTCCAGTCAATATTAATGTTCTATTGTTACATGAAGAGAACACACAATCCCACCAGACGTTTGTTCCAGTCAATATTAATGTTCTATTGTTACATGAAGAGAACACACAACCCCACCAGACATTTGTTCCTGTCAATATTAATGTTCTATTGTTACATGAAGAGAACACACAACCCCACCAGACATTTGTTCCTGTCAATATTAATGTTCTATTGTTACATGAAGAGAACACACAACCCCACCAGACATTCCAGTCAATATTAATGTTCTATTGTTACATGAAGAGAACACACAATCCCACCAGACGTTTGTTCCAGTCAATATTAATGTTCTATTGTTACATGAAGAGAACACACAACCCCACCAGACATTTGTTCCTGTCAATATTAATGTTCTATTGTTACATGAAGAGAACACACAACCCCACCAGACATTTGTTCCTGTCAATATTAATGTTCTATTGTTACATGAAGAGAACACACAACCCCACCAGACATTCCAGTCAATATTAATGTTCTATTGTTACATGAAGAGAACACACAACCCCACCAGACATTCCAGTCAATATTAATGTTCTATTGTTACATGAAGAGAACACACAACCCCACCAGACATTCCAGTCAATATTAATGTTCTATTGTTACATGAAGAGAACACACAACCCCACCAGACATTCCAGTCAATATTAATGTTCTATTGTTACATGAAGAGAACACACAATCCCACCAGACGTTTGTTCCAGTCAATATTAATGTTCTATTGTTACATGAAGAGAACACACAACCCCACCAGACATTCCAGTCAATATTAATGTTCTATTGTTACATGAAGAGAACACACAACCCCACCAGACATTCCAGTCAATATTAATGTTCTATTGTTACATGAAGAGAACACACAACCCCACCAGACATTCCAGTCAATATTAATGTTCTATTGTTACATGAAGAGAACACACAACCCCACCAGACATTCCAGTCAATATTAATGTTCTATTGTTACATGAAGAGAACACACAATCCCACCAGACGTTTGTTCCAGTCAATATTAATGTTCTATTGTTACATGAAGAGAACACACAACCCCACCAGACATTTGTTCCTGTCAATATTAATGTTCTATTGTTACATGAAGAGAACACACAACCCCACCAGACATTTGTTCCTGTCAATATTAATGTTCTATTGTTACATGAAGAGAACACACAACCCCACCAGACATTCCAGTCAATATTAATGTTCTATTGTTACATGAAGAGAACACACAATCCCACCAGACGTTTGTTCCAGTCAATATTAATGTTCTATTGTTACATGAAGAGAACACACAACCCCACCAGACATTTGTTCCTGTCAATATTAATGTTCTATTGTTACATGAAGAGAACACACAACCCCACCAGACATTTGTTCCTGTCAATATTAATGTTCTATTGTTACATGAAGAGAACACACAACCCCACCAGACATTCCAGTCAATATTAATGTTCTATTGTTACATGAAGAGAACACACAACCCCACCAGACATTCCAGTCAATATTAATGTTCTATTGTTACATGAAGAGAACACACAACCCCACCAGACATTCCAGTCAATATTAATGTTCTATTGTTACATGAAGAGAACACACAACCCCACCAGACATTCCAGTCAATATTAATGTTCTATTGTTACATGAAGAGAACACACAACCCCACCAGACATTCCAGTCAATATTAATGTTCTATTGTTACATGAAGAGAACACACAATCCCACCAGACGTTTGTTCCAGTCAATATTAATGTTCTATTGTTACATGAAGAGAACACACAACCCCACCAGACATTTGTTCCTGTCAATATTAATGTTCTATTGTTACATGAAGAGAACACACAACCCCACCAGACATTTGTTCCTGTCAATATTAATGTTCTATTGTTACATGAAGAGAACACACAACCCCACCAGACATTCCAGTCAATATTAATGTTCTATTGTTACATGAAGAGAACACACAATCCCACCAGACGTTTGTTCCAGTCAATATTAATGTTCTATTGTTACATGAAGAGAACACACAACCCCACCAGACATTTGTTCCTGTCAATATTAATGTTCTATTGTTACATGAAGAGAACACACAACCCCACCAGACATTTGTTCCTGTCAATATTAATGTTCTATTGTTACATGAAGAGAACACACAACCCCACCAGACATTCCAGTCAATATTAATGTTCTATTGTTACATGAAGAGAACACACAACCCCACCAGACATTCCAGTCAATATTAATGTTCTATTGTTACATGAAGAGAACACACAACCCCACCAGACATTCCAGTCAATATTAATGTTCTATTGTTACATGAAGAGAACACACAACCCCACCAGACATTCCAGTCAATATTAATGTTCTATTGTTACATGAAGAGAACACACAACCCCACCAGACATTCCAGTCAATATTAATGTTCTATTGTTACATGAAGAGAACACACAATCCCACCAGACGTTTGTTCCAGTCAATATTAATGTTCTATTGTTACATGAAGAGAACACACAACCCCACCAGACATTCCAGTCAATATTAATGTTCTATTGTTACATGAAGAGAACACACAACCCCACCAGACATTCCAGTCAATATTAATGTTCTATTGTTACATGAAGAGAACACACAACCCCACCAGACATTCCAGTCAATATTAATGTTCTATTGTTACATGAAGAGAACACACAATCCCACCAGACGTTTGTTCCAGTCAATATTAATGTTCTATTGTTACATGAAGAGAACACACAACCCCACCAGACATTTGTTCCTGTCAATATTAATGTTCTATTGTTACATGAAGAGAACACACAACCCCACCAGACATTTGTTCCTGTCAATATTAATGTTCTATTGTTACATGAAGAGAACACACAACCCCACCAGACATTCCAGTCAATATTAATGTTCTATTGTTACATGAAGAGAACACACAATCCCACCAGACGTTTGTTCCAGTCAATATTAATGTTCTATTGTTACATGAAGAGAACACACAACCCCACCAGACATTTGTTCCTGTCAATATTAATGTTCTATTGTTACATGAAGAGAACACACAACCCCACCAGACATTTGTTCCTGTCAATATTAATGTTCTATTGTTACATGAAGAGAACACACAACCCCACCAGACATTCCAGTCAATATTAATGTTCTATTGTTACATGAAGAGAACACACAACCCCACCAGACATTCCAGTCAATATTAATGTTCTATTGTTACATGAAGAGAACACACAACCCCACCAGACATTCCAGTCAATATTAATGTTCTATTGTTACATGAAGAGAACACACAACCCCACCAGACATTCCAGTCAATATTAATGTTCTATTGTTACATGAAGAGAACACACAACCCCACCAGACATTCCAGTCAATATTAATGTTCTATTGTTACATGAAGAGAACACACAACCCCACCAGACATTCCAGTCAATATTAATGTTCTATTGTTACATGAAGAGAACACACAACCCCATCAGACATTCCTGTCAATATTAATGTTCTATTGTTACATGAAGAGAACACACAACCCCACCAGACATTCCAGTCAATATTAATGTTCTATTGTTACATGAAGAGAACACACAATCCCACCAGACGTTTGTTCCAGTCAATATTAATGTTCTATTGTTACATGAAGAGAACACACAATCCCACCAGACGTTTGTTCCAGTCAATATTAATGTTCTATTGTTACATGAAGAGAACACACAACCCCACCAGACATTCCAGTCAATATTAATGTTCTATTGTTACATGAAGAGAACACACAACCCCACCAGACATTCCAGTCAATATTAATGTTCTATTGTTACATGAAGAGAACACACAACCCCACCAGACATTCCAGTCAATATTAATGTTCTATTGTTACATGAAGAGAACACACAACCCCACCAGACATTCCAGTCAATATTAATGTTCTATTGTTACATGAAGAGAACACACAACCCCACCAGACATTCCAGTCAATATTAATGTTCTATTGTTACATGAAGAGAACACACAACCCCACCAGACATTCCAGTCAATATTAATGTTCTATTGTTACATGAAGAGAACACACAACCCCACCAGACATTCCAGTCAATATTAATGTTCTATTGTTACATGAAGAGAACACACAACCCCATCAGACGTTTGTTCCAGTCAATATTAATGTTCTATTGTTACATGAAGAGAACACACAACCCCACCAGACATTTGTTCCTGTCAATATTAATGTTCTATTGTTACATGAAGAGAACACACAACCCCATCAGACGTTTGTTCCAGTCAATATTAATGTTCTATTGTTACATGAAGAGAACACACAACCCCACCAGACGTTTGTTCCAGTCAATATTAATGTTCTATTGTTACATGAAGAGAACACACAACCCCATCAGACGTTTGTTCCAGTCAATATTAATGTTCTATTGTTACATGAAGAGAACACACAACCCCACCAGACGTTTGTTCCAGTCAATATTAATGTTCTATTGTTACATGAAGAGAACACACAACCCCACCAGACGTTTGTTCCAGTCAATATTAATGTTCTATTGTTACATGAAGAGAACACACAACCCCATCAGACGTTTGTTCCAGTCAATATTAATGTTCTATTGTTACATGAAGAGAACACACAACCCCATCAGACGTTTGTTCCAGTCAATATTAATGTTCTATTGTTACATGAAGAGAACACACAACCCCATCAGACGTTTGTTCCAGTCAATATTAATGTTCTATTGTTACATGAAGAGAACACACAACCCCATCAGACGTTTGTTCCAGTCAATATTAATGTTCTATTGTTACATGAAGAGAACACACAACCCCATCAGACGTTTGTTCCAGTCAATATTAATGTTCTATTGTTACATGAAGAGAACACACAACCCCACCAGACGTTTGTTCCAGTCAATATTAATGTTCTATTGTTACATGAAGAGAACACACAACCCCATCAGACGTTTGTTCCAGTCAATATTAATGTTCTATTGTTACATGAAGAGAACACACAACCCCATCAGACGTTTGTTCCAGTCAATATTAATGTTCTATTGTTACATGAAGAGAACACACAACCCCATCAGACGTTTGTTCCAGTCAATATTAATGTTCTATTGTTACATGAAGAGAACACACAACCCCATCAGACGTTTGTTCCAGTCAATATTAATGTTCTATTGTTACATGAAGAGAACACACAACCCCACCAGACATTCCAGTCAATATTAATGTTCTATTGTTACATGAAGAGAACACACAACCCCACCAGACATTCCAGTCAATATTAATGTTCTATTGTTACATGAAGAGAACACACAACCCCACCAGACATTCCAGTCAATATTAATGTTCTATTGTTACATGAAGAGAACACACAACCCCACCAGACATTCCAGTCAATATTAATGTTCTATTGTTACATGAAGAGAACACACAACCCCACCAGACATTCCAGTCAATATTAATGTTCTATTGTTACATGAAGAGAACACACAATCCCACCAGACGTTTGTTCCAGTCAATATTAATGTTCTATTGTTACATGAAGAGAACACACAACCCCACCAGACATTCCAGTCAATATTAATGTTCTATTGTTACATGAAGAGAACACACAACCCCACCAGACATTCCAGTCAATATTAATGTTCTATTGTTACATGAAGAGAACACACAACCCCACCAGACATTCCAGTCAATATTAATGTTCTATTGTTACATGAAGAGAACACACAACCCCACCAGACATTCCAGTCAATATTAATGTTCTATTGTTACATGAAGAGAACACACAATCCCACCAGACGTTTGTTCCAGTCAATATTAATGTTCTATTGTTACATGAAGAGAACACACAACCCCACCAGACATTCCAGTCAATATTAATGTTCTATTGTTACATGAAGAGAACACACAACCCCACCAGACATTCCAGTCAATATTAATGTTCTATTGTTACATGAAGAGAACACACAACCCCACCAGACATTCCAGTCAATATTAATGTTCTATTGTTACATGAAGAGAACACACAACCCCACCAGACATTCCAGTCAATATTAATGTTCTATTGTTACATGAAGAGAACACACAATCCCACCAGACGTTTGTTCCAGTCAATATTAATGTTCTATTGTTACATGAAGAGAACACACAACCCCACCAGACATTTGTTCCTGTCAATATTAATGTTCTATTGTTACATGAAGAGAACACACAACCCCACCAGACATTTGTTCCTGTCAATATTAATGTTCTATTGTTACATGAAGAGAACACACAACCCCACCAGACATTCCAGTCAATATTAATGTTCTATTGTTACATGAAGAGAACACACAATCCCACCAGACGTTTGTTCCAGTCAATATTAATGTTCTATTGTTACATGAAGAGAACACACAACCCCACCAGACATTTGTTCCTGTCAATATTAATGTTCTATTGTTACATGAAGAGAACACACAACCCCACCAGACATTTGTTCCTGTCAATATTAATGTTCTATTGTTACATGAAGAGAACACACAACCCCACCAGACATTCCAGTCAATATTAATGTTCTATTGTTACATGAAGAGAACACACAACCCCACCAGACATTCCAGTCAATATTAATGTTCTATTGTTACATGAAGAGAACACACAACCCCACCAGACATTCCAGTCAATATTAATGTTCTATTGTTACATGAAGAGAACACACAACCCCACCAGACATTCCAGTCAATATTAATGTTCTATTGTTACATGAAGAGAACACACAATCCCACCAGACGTTTGTTCCAGTCAATATTAATGTTCTATTGTTACATGAAGAGAACACACAACCCCACCAGACATTTGTTCCTGTCAATATTAATGTTCTATTGTTACATGAAGAGAACACACAACCCCACCAGACATTTGTTCCTGTCAATATTAATGTTCTATTGTTACATGAAGAGAACACACAACCCCACCAGACATTCCAGTCAATATTAATGTTCTATTGTTACATGAAGAGAACACACAATCCCACCAGACGTTTGTTCCAGTCAATATTAATGTTCTATTGTTACATGAAGAGAACACACAACCCCACCAGACATTTGTTCCTGTCAATATTAATGTTCTATTGTTACATGAAGAGAACACACAACCCCACCAGACATTTGTTCCTGTCAATATTAATGTTCTATTGTTACATGAAGAGAACACACAACCCCACCAGACATTCCAGTCAATATTAATGTTCTATTGTTACATGAAGAGAACACACAACCCCACCAGACATTCCAGTCAATATTAATGTTCTATTGTTACATGAAGAGAACACACAACCCCACCAGACATTCCAGTCAATATTAATGTTCTATTGTTACATGAAGAGAACACACAACCCCACCAGACATTCCAGTCAATATTAATGTTCTATTGTTACATGAAGAGAACACACAATCCCACCAGACGTTTGTTCCAGTCAATATTAATGTTCTATTGTTACATGAAGAGAACACACAACCCCACCAGACATTCCAGTCAATATTAATGTTCTATTGTTACATGAAGAGAACACACAACCCCACCAGACATTCCAGTCAATATTAATGTTGTATTGTTACATGAAGAGAACACACAACCCCACCAGACATTCCAGTCAATATTAATGTTCTATTGTTACATGAAGAGAACACACAACCCCACCAGACATTCCAGTCAATATTAATGTTCTATTGTTACATGAAGAGAACACACAATCCCACCAGACGTTTGTTCCAGTCAATATTAATGTTCTATTGTTACATGAAGAGAACACACAACCCCACCAGACATTTGTTCCTGTCAATATTAATGTTCTATTGTTACATGAAGAGAACACACAACCCCACCAGACATTCCAGTCAATATTAATGTTCTATTGTTACATGAAGAGAACACACAACCCCACCAGACGTTCCTGTCAATATTAATGTTCTATTGTTACATGAAGAGAACACACAACCCCACCAGACATTCCAGTCAATATTAATGTTCTATTGTTACATGAAGAGAACACACAACCCCACCAGACATTCCAGTCAATATTAATGTTCTATTGTTACATGAAGAGAACACACAACCCCACCAGACGTTCCTGTCAATATTAATGTTCTATTGTTACATGAAGAGAACACACAACCCCACCAGACATTTGTTCCTGTCAATATTAATGTTCTATTGTTACATGAAGAGAACACACAACCCCACCAGACGTTTGTTCCTGTCAATATTAATGTTCTATTGTTACATGAAGAGAACACACAACCCCACCAGACATTCCAGTCAATATTAATGTTCTATTGTTACATGAAGAGAACACACAACCCCACCAGACATTCCAGTCAATATTAATGTTCTATTGTTACATGAAGAGAACACACAACCCCACCAGACGTTCCAGTCAATATTAATGTTCTATTGTTACATGAAGAGAACACACAACCCCACCAGACATTCCAGTCAATATTAATGTTCTATTGTTACATGAAGAGAACACACAACCCCACCAGACATTCCTGTCAATATTAATGTTCTATTGTTACATGAAGAGAACACACAATCCCACCAGACGTTTGTTCCAGTCAATATTAATGTTCTATTGTTACATGAAGAGAACACACAACCCCACCAGACATTCCAGTCAATATTAATGTTCTATTGTTACATGAAGAGAACACACAACCCCACCAGACGTTTGTTCCAGTCAATATTAATGTTCTATTGTTACATGAAGAGAACACACAACCCCACCAGACATTCCAGTCAATATTAATGTTCTATTGTTACATGAAGAGAACACACAACCCCATCAGACATTCCTGTCAATATTAATGTTCTATTGTTACATGAAGAGAACACACAACCCCACCAGACGTTTGTTCCAGTCAATATTAATGTTCTATTGTTACATGAAGAGAACACACAACCCCACCAGACGTTTGTTCCAGTCAATATTAATGTTCTATTGTTACATGAAGAGAACACACAACCCCACCAGACATTCCAGTCAATATTAATGTTCTATTGTTACATGAAGAGAACACACAACCCCATCAGACGTTCCTGTCAATATTAATGTTCTATTGTTACATGAAGAGAACACACAACCCCATCAGACATTCCTGTCAATATTAATGTTCTATTGTTACATGAAGAGAACACACAACCCCACCAGACGTTTGTTCCAGTCAATATTAATGTTCTATTGTTACATGAAGAGAACACACAACCCCACCAGACATTTGTTCCTGTCAATATTAATGTTCTATTGTTACATGAAGAGAACACACAACCCCATCAGACGTTCCTGTCAATATTAATGTTCTATTGTTACATGAAGAGAACACACAACCCCACCAGACATTTGTTCCTGTCAATATTAATGTTCTATTGTTACATGAAGAGAACACACAACCCCACCAGACATTCCAGTCAATATTAATGTTCTATTGTTACATGAAGAGAACACACAACCCCACCAGACATTCCAGTCAATATTAATGTTCTATTGTTACATGAAGAGAACACACAACCCCATGACTGAACTTAATTGACCAGTTTCCCTTGGAACATAAGACTACATTATTACATTTCTCTTCTTCTGATGAACAAGGCAAAAACCAGGCTAGAGCCATGGAACAACATTACATTTCTTCTCTTATAAAAGATAACACTTCGTTACATTTCCCCTTTCTCCCCTCTACCGGGGACTCTGCCATTAACCGTGGTCACAGACACTGGTTGATTTACTTGACCCTGTTGAAGTGCTGATGTCTGCTTCTGTAGACATACCATCTGGACCAGTCACTTGACCACTTCTGACTTTCTCTGACTCTCTTGCCAACTCAATGTGTTTTCTCTTGCTTAGTTTTATGCTTATCCTAACTTCCTTATTGGCTTCAGTGTATCTTTCCTGAACCTTGGCTCTAGCTCTTTACTTCTCTTCAAATCTTTCTTCTTCATGTCTCAACTTTCTCCTGTCTCCACTTTCTCCTGTCATCACTTTCTCCTGTCATCACTTTCTCCTGTCATCACTTTCTCCTGTCATCACTTGGTTCGTATAATGTCACAATAACTTTTGAGCCACCTGAGAAATTTAATAAGTTGGGAAATAAAGGCTGCTTGCCCTTGCAGTCATCATCGGACATCGGATAGAAAATAATCTGTCTTACTATGGTTTTGAACACATGAAACCCAAACCATCTAGCAAGCTCCGTCAAGCACTAGTCAAACTGCCACTTACTCTGGCTGGAACTCAGATTGTCCATCACATTAGTCGGAGTGACAAAGCTATTGGAACCAGAATGTGTGTTTGAGATGTCTACACCACTAGCACCATGCCAGCCTGGTGGCTGAGAGGAGGTCCTGTACAAAAAACAAGCAAATACTTGAACAAACACACACGCTCGAGATTGGATGCAGTTAGTATCACAACTAGCAAGCCAACCTTGCCAGGGTTCAGATTCTCAAAGCAGTACGCTCACACCCCTATGGGAGCAAAAAACACTTTTAAAGATGGGTGGTTAAGTCAGATACACTGAATCATTAGGTGCAAAACACAGTACAATGCACATCAATGTATGAGGAAAAAAGGGGAATGCAAAATAACACTTGTTTATTACTGTTTGTTTTAACCAATGATCACTCCTTGGTGGATGGAGATGCTGCAATAAATGAATCAAGAACACACAGCTTGCAGAAACCTGAAATGTAACGAGCCAGGATGGTTAGACCTGGATGCACATCAATTCATCATTCTACATCGAACTGAAACTACTCGACTCTCCCTCATTAATCATTGGTCAATCTTGGTTACCATGTCTTGAACGATACAATACACATATATCCAACAGTCTATCCAACAAACTCCTTTCTCACTTCAATGGCTGGACCTTGTCCTTTCCCAGCCAGACCAAATGCCATCTGTTCTGTAAATCAGATTTTCTTCTATCATGTACCCTTGAGGATCTGGCATATCTAATAGAAGCAATTATACCAGGAAATCCGACAGTATCCTTAGCATCCGTCTTGTGTTCCAACTATACTGTCACAGTGGATCTTTAGCATCCGTCTTGTGTTCCAACTATACTGTCACAGTGGATCTTTAGCATCCGTCTCGTGTTCCAACTATACTGTCACAGTGGATCTTTAGCATCTGTCTCGTGTTCCAACTATACTGTCACAGTGGATCTTTAGCATCTGTCTCGTGTTCCAACTATACTGTCACAGTGGATCTTTAGCATCTGTCTCGTGTTCCAACTATACTGTCACAGTGTTGCTCTTGACCTGAGGAAACCTTCCACCGACATGCAAGATTAGAAATTCTCTTTGCCTATGCGTCCATTCCTTACATTAGTAAGATGGGTTCATTGTCCGCACACTTCTGGCTGGCCATCTGTCAGGTGATGACCACAACAATCACATAGACAACTCCCAGGTCAGAGGTCCCCAATTTGTGTTGGACCGGAAGCGTTCACAGCCTTCCACATTTGCTGAACAGGATCGAGAACCTGTGGGCCTACATAACATAGCTTGTTTTATTTCCATTTCATTGGTAGTTTTGGTTGTAGGTAGCAACAAGAGCTAAGCTCATGTCACAGCTCAGCTGGTGATATGTGACACTTTGGGTTGTACCATGGACAAACAAGTCAGAATGAGAAGTAAGCTCTTGTCACAGCTCAGTTGGTGATATGTGACACTTTGGGTTGTACCAAGGACAAACAAGTCAGAAGGAGAGCTAATCTCTGACATAATTGTCACAGCTCAGTTGGTGATGTGACACTTTGGGTTGTACCAAGGACAAACAAGTCAGAATGAGAGCTAATCTCTGACATAATTGTCACAGCTCAGTTGGTGATATGTGACACTTTGGGTTGTACCATGGACAAAGAAGTCAAAACAAAGAAAGCTCAATCTGTGCTCAGCTCTTACAACCCCAACATAGAATTCTGCAGCTTAATGTCAAGCACGTCATGGTTGTGCAGTTTGAGAACCTCTAGATTTGTGTTTTGTTGAGTATCTAGAGACATATCAAGAACTAGTCATTATTGTGTGTGTATGCTAGTTTCTGAGGTACAAGAAGATGAAGGTGATAGTGGTGAAAAATAGGACATTCATATAGACTCACCCGGTAGTGGCGGGCTTTGGTTAGGAAAACAAAAGAATCTCCTCCCTCTCCCCCCCATACTAAAACTACTAGCGATGCTTACCCTTAACTCCCCCATTCTCAATAATGGCTCAATCTTCTAATGAAAGCAAACAGAAGAAATTCTTTCCAAAATCTTAAACAAATTTTACAAATGCCATTTTCTTCGTCTAACCATACATGACGGAAGCTGGAACTCTCTACAATAAAAAGAGCAATATGTTCATCCTATTCTATAGCATTAACACAGTAGATTATATGCAATAAATCGATTACATTAGAGATGGCAATGTGCAACACTAGTGGAACGGAGCCAAGTCGTCGCAATCACACGCCTTTGGAACGGAAAGACTAACGTTGCCTCCCTCCTATACTCTCTTTATAAGACCTAATGCTGCCTCCACCCTATACTCTCTATATAAGACCTAATGTTGCCTCTATTCTATACTCTCTATATAAGACCTAATGCTGCCTCCACCCTATACTCTCTATATAAGACCTAATGCTGCCTCCACCCTATACTCTCTATATAAGACCTAATGCTGCCTCCACCCTATACTCTCTATATAAGACCTAATGCTGCCTCCACCCTATACTCTCTATATAAGACCTAATGCTGCCTCCACCCTATACTCTCTATATAAGACCTAATGTTGCCTCTATTCTATACTCTCTATATAAGACCTAATGCTGCCTCCACCCTATACTCTCTATATAAGACCTAATGCTGCCTCCACCCTATACTCTCTATATAAGACCTAATGCTGCCTCCACCCTATACTCTCTATATAAGACCTAATGCTGCCTCCACCCAATACTCTCTATATAAGACCTAATGTTGCCTCTATTCTATACTCTCTATATAAGACCTAATGCTGCCTCCACCCTATACTCTCTATATAAGACCTAATGTTGCCTCCACCCTATACTCTCTATATAAGACCTAATGCTGCCTCCACCCTATACTCTCTATATAAGACCTAATGTTGCCTCTATTCTATACTCTCTATATAAGACCTAATGCTGCCTCCACCCTATACTCTCTATATAAGACCTAATGCTGCCTCCACCCTATACTCTCTATATAAGACCTAATGCTGCCTCCACCCTATACTCTCTATATAAGACCTAATGCTGCCTCCACCCTATACTCTCTATATAAGACCTAATGCTGCCTCCACCCTATACTCTCTATATAAGACCTAATGCTGCCTCCACCCTATACTCTCTATATAAGACCTAATGCTGCCTCCACCCTATACTCTCTATATAAGACCTAATGTTGCCTCTATTCTATACTCTCTATATAAGACCTAATGCTGCCTCCACCCTATACTCTCTATATAAGACCTAATGTTGCCTCCACCCTATACTCTCTATATAAGACCTAATGCTGCCCCATGATTAACTCACTCTAGGGCTGGTACACTTTGCTTGGCTGTAAGGACTTACAGGTTGGTACACTTTGCTTGGCTGTAAGGACTTACAGAATGGGACATTAACTCACTCTAGGGCTGGTACACCTTGCTTGGATGTCACTTGTAGGTCTGACGAGCTCTGAATGTTTTCACACATGGACACATGAGGTTCTTGTAGCTGAGGGTCTGGCTGTGGTACTGGTTGTTGCTGGTCAGCATGTCTGGCAATAGGGTGTTGTGCTGATTAGTTGAGTGTGTAGTATATGACTGATTGATTGGGTGGATAGTGATTGAGTGACAAGATGATTGAGTGACAAGGTGGTTCAATGAGTGACAAGTGATTGAGCGACACGGTGATTGAGTGACCAAGGTGGTTCAGTGAGTGACAAGGTGGTACAGTGAGTGACAAGGTGGTTCAGTGAGTGACAAGGTGATTGATTGAGTTAAAAGGTGGTTCAGTGAGTGACAAGGTGGTTCAATGAGTGACAAGTGATTGAGTGACAAGGTGATTGAGTGACAAGGTGATTGAGTGACAAGGTGATTGAGTGACAAGTTGATTGAGTGACCAAGGTTGTTCAGTGAGTGACAAGTGATTGAGTGACAAGGTGATTGAGCGAACAGTGAGTGACAAGTGATTGAGTGGGTGATTGAGCGAGCAGTGAGTGACAAGTGATTGAGTGAGTGAAAATGTGGTTCAGTGAGTGACGAGGTGGTTCAGGGAGTGACAAGTGATTGAGTGACAAGGTGATTGAGCAAACAGTGAGTGAAAGTGATTCAGTGGGTGATTGAGCGAACAGTGAGTGACAAGTGATTGAGTGGGTGATTGAGCGAGCAGTGAGTGACAACAAGAGACCAACTGCTGTGCTGGTTCCATGCTCCTACTGGAGCCTAACCAGATGTCTGACAATACTAGGCAGTGAATGAGAGGTGAACAAGCCAGTCAAGACCACTCACCTGTTGACCTTCAGGTCCTTCACTTGAGCCTGTAACAAGGACCTATCAGTTGACCTTCAGGTCCTTCACTTGAGTCTGTAACAAGGACCTACCTGTTGACCTTCACTTGAGCCTGCAACAAGGACCTACCTGTTGACGTAAGGACTTACAGAATGGGATATTAACTCACTCTAGAGCTGGTACATCTTACTTGGCTGTAAGTACTTACAGAATGGGACATTAACTCACTCTAGGGCTGGTACACTTTGCTTGGCTGTAAGGACTTACAGAATGGGACATTAACTCACTCTAGGGCTGGTACACCTTGCTTGGATGTCACTTGTAGGTCTGACGAGCTCTGAATGTTTTCACACATGGACACATGAGGTTCTTGTAGCTGAGGGTCTGGCTGTGGTACTGGTTGGGCCGTCTGTTGTTGCTGGTCAGCATGTCTGGCAATAGGGTGTTGTGCTGATTAGTTGAGTGTGTAGTATATGACTGATTGATTGGGTGGATAGTGATTGAGTGACAAGGTGGTTCAATGAGTGACACGTGATTGAGTGAGTGAAAAGGTGGTAGAGTGACAAGGTGATTGAGTGACCAAGGTGGTTCAGTGAGTGACAAGGTGATTGAGTGACAAGGTGATTGAGTGAGTGACAAGGTGGTTCAGTGAGTGACAAGGTGGTTCAGTGAGTGACAAGGTGATTCAGTGAGTGACAAGTGATTGAGTGACAAGGTGATTGAGTGACCAAGGTGGTTCAATGAGTGATAAGTGATTGAGCGACAAGTTGGTTGAGTGAGTAACAAGGTGGTTCAGTGAGTGACAAGTGATCGAGTGACAAGGTGATTGAGTGACCAATGTGGTTCAATGAGTGACAAGTGATTAAGCGACAAGGTGATTGAGTGAGTGAAAAGGTGGTTTAGTGAGTGACAAGGTGATTGAGTGAGTGAAAAGGTGGTTCAGTGAGTGACAAGGTGGACCAGTGAGTGACAAGGTGGTTCAGTGAGTGACAAGTGATTGAGTGACAAGGTGATTGAGCGAACAGTGAGTGACAAGTGATTGAGTGGTGACAAGGTGATTGAGCAAGCAGTGGGTGACAACAAGAGACCAACTGCTGTGCTGGTTCCATGCTCCTACTGGAGTCTAACCAGATGTCTGACAATACTAGGCAGTGAATGAGAGGTAAACAAGCCAGTCAGGACCACTCACCTGTTGAAGTTCAGGTCCTTCACTTGAGCCTGCAACAAGGACCTACCTGTTGACGTTCAGGTCCCTCACTTGAGCCTGCAACAAGGACCTACCTGTTGACGTTCAGGTCCCTCACTTGAGCCTGTAACAAGGACCTACCTGTTGACGTTCAGGTCCCTCACTTGAGCCTGTAACAAGGACCTACCTGTTGACGTTCAGGTCCCTCACTTGAGCCTGTAACAAGGACCTACCTGTTGACGTTCAGGTCCCTCACTTGAGCCTGTAACAAGGACCTACCTGTTGACGTTCAGGTCCCTCACTTGAGCCTGTAACAAGGACCTACCTGTTGACGTTCAGGTCCCTCACTTGAGCCTGTAACAAGGACCTACCTGTTGACGTTCAGGTCCCTCACTTGAGCCTGTAACAAGGACCTACCTGTTGACGTTCAGGTCCCTCACTTGAGCCTGTAACAAGGACCTACCTGTTGACGTTCAGGTCCCTCACTTGAGCCTGTAACAAGGACCTACCTGTTGACGTTCAGGTCCCTCACTTGAGCCTGTAACAAGGACCTACCTGTTGACGTTCAGGTCCCTCACTTGAGCCTGTAACAAGGACCTACCTGTTGACGTTCAGGTCCCTCACTTGAGCCTGTAACAAGGACCTACCTGTTGACGTTCAGGTCCCTCACTTGAGCCTGTAACAAGGACCTACCTGTTGACGTTCAGGTCCCTCACTTGAGCCTGTAACAAGGACCTACCTGTTGACGTTCAGGTCCCTCACTTGAGCCTGTAACAAGGACCTACCTGTTGACGTTCAGGTCCCTCACTTGAGCCTGTAACAAGGACCTACCTGTTGACGTTCAGGTCCCTCACTTAAGCCTGTAACAAGGACCTACCTGTTGACGTTCAGGTCCCTCACTTGAGCCTGTAACAAGGACCTACCTGTTGACGTTCAGGTCCCTCACTTGAGCCTGTAACAAGGACCTACCTGTTGACGTTCAGGTCCCTCACTTGAGCCTGTAACAAGGACCTACCTGTTGACGTTCAGGTCCCTCACTTGAGCCTGTAACAAGGACCTACCTGTTGACGTTCAGGTCCCTCACTTGAGCCTGTAACAAGGACCTACCTGTTGACGTTCAGGTCCCTCACTTGAGCCTGTAACAAGGACCTACCTGTTGACGTTCAGGTCCCTCACTTGAGCCTGTAACAAGGACCTACCTGTTGACGTTCAGGTCCCTCACTTGAGCCTGTAACAAGGACCTACCTGTTGACGTTCAGGTCCCTCACTTGAGCCTGTAACAAGGACCTACCTGTTGACGTTCAGGTCCCTCACTTGAGCCTGTAACAAGGACCTACCTGTTGACGTTCAGGTCCCTCACTTGAGCCTGTAACAAGGCTAACTGCTCTGTGACCTGTAACAGCTGTTGCTGCACTCTGTCCTCCTTCAGTTTTTGGTCCGCTGTCAGGACACACACAAGCGTAGATTAGCAGCTCAAGAAATACAAACAATTGATATACATCAAGCCGAGAGTCACCAGCTGAGAGAGTCCAGGAGTCCTCAATGATGAAGTGTTAGATACTTCCTTGTACAATGTCTTCTTGTTTGGATGGGGTGATCAGTTCTCTTCCTTACCTACCAAAACTTAGTTACCTATTTACAGCTGTGTTGACCGGAGCGTGTTGAAACCACAGATTTATCTCAACCTCTTTGCTGGGAGACGACCTCAGAGTAAAAGCCAGCCACAAACAAGTCAAATAGAATTGAAAGACAGCCAGAAAAGTCTCCCATAGGTTAGTACTACAGACAACGTGTCAATGACATCTATGACCTGAGTGAGAGAGAGAGAGAGAGAGAGAAGAGTTTGGTTCCCCTAGACAAAAGCCCTGCAACAGATCAACCAGCTCCTAGCTGGAGAGATGCCACCCAAAGACAGCAACTTTTAGGTCACAGAAGATCACCTGACAACAGAGATATTCAACCTTGACTTACACCAAATGACAAATCTGTCTAGACATGTGTCTACATGCATTCTCATTTCATCGGCTAAAAGGCAGGCACTTCAACTATTGCTCGCCAAATGATCTGTTTAGTCCAATAGAATTTGTTCAGTGTACATTCAAATTGTCTGCATTGAACCTCCCTCAGAGACGTGTTAGACATAAATTATTCATATATGTACCGTTTGTCTGTGGCCTAGATACATGACCAGCTAAATAAATGCTATGCTTTGACTTTCATCCATTTGTTGGTCCATGACTGATCACAAGAGCAAGGTATTACTGTAGGCAAGAACACAAATCTGGCTGTGTACTCATCCATGACTGATGTAGGCAAGAACACAAATCTGGCTGTGTACTCATCCATGACTGATCACAAGAGCAAGGTATTACTGTGGGCAAGAACACAAATCTGGCTGTGTACTCATCCATTTGTTAGTCCATGACCGATGTAGGCATGAACACAAATCTGGCTGTGTACTCATCCTTAGAAATAGCGAGCTTGACTTAAGGGTGTGAGCCATGGGCCACACAAACTCAGAAAATATATATATTTAAGTAAGATGGCCACCAAGTCACAACAAGGGTCAAGGTCTACAACCAGATAATACATCTCAAGCTCAAAACCCAGCCCCTTCACACTCGAGTGCATCAATCTCAACGTGAGGGGTTTGGTCACATCTGGAGAATCAAGTACCACAGCAACCCCGACACGTCAAGAGTCAAACAGAAAGAAAAGAGATCAACTACCACAGCAACCCCGACACGTCAAGAGTCAAACAGAATGAAAAGAGATCAACTACCACAACAACCCCGACACGTCAAGAGTCAAACAGAATGAAAAGATCAACTACCACAACACGTCAAGAGTCAAACAGAATGAAAAGAGATCAACTACCACAACAACCACGACATGTCAAAAGTCAAACAGAATGAAAAGATCAACTACCACAACACGTCAAGTGTCAAACAGAATGAAAAGAGATCAACTACCCCAGCAACCATGGGACATCAAGAGCCAGTAACCTGGATCCACAGGACAACCCAAAGTCCGATGAGTGAGACGAAAAGACTAGACTGAAACATGACTGGGAGGAAGACAACAGAAACCTGCTCCCCATAGTACAACGGGAGTGACTAAGTGATTACTACAACATCAATATCTGACATCTATAAACAGAAAATGGACAGTTTATGTGAACAAATGGTTGAACTAAATGATATCCTGACAGCAAGCCTGCCTCAAAACATGCTCTCCTACAACGTAGGACATTGTGACACAGGGCCCCCAGATCCATACCAGGATGCTGCAATCTAAACTTGGATCTTCAGATTTGGACTAGTACCCTGGTATTCACAACAGGGCCCTAAGATTCATACCATTGCCCTACAACCTAAATCAGGGCCATATAACTATTCAGTTTTATTCGACTTGTCACGCCAGTCTTACACACCCATTCAATAAGTTCTGTCAATTAGTTTGCACCATTTCAGGTTTAGAAATAAGCTAAAATATGGTGCGGTGATCCAGCCATTGAAAGTATTACTTCTTCCGTCAAGTCTATATTAGATCAGACCAATGAACCTTAGACTTTGTTTGGGCACATAGGAACTGCAGTAATGCTGAGGGATTAACAGAAACCTAACATCCACCCACACCAGTATCCTGGTATCCAAACAGAAACCTCACATCCACCCACACCAGTATCCTGGTATCCAAACAGAAACCTAACATCCACCCACACCAGTATCCTGGTATCCAAACAGAAACGTCACATCTACCCACACCAGTATCCTGGTATCCAAACAGAAACCTCACATCCACCCACACCAGTATCCTGGTATCCAAACAGAAACCTCACATCCACCCACACCAGTATCCTGGTATCCAAACAGAAACCTAACATCCACCCACACCAGTATCCTGGTATCCAAACAGAAACGTCACATCCACCCACACCAGTATCCTGGTATCCAAACAGAAACGTCACATCCACCCACACCAGTATCCTGGTATCCAAACAGAAACGTCACATACACCCACACCAGTATCCTGGTATCCAACAGAAACGTCACATCCACCCACACCAGTATCCTGGTATCCAACAGAAACCTCACATCCACCCACACCAGTATCCTGGTATCCAAACAGAAACGTCACATCCACCCACACCAGTATCCTGGTATCCAAACAGAAACCTAACATCCACCCACACCAGTATCCTGGTATCCAAACAGAAACGTCACATCCACCCACACCAGTATCCTGGTATCCAACAGAAACGTCACATCCACCCACACCAGTATCCTGGTATCCAACAGAAACCTCACATCCACCCACACCAGTATCCTGGTATCCAAACAGAAACGTCACATCCACCCACACCAGTATCCTGGTATCCAAACAGAAACCTAACATCCACCCACACCAGTATCCTGGTATCCAAACAGAAACGTCACATCCACCCACACCAGTATCCTGGTATCCAACAGAAACCTCACATCCACCCACACCAGTATCCTGGTATCCAAACAGAAACGTCACATCTACCCACACCAGTATCCTGGTATCCAAACAGAAACCTAACATCCACCCACACCAGTATCCTGGTATCCAAACAGAAACGTCACATCCACCCACACCAGTATCCTGGTATCCAAACAGAAACCTAACATCCACCCACACCAGTATCCAAACAGAAACCTAACATCCACCCACACCAGTATCCAAACAGAAACGTCACATCCACCCACACCAGTATCCTGGTATCCAAACAGAAACCTAACATCCACCCACACCAGTATCCAAACAGAAACCTCACATCCACACCAGTATCCAAACAGAAACGTCACATCCACCCACACCAGTATCCTGGTATCCAAACAGAAACCTAACATCCACCCACACCAGTATCCTGGTATCCAAACAGAAACGTCACATCCACCCACACCAGTATCCTGGTATCCAAACAGAAACCTAACATCCACCCACACCAGTATCCAAACAGAAACCTCACATCCACACCAGTATCCTGGTATCCAAACAGAAACCTCACATCCACCCACACCAGTATCCTGGTATCCAAACAGAAACCTAACATCCACCCACACCAGTATCCTGGTATCCAAACAGAAACGTCACATCCACCCACACCAGTATCCTGGTATCCAAACAGAAACCTAACATCCACCCACACCAGTATCCTGGTATCCAAACAGAAACCTAACATCCACCCACACCAGTATCCTGGTATCCAAACAGAAACCTAACATCCACCCACACCAGTATCCAAACAGAAACCTCACATCCAGACCAGTATCCTGGTATCCAAACAGAAACCTCACATCCACACCAGTATCCAAACAGAAACCTCAGATCCACACCAGAATCCTGGTATCCGTACACTGGGACCACTGATAACCCCACACCAGGACCCCAATCCTCCCTGGTGCCCCCAAGTTAACAGAAAAACGTCAATCACCTTCCAAACGCAAGCGTTCTGTGAGAGCTTCCCTCTCTCTCTTGACCTTCCAGAACTTGACAGCTCTCAGTTCCTCAAAGCTGTACTCAGTCAAACCATTGTAAATTCTATCCTTCTGGTACATGGGTATCTCCATGAAATATGTGCTGGATTTTGGCGGACATCTCACGTTGCTCAGTACATCTGTCTGGCTGGATTTACGGGAGCTGGTCGAATCAAGAAAAGGATGAGATAACAACCAGAACATGAGAATCAAAGGCAACTCAGACAACATGAGTAAGACTCCGAGACCATCCCCTCCACTTCATTCTCTCATCGTTTCTTCATCTCCCTCTCAAGGTCTGCATTCTGTCTACACCACTCAGTTCTCCGCCACCCCCCAGTATTACCACTGGACTGCCCACACGTGTCACATCCATCACAGACAGCTGGCTAACTAACGATCAACGATGCTATACAAACCTTAATGGCTGCGTGTTTATAAGGGTTGTCTTTCTTGGTGTTCTGGAATGAGAGGAGACACACTAGAGTAGTTAGCGAGGCACATTGTTACCTGAATGGTTGGTTAGTGTCCCATCACAGGTGATCATGGCAGCACCAGACGGCTTTGTCTTGATGATGTCACTTGTAGGGTCTATGGATTACAGTGAGCAATTGCTGGTCATCAACCTCACTCTCTGGTCCAGAGCTATCTTGGACCAGTGGCAAGACATAAGTCAAGATGACTGGAGGTTACTCAGGATCCAGGCCCCACTTTCCTTGAGATCAGATTGGCACACATGGCTGACAGATACACTGATGTGTGGGTTCCCTTTTACCTGAGTGGTTTAGGGCTGACAGACCCACTGATATGTGGATTTCCTTTTACCTGAGTGGTTGGCACACAGGGCTGACAGACCCACTGATGTGTTCCCTTTTACCTGAGTGGTTGGCATACAGGGTTGACAGACCCATTGATGTGGGTTCCCTTTTACCTGAGTGGTTGGCATACATGGTCGACAGACCCACTGATGTGGGTTCCCTTTTACCTGAGTGGTTGGCATACAGGGTTGACACAATAAACCCATCTTCCAAACCTTCTGTAACATGTGACTAAAGAGGGTTGCGCACTGGTCTAGCAACCTCATCATGTAAATCCACTGCTACTACCACTGACCAGATACATGCTGTAGTGGTTGACATGCTTCAGAGGATGCCAAAATGTGAAATGAATGAGGTTCACTAAACAACTTAACTTTAATATTTTTATACTGGCTTAGAAGACTCTACAGAGTCTGTATACAACTAGTTTCATTTAAGTTACCTTGATCTAAAAGCCTATGTACATACAATTTATTCTTAAATGCATTAACTTTCCTGCCTCCACTACCTCCCGTGGCAATGCATTCCAAGCATTCACCGCTCTCTGACTAAAAAAATATTTCCTAATATCTAATTGGACCTCCCTTTAGTTAATTTGTAGCTATGCTCTCGTGTTATTGTAGGTGGTTGTATTTTTAAAAACTTGTTATAGTCTAATTTATCCATTCTTCTGATCATCTTATAAACCTGTATTAAGTCACCATGAATTATTCTCGACACTGTAGGCCGGTTTTTCTGAGTCTTTCCTCATAACTGTAATTCTGGAATCCCATTATCATATTTGTCGCTCTTTTTTGTATTCTTTCCAGCATGTTTATATCCCCTCCTTGATAAGGACTCCACACCTGTACACAGTACTCCAATCTAGGTCTAACTAAAGCTTTATACAGTTTGACGATCACTTCCTTGCTCCTATGTTTAATATTTCTTTTTATCATACCTAACATTGCATTTGCCTTTTTCATTGCTACCTTAACTTGCTCACTCACCTTACCTGTATGATCTATTATAACCCCTAGGTCCCTTTCCTATTCTATCTTTTTAATATTGTTCTCTCCCATTCTGTAATTATGTTCCATATTGGACCTACCCGTGTGGATGACTGTACATTTATCTACATTAAACTCCATTTGCCATTCCCAAAATTTAACTTAATCCGACCTCAATATATCCACAAATTTTACTTCACACCACTCAGAGTATTCCTTATTTATGCCCACCCTCTGCCTTCTTCCCGTTAATAAATTTTCAATCCATTTGGCAACTTCCCCACCTAATTCAATGTGATTTTAACTTTCGAAATATTCTTTGAAAAGGCACTCTATCAAAGGCCTTTGTAAAATCTAGATAACGTCCACTGGCTCTTCTTTATCTATCATTTTAGTAACCTCCTCCATGAATTCTAATAGATTTGTTAAGCACGATCTCCCTCTAGTAAACCCATGCTGACTATTTATGATTAGATTAAACTTGTGTAAATGCATTACAATGTATTCTTCGATTATTGACTAACAATTTACAGACTATGCTCGTTAAACTCACCGATCTATAATTTGCTGGATCTGATTTTTTGCCCTTTTTTAATAAGGGGATCACCCCTGCATCTTTCCAGTCCCGTGGAACAATCCCTTTTGTAAGTGATTGATAACATAATATAGCCAATGGTTTTACTAGTTGGTCTCTAATTTCATACAGCAATTTTGAACGAATGCCATCTTGGCCTGGACATTTATTCACTTTCAACCCCTCCAATTTTTTAAAAACCATTTCCTCTGTAATACAGATTGATCTTAATCCCGCTGTATCCATGTCTCTTTGAAAAATATCTAAAGGCTCTGGGATCTCGGAGCAGTCCTCTTTTGTGTAGACTGTGCCAAAGTACTGATTGCGTAGATTAGCTGCCTCCCTATTCTCACTTATTTTTCCTGTACTGTCTATGAGAGGGAATACTTTGTCTTTCGTTCTTTGTTTATGTCTTACATTAGAAAAGAAGCTTTTACTGTCAGCCTGATCCTCTGAACAAGCTTTGCCTTTCGTTCTTTGTCTTTCGTTCTTTGTTTATGTCTTACATTAGAAAAGAAGCTTTTACTGTCAGTCTTGATCCTCTGAACAAGCTTTTCAAAGTCTATTATTGCTGTTTTATTTGCTTTCTCAGCTTTGTTCTGCTTGTCCAAATATTTGAAATTTTCTTTTGCTTTATCTGACTATATATTTTTTCCATGCTTTATTTTTAGCTCTTCTACATTTAACTACAAATCTAGTTATCCACTTTTTACACTTGGGGTTTACCTCCATACATGTGACACATTCCTCTTTTAGCTTTTCTAGAACTGTTTTAACCTCTACAAATCCGCAGGCATGAATTACGTCCCAACTCGGCCTACAAAAACAGTGTGCGGAAGCCACTCCAGACAGCCATTTTTTTACTGCTGAATAGGTCACCATATATACACGATATTTTGCCGGTTAAAGTATCGTATGATCGATTACAAATGGCTTTTGAACAGTTTTAATTTTGTATACGCTGTTTGGAGTAAGCCGAATTTTTGCTGAAAAAAAAGCTGAAGTAGGTTGTTGGGAACGATCTTTATCGAGTAGATCTGTTTATTTTGTTTGTTTAGATGAAAGAACTACGTTTAAATTGGAAACTAACAGTTGTGTTGATAGTGTAAACACAGTATCGATACATTGTTGTGGTTTCCATGGTTTTCTATATAAGATTTTCATAAATTTTCAACTTTTTGTATCTCAGAAACTAACAAACACATAATAAAAACAATAACACCCACATGTGCGTTATTCAATTGTGTCTCGACACACAAGAAAATCATATTTGTTTACAAACAAACAGAAAAGTTAATTTTAAAAGTCGACCACCATAGCGAGAAATTAAGTTAATTAGGTCAAATTTTCTTCAAAAAGAACGGATTGTGGAGCAGGTTAAAACTCTTCCACTCCTGTTCAACATCTGTTCCTCCTACAACATCTTTCCAGATTATGTGGCTTGCTGTTGCTTTCATCATCTCAAGATCCGTCTTGTTGCGTGGCTCACATGACAAGTACATATAGACTAGCCTGGAAGTTATCCCATTTTCTCCACTTAACGGTTGATGACGATGTTAGTTTAAAAGAGAGAACAGGGGTCACAAAATCACTTACTCGTGTGTAGCACTCTCTAGATCCTCGTGTATCTGGAAAGGGATTGTTGGGGCAACACTTGGCACAGTTCCAGGCATCTGTTTGATCTGAAAAGTATTGGACCAGATTATCAATCGCTGAGGCTGGTAACATCTAAACTTCTGGATTGCAACATATTTCAATTAGATTGCTGGAATAAACAACAAGGGGATGACACAAAGAGGGAATAAAGGAAAGGGGAATCCAACCACAGAGGGAATAAAGAAAAGGGGAATCCAACCACAGAGGGAATAAAGAAAAGGGGAATCCAACCACAGAGGGAATAAAGGAAAGGGGAATCCAACCACAGAGGGAATAAAGAAAAGGGGAATCCAACCACAGAGGGAATAAAGGAAAGGGGAATCCAACCACAGAAGGAATAAAGAAAAGGGGAATCCAACCACAGAGGGAATAAAGAAAAGGGGAATCCAACCAGAGGGAATAAAGGAAAGGGGAATCCAACCACAGAGGGAATAAAGGAAAGGGGAATCCAACCACAGAGGGAATAAAGGAAAGGGGAATCCTACCACAGAGGGAATAAAGGAAAGGGGAATCCAACCACAGAGGGAATAAAGAAAAGGGGAATCAACCACAGAGGGAATAAAGAAAAGGGGAATCAACCACAGAGGGAATAAAGAAAAGGGGAATCCAACCACAGAGGGAATAAAGAACAAGGGAATGTCGCAAAGACAAGGAGATATTGAACAGTTCACAAATGTGACATGGAAAAGTGTCAACATAACTGATAAACTGTACTAAGGACAGAGAATGACAAACATCTGATATTGAACATAGGAAAGAATGGCCAGTGTCCAGTAATGGCACAGATGAAATGATCTACAGTCCCTAGCCAGTGTCCAGTAATGGCACATATGAAATGATCTGTCGTCCCTAGCCAGTGTCCAGCAATGGCACATATGAAATGATCTGTCGTCCCTAGCCAGTGTCCAGCAATGGCACAGATGAAATGATCTACAGTCCCTAGCCAGTGTCCAGTAATGGCACAGGGGTACTAGTTGAGATGAACCAAAAGTCACATGAAGAGTCACTCACTCTTACAGCTATTCCACAATAAAGGTTGCTGTCAGGGATCGTCTTCTGCTTCATCAATCAACTGATGCTATGCTTCTAGCCCGGTGAGGTTTACTGAGGATACTGCAGGGCATCAGCAGTCCCACACAGTTTCTCGAGCACAGTCGCTCACCAAGGCCAGATTGCCTCTCTTTGGTCTGCATAATTGGGTCGGTCGTATAGCATTTGTTCTGGTGCTCCGCAATCGCATGTGGCGGTGTCTGCGACCCATTCTGGGAGGCGGGCCTAGAGTCTGCAATGTCCCGTTCTGAGTCTGAAGATGTTTATCTGCCCATCAGTGCCAAGTTTATCTATGCTGTCATTTTCTGGCTTGTATTCTTTCTGCTGTTTTCTCCATTCTGTCCTCACGGATCATTTGTTGAGTGTCTTTGCTTATTTACAGCTTTGTGGGAGTCTGTGTGTCGCCACGTGCGAGTGCATCTGCCTTCCTGTTTCCAAGGATCCCACAATGCTGTGTAATCCAATGTAGGACAGTAATCCGAGTCTGACTGGGGCTTGGAGTATGCTCCCTGAGTCTATCTTGTCTGGGGCTTGAGATGGCTTGGAGTATGCTTCTGGAAGTTAGAATGACCATTTCCTTTGTAGTTGTGATTGGGCTGATGCTGCTGCATGTATGGCTCCTGCTTCAGCTCTGAGCTGGGCACAGGTCTGTCCTGTTGGTATGGAGTGCTTTTCTATGTCGCTGTAAGGGTGTGTGATGTAGCCCCATGGTTATCTGTTACGTATGCATGTTCTGGAATGAGTGCTTCATACCTCTCTTCAATTTGGTTTCGAGGATGTTTGCATTTTGTCTGTGGTGTTCTCTGGCCAGATGGTTGAGGTTTTCCCTTAGTAGTCTATTTTTAGCTCTCTCTTGGAAGTTCTGTGTAGAGGGTGATCTGGTTATGTGACAGAGTGCTGTCAGATATGAGGGATATGATAGTATTTGTGGAGGTATAGAGAATTGGCATGCATGAAGCATAGGAGTCAAAGCCGGCCTGTATAACCCAGACAAAGAAAGGGAGATGTTTCAGGCGAATCGTTGTAGAGATTTAACACGATTGTTCAAAATAGTGGGGGAAAGTGATTCTGAGCGGCGTATAGAGGAGATAGAGTATTGTAGTCTCTGTCATAGAAAGATGTGGTAGGGTCACCCATTGCAATATGGACAGGGGATTTTGAGCTATGCACGATTTGATGACAAGCTACGTTGAGATTGAAATGGAGACAAGATAGCCAGGGAGGTTGTAGTGACTTCAGAAAGGAGGAACTTCATAGATTGGCCTAGTAGCAACATGAGCTACTGGCCAGTCAACGGGGAGGGAACAAAAGTACCCCGTGACCGCCATCCATGTTGGATAGGGTCGAGCATAAAGGCTGAAGTAGAACAGATAGAGCTGGCCTAATGGAACTCAGCGACTCAGAGTCAGAACGATACTGTAGACTCGGACTGTAGTTTGCTGAAAAGAACAGTAAGCTGAGTCTGCAGTGAGAGAATCGCTAACAATCTGGATGTAGGTTTCACAATCAGTTCTTGAGTGCGCTAGAAGGAACACCTAGCTGAGCTGACAAACTCTTTCTCCTTCAAGGTCGGCTCGTTGGATGAGTTGGTTGATGTTTTTATGGGGCGCAGGAGCCGACCCTAAGCACAACCCTCCTCCATTTTCATCCAGGCATAGAGGGAGATTTAGTTGATACTCCTCCAATACAAGTCTACAATAAACAACTCTTCCAATAAATAATACTTGTCTATCAGGAAAAATCTGCCAGAATAACTGCACAGGAACAATGACATAACTACTTATGTTCTATTGCTTATTGCAGGTCTGCTAATATACCAATATTTCATCGACAAATATTTCATATACCAATATTTCATATACCAGAAGAACAATCAATTACTTTAGCATTAGTCCAAGTGGCAGGCTTCTTGTCATTTTCTCTGTTGTCGACAGCTTGGACTGGCAAAGACTGCCATTCATTGCTTTGCTGTGGTGCCAGGCTGGCCGGCACATTTTCGTCATCACAGTAAACAGATATTGCTTGGCTGGGCAATTGTTTTACAACAGCTGGTCTACTGTCCTTCAAACTTCCCGCAGATCCTGAAAAAGCAAGAATGGCATGAAGAAAATCTTACACTTAGAAAAGCAAAACCTTCCACGTCGTCATGATTGTCCAAGCAGCAGTGTCACAAATTGGCCCAAACCTTAAAGTCTTGTTAAAACACCTGAAAGTACTCCATGTATAAGATAAATGGTTTGAAATATGATACGTGCACACTTGCCAGAACTGCCATTCTAAGAGAAGCTGATGGTAGACGAAAGTGATGCCAGACTAAAATAATGTGACGGAAACTATAGAAGCCAAACCAAAATCATGAACCGGAGTTGGTGCACCATACAAAGGATAGTCACAGACTTGCCAAAGTAAATGGAATTTGTCGCTGTCTAAATCGTGATGGTCAATGGCTGCTTCCTCAGTTATCAGCCAAAGAAATGAATCAAGGTAACAATAATACCGTTGATACTTTTCCTATGCTGTCAACTGTTGCATTCTTTACATCATCAATCGCCAGTTGTCTGCTTGTAAGAAGGACAAGCTCACCTGTCTCCACTACCTTCCTCGTTCCCAACGTCTCGCTATCAAGTTGTCTGTATCCCCTCTAAACTTCCTCTCACCGCTAGTGAAATATCGGTTCTGAACAAAGGTCTTAACTTTGTTCCCCTCCAACACTACATTGACCAGCAAAGGTCTTAACTTTGTTCCCCTCCAACCCTACATTGACCAGCAAAGGTCTTAACTTTGTTCCCCTCCAACCCTACATTGACCAGTATTCGGTTCTTAAGGATGTACATGCTTATCATCCCCACCTCCGTCTCAAACAATGGTACCACACCAATCCTAACTCTTGACCCTTTCTGCAGCTATTTCCACCGTAAATCTGACTGGTTGACCCCTCGTCTTAGACCACTACATCAAAACGACTCTTCACAATATCAAGGCTTTAAGTCCACACAGCCTTCGGTATTTTAATATTTCTCAAGCCGAGGCTCATCTAAGTTTGTCGTAAGACCTCGTAATCAAACTGGCTGATATAGAGAGAGCAGTGGTGGTATGCAGGAGGGCTGTCACTTTCCAACCCTCAAGGAGGTATCCACTTCCATCCCTGATCTCCTCCTGGCTCACCTCACGAACTTCCGTATCTTTAACAGCTGTCTTGGTAAGCCTTCGTTCTAACTGAACAGCCCCATGGTCTCCACTTGTTTCTGTCCCACTGAACTGGTATCCTTGATAGTATCTTCCAGCCTATGGTTGAGAATCTCTTCACATTCCTTAAGGATTCCAACCAGGCCTTAAACACTTTCTCTTCCATTATATTCCCCCCCCCCCCACTTATCGTCTCTTCCTACTTGATGCCTGCTGCCTTTACACCTCCATCCCCCACTCTGCCGGCTTATCAGCCCTCCATTTGTTCCTTGACCAGAGGGTTAACCCATCTATCTCTACATCCACTATCATCCCCCGATCTCAATACCTTTGAATTCAATGGGAAGTTCTTTGACCCAGACCAGCAGAGTAGCTATGGGCATCAGAATGGGCCCTAACTACACCTGTCTTTTCATGGGACACCTTATTTGGCATCAGCATAACAGCATTCACCAACTGAAACTTTGCCATACAATAATGGCTAATACATAACAACATTCACCAACTGAAACTTTGCCATACAATAATGACTAGTATATTAACACCATTCACCAACTGAAACTTTGCCATACAATAATGACTAGTATATTAACACCATTCACCAACTGAAACTTTGCCATACAATAATGACTAGTATATTAACACCATTCACCAACTGAAACTTTGCCATACAATAATGACTAGTATATTAACACCATTCACCAACTGGAACAGTCTTCCTGATACCATTGATATTATCTTGGTGAGGACCTGGGTTGTCTGTCATCTACCGTGACACAAGCCCACCATCTTGGTGAGACCCTGGGTTGTCACCCAACACCAGAAACCAGCACCACCATCTAGGTAAAACCTAGTGTTGTCATCCAACACCAGAAACCAGCACCATTATCTTGGTGAGACCCTGGGTTGTCTGTCATCTATCGTGACACGAGCCCCACTATCTCGGGGAGACCCTGGGTTGTCATCCATTACCAGATACCAGCCCCACCATCTCAGTGAGACCCTGGGCTGTCGTCCAACACCAGATACCAACCCCACCATCTCGTTGAGACCCTGGGTTGTCATCCAACACCTGATACCACCCCCACCATCTCGGTGAGACAATGGGTTGTCATCCACCATCAGATACCAACCCCACCATCTCAGTGAGACCCTGGGTTGTCCTCCAACACCAGGTACCAGCCCAACCATCTAGGTGAGACCCTGGGTTGTCATATGTTGTTTTCGGAGGAGTATGTGAAGCCTTCACACACATCACCTATTGATGGGCTGCTGAGGATGAGAGATAAAGGACAATATGAAGATTCAGGTCGTAGTTAGCTCATAAGGAACAAGAGTTCTAGCCTGAATCCTCAGGGAGCACTCCTACAATTTTAGTAAGAAACTATTATTGCGCATGGCAGACGGCCGCCAGAGATCCTCTTCATCGACAACTACCGGAGAGCCCCACGTGACTAAAAAGTAGATAGTTAATTGGTGCAGAACAAGATTGGTATAGATTGGCTAAGTGAAATGTGCAGACAATAATAACTGGGTAATTAGATTGAGAGTCCCACCAAGCTCATGGCTTCAGCCCCACCAAGCTCGTGGCTTCAGCCCCACCAAGCTCGTGGCTTCAGCCCCACCAAGCTCGTGGCTTCAGCCCCACCAAGCTCGTGGCTTCAGCACCACCAAGCTCGTGAGATAGGAAGATAAACTTATATGTTGTTAGCTTAGTCTTGATAATGTTGTCAACCATAGACTTATACGTTGTTAGCTTAGTTTTGATAATGTTGCCAACCATAGACTTGTAACAAATGAATGTTCTTGTTATCCACAGAAGTTAGAGTCCTCCATGTTGTGATAGACAGGAGGATAGCATGGCTCTAGCACACACTTCTTGTAGTGTGACACAAGCAGATGTGACGAAACCCTTCAATGAGCTTACCTAACTTGACATTTCCTGTTCTGACTGCTCCCACTTTATGAGATGGACCCGATGTCTTCAGCCTTTCAAGAGCAGTCCTCTTGTCAACGTCGTCACCCATATCCTGGCCAGGGTTTTGGTTCTCTGCAATCTGGAGAGTTATGTTCCTTGCAACTCGACTCTGGAATTGACTGTCAAAGAAATAAATTTCAATGATCATTTCAGTTGTTCCTCATCCTCGCTTGCAATCAGACAGCCATGTTAATCAAATCAACAAACCAAAGCCAGATACATGACCAAATGGGAAACCGAACATACTGGTTACACCAAAAACGATGCCTATTACCAGTTGAACAGAAGAGAGCAGGTCGTTGTCTTCAGACTTCGCACTGGCCACAATAGACTGAGGTACCACCTATTCAACAAATTGAAGATAGGTGGTACCGACGAATGCCCGTGCGGTACTGGCAAAATGACCGCTGAACATCTGCTGCAGAATTGCCCGACATACGAGGATCAGAGAGAGCAGATGTGGCCATCACCAGTGGAACTGCAAGACAAGCTCTATGGCAGTGGCGACAGCCTCAGGATGACCGCCGCTTATTTCGAAAAAATAATGGTTACTGTCTGACTGCGTACGAAGAAGAAGAAATCAACAACCAACACATGTCAACTCCTACAATTTATGTTCATGAGTTCTAACACAGTTTTGTCTTGATTAAGCGCATTATGTTGAACTGGGCTCTGTGTCTTCAGTATGCAATTGTACCCAACCTGCCTGTAAGGCAGCAGTTGCCTGTTGCCTCTCGCCTCTCCTAGGAAAGCTGGGTCTTACTGTGGAGCCTTTCCTTCCAGATCAGCAAGTTCACTACATAAATTCTTGGCACATACAGCTTCCCGTGAGGAAGGGAAGGACAGACGGCGAGAAATGAAACTAACCTCCTCACCTAATACAATCAAGCCTTAACACTTCCTCCCTGATAGCAGTATCTGGTAGTGATATACCATGACCTTTTAAAGGCAAACAGGCTCAGAATAAAATATCAAGCTATCTATAACAGCTCCAGAAATGGGTTCTATAAAAGAGGAGTTGAGTGTACAACTAATGAGGATGGACTGACAGACAGATCATCATCATGTAGCATGTCCTTTATAGCACGTCGCTCCCATCAGTCTGTCTGAAAGAAACTCGTTCCCTTGCCAAAACACCAGCTTCCGCCACATTCATACTCAGGCACTCCTGGATATCTTGGTGCCATCGTCTTCTTGGTCTACCCCTTCCTCTTTTGCCTGGCACCATACCTTCCATCACAGTTCTGTCAAGACCATTGTGTCTCTTGATGTGACCAAAGTATTTGCATTTTCTAGCCAAAGTGGAATTGATAAACCAGTTCTCCTCTATGCACAACTCTCCGAATGTCTACATTTGTTCTTTTCTCTGTCCAGGGTATTCTGAGGATCTTTCTGTAACATTTTGACTCGAAGGATTCGATTCTTTGTCTAGAAGTTTTGGTAATCGTCCATGATTCACATCCATAAGCCATCACAGGAAAAACACAGGCTCTCAAGACTTTTACTTTTATTGTTTTGTTGGTGCCCTGCCATAATTTCTTCAGGCTGTTCAGTCTCTGCATTGCCATAGCTAGTCTTCTGATTTCTTTTGAGCAGTCACCATTTTGGTCAATTCTGGAGCCCAGATATCCAAAATGTGTGACCTGATCTATTTCCTCACCACCCACTGTAAATGTATGCTGACGTTGTGTTTTGTCGGTGGTCATTATCTTTGTTTTATTTATGTTTATGAACAGGTTTTGATCTTTACTATGTCCATTAACGGCTGAAAGTAGCTGCTCTAGCCTTTCTGGATAGTATCACTGTGTCATCTGGGTATCGTAACTCTGGAATCTCGTACCCTCCAATCGTAAATGGGTCGAAACTTTCAATGTTACATTCTCAAACATTTCTCATTATACATTCCGCATATATGTTGAACAGATAAGGTGAGAGGATAAATCCCTGTCGGACTCCCTTTTGTACTGCAAACCAATCTGATCTGACAGACAGGTTCTATAAAAGAGTTAGTGATACAACTAATGAGAATAGACTGACAGACAGGTTCTATAAAAGAGTTAGTGATACAACTAATGAGGATAGACTGACAGACGGGTTCTATAAAAGAGTTAGTGATACAACTAATGAGGATAGACTGACAGACAGATGGGTTCTATAAAAGAGTTAGTGATACAAATAATGAGGCTGGACAGACAGACAAAGGCATAAAAGCAGCTGTTGTATTCTTGGCCTTTTTCTCTCCAGCTAGAGAATAGGACCACCACTAGAAATTGTCTCCTCTGGGAAGCCATTGCCAAAACACTTTGCTTGCTCTAGCAGTAATGAGTTCTCTTGCTGAACCCCATGCCCGCATCAGTCTACTTTGACAACATAACTGTGTTCTCTCCACACAACAGGGTAGAAAACAGCACTGGCTCAAAGATGCAGCAGTGAATGAGCTGACACCAGCCAGTGACCCATCAGGGCCCGCAAACAAGAGCTGACCAAGACCCTATTCCGCCTACAAGTGGCAGACTGTAAATAGATTGCACTAGTGCAGTCTCACTAAGAGAATAGGAACTCAAATGGGAAAGAAAAGCTGGTACAAAAAACTGAATGTCAAGCTGAAAGGTGCAGGTATCGCAGCCTCGCTGTCATCTGTAATAAAATATTCTCTCCTCTGCACACAGCACATAGAACAGTCTGTGTATCGTCTGACAAACCTCTACACATAGAACAGTCTGCGTACTGTCTGACAAACCTTTACACATAGAACAGTCTGACAAACCTCTACACATAGAACAGTATGTGTACTGTCTGACAAACCTCTACACATAGAACAGTCTGAGTACTGTCTGACAAACCTCTATACATAGAATAGTTTGGTGTACTCTCTGACAAACCTCTACAGCCTAGGGTCTAACATGTTCAAGACAGTAAAATATGTGCAAAAATGCCAACTAACTGGTATCTCTGTAATAACAGATCCTTTGGTTCAGCCTGTCTGTTAAGACCTTCCAGAAATATGGCATCTGCTTTCTTGATGTCTGCATTCCTCTCCATGCTCTGAGCCCACTCTACGTATAAGGATGCCACGTTGGCACCTATGCTATTGTCAAACATGTATGAATATATAGTGCCAGGATCCTTGGTAAAACAGGCCTGAAAATACAGAAATATTTCAGTTAAAAGTACAGCCAGAGACTGTCTCGCTGGCGCAGTGGTAGAGCAACAGTCCCTTCACATGAGGGCACAACTTGTTTTGGAGGCTACATGACCAGCTCGCTAACCCTGAGCCAGGTGCCCCTTTACACTGAGTAGACTGAAAAATACCAAGAGGTTTGAACCTGGTGACCTTACCATGAGAAACAAGTGTTCTAGCCACACTGGAAGCAGAAATAAACCAATACCCACTCCACTCACTCCAGCCATACCCACTCAATCAAGTTGTCTACCAATACCCACTCCACTCAATCAAGTTGTCTACCAATACCCACTCCACTCAATCAAGTTGTCTACCAATACCCACTCCACTCAATCAAGTTGTCTACCAATACCCACTCCACTCACCTGTCAATACCCACTCCACTCAATCAAGTTGTCTACCAATACCCACTCCACTCATTCCAGTCAATACCCACTCCACTCATTCCAGTCACCTGTCAATACACACTCCACTCATTCAAGTTGTCTACCAATACCCACTCCACTCATCTACCAATACCCACTCCACTCACCTACCAATACCCACTCCACAAATTCCAGTCACCTGTCAATACCCGCTCCACTCATTCCAGTCAATACCCACTCCACTCACCTGTCAATACCCACTCCACTCATTCCAGTCACCTGTCAATACCCACTCAACTCACCTGTCAATACTCACTCCACTCATTCCAGTCACCTGTCAATACCCACTCCACTCATTCCAGTCACCTGTCAATACCCACTCAACTCACCTGTCAATACTCACTCCACTCATTCCAGTCACCTGTCAATACCCACTCAACTCACCTGTCAATACTCACTCCACTCATTCCAGTCACCTGTCAATACCCACTCCACTCATTCCAGTCACCTGTCAATACCCACTCAACTCACTCCACTCATTCCAGTCACCTGTCAATACCCACTCAACTCACCTGTCAATACTCACTCCACTCATTCCAGTCACCTGTCAATACCCACTCAACTCACCTGTCAATACTCACTCCACTCATTCCAGGCACCTGTCAATACCCACTCCACTCATTCCAGTCACCTGTCAATACCCACTCCACTCATTCAAGTTGTCTACCAGTGATCAGAAATATAAATTTAATATCAATTGATGAGAGCACAGATCAGAAATAGAACTTCTTCATTGATCGACTGATGCTAGGCACCTAGCCCGGTGAGGCTCACGATCGACTGATGCTAGGCTCCTAGCCCGGTGAGGCTCACGATCGACTGATGCTAGGCTCCTAGCCCGGTGAGGCTCACGATCGACTGATGCTAGGCTCCTAGCCCGGTGAGGCTCACGATCGACTGATGCTAGGCTCCTAGCCCGGTGAGGCTCACGATAGACTGATGCTAGGCTCCTAGCCCGGTGAGGCTCACGATCGACTGATGCTAGGCTCCTAGCCCGGTGAGGCTCACGATCGACTGATGCTAGGCTCCTAGCCCGGTGAGGTTCACGATCGACTGATGCTAGGCTCCTAGCCCGGTGAGGCTCACGATCGACTGATGCTAAGCTCCTAGCCCGGTGAGGCTCACGATCGACTGATGCTAGGCTCCTAGCCCGGTGAGGCTCACGATCGACTGATGCTAGGCTCCTAGCCCGGTGAGGTTCACGATCGACTGATGCTAGGCTCCTAGCCCGGTGAGGTTCACGATCGACTGATGCTAGGCTCCTAGCCCGGTGAGGCTCACGAAGGAGACTGCGTTTCAGGTCTTCGCCCCCCCCCCCCCAATCTTTTCGAGTATGGTCCAGACTGCCTCTCTTTGGTCTGCATAGGTAGGGCATTCTTGCAGAATATGTTCTAGCGTTTGCTTGGGTGCTCCACAATCGCACATGGCAGTGTCTCTGAGACCCATTCTGTGGGTCTACAATGTCCTGTTCTGAGTCTGAATATCTTTGTCTCTACATCTCTGCCAAGTTTGTCTATGCTGTCTTTTTCTGGCTTGTATTCTCTGCGCTGTTCTCGTGGATCATTTGGTGAGTGTCTTTGCTTCTTCATAGCTCTGTGGATGGGGAATGCTTGGCGCCACTTCTGGCTTATGCGAGCTCATCTGCTGTCCCGTTCCCAAGGATCCCACAGTGGGCCGGAATCCACTGTAGGACTAAATCTTTTTTTTTTTGAGACAGCAATCCTATGTTGTATTTTATTTCATGTGAGAGTCTATCTTGTTTGTGGTTTGAGGTGCACTCCTGGAGTCTGTTAGAATGTGTGAGGCTTGAGATGGCTTGGAGTACACTCCTGGGGTCTGATAGAATGTGTGAGGCTTGAGATGGCTTGGAGTACACTCCTGGAGTCTGATAGAATGTGTGAGGCTTGAGATGGCTTGGAGTACACTCCTGGAGTCTGATAGAATGTGTGAGGCTTGAGATGGCTTGGAGTACACTCCTGGAGTCTGATAGAATGTGTGAGGCTTGAGATGGCTTGGGGTACACTCCTGGGGTCTGATAGAATGTGTGAGGCTTGAGATGGCTTGGAGTACACTCCTGGGGTCTGATAGAATGTGTGAGGCTTGAGATGGCTTGGAGTACACTCCTGGAGTCTGATAGAATGTGTGAGGCTTGAGATGGCTTGGAGTACACTCCTGGAGTCTGATAGAATGTGTGAGGCTTGAGATGGCTTGGGGTACACTCCTGGAGTCTGATAGAATGTGTGAGGCTTGAGATGGCTTGGGGTACACTCCTGGAGTCTGATAGAATGTGTGAGGCTTGAGATGGCTTGGGGTACACTCCTGGAGTCTGTTAGAATGACCATTGTCCTTGTATTTATGTTTTGGCTAATAAGAATCTAAGTTGTTGCGTAAACAGCTCTTGCTTCAGCTCTGAGGTCTCTTCTGGTATGGAGTGGTTTTCTATGTCCACAATAGAGTGTACTAAGTAGATTCCACTGCCTCCCCATGCATCCCTCACTGAGGTAGATCCATCTGTGTACACATGTGTCTAAGATTTGCTAGGGTACTGTCTCTTGAGCTCTATCTATATCCTGTAGTTGTTAGGATCGTGTTTTGTCTTTTCCTGGTTTTGGAATAGGTTGAATGTAAGCCTCCTTCCAGAGTCCGGAACAGTACTCTCGTGCAAGCTTTGGTTAAATATTCCATTTGTGAATTCATTTGTGATACCAACTGCCTCTGATGCTTTTCTCTCCTTTAGTTTCTTAGTTTTATCTTCTAGCTCTTGTAGGGTGAAATTCACTGTCATGAACTCTGTTGTAATGCCTGTGCTATGGTTTTTTTTTGGAGAGCTCTGATCTGTGTTCTTACTTCTTTAACTCTGTCTCTTGAAACTTGAGTCTTACTTTCTGACTGATAGGTTCTGCTGCCGCCTTGCCCGTCACATAGCCTACGGTCGTATGTAGCACGGTTTTCTATCTCTCTGTCTTGTCGTATCTTTTTCCATGTCTAAAGAGCTGGTTAGCCTGTGCCAGCTTTCTCCCATAATCTTCTTCATCTCTTTTATGAAGGCTACCTTTGTTTTGTTATAACCTTGTCAATTGATGATAGCACAGATCAGAAGTATAACCTTCATACCAATTGTAATCAATCATATTGTATTTACTTTTACATTACAGGCCTCTGAAACAACTGAACCGAGTGGTAGCTTCATTATCATTCATTGCCATTATCTGTTCTTTCATCTCACTACAAGTTGTGGGGAGGTGCAATTGTTTGTGTGACTGGTTATATTCAATCAGAGGTGGACGATGCAGCACAGTGGATGAATTGACAGCAGGTCATAGCTGACTGTTCACCCCAGGATCAGCAAACCAGAGCTGACCAAGATCCTATTTGGTCTCCAAACAGCAGCCATGGAAACAGGCTGCACTAGTGTAGCCTGGCTAAGACAATATAGATTGCAATGGGAAGACAAACCTGGTACCAAAGAAAAAGACAGCTGAGCCCAGATGTATCTGACCAAAGGGCACATATTTGTCTCACTGTCAACTTTGACATAGGACAACAGCAGATGGAGAAGATATTGAGTCCATGCGCCAGCTTCTTTACAGTCCATCTTTTTCTTGGCCTTCCTCATTCTCTGATGTTGTGCTTGTTAGAATGTTTAATTTTACCAGTAACTATAAACCTAATAAACACAAGCTTAGGCCTAGTTAACACTTCATAGCTGACAGCAGCAGCTACTTTTGGGCTACAATATCCGTATGGTCTCTCCTTTATTACTACTGTTTGTGAGAATTATTATGATTATGACACAGCACCTGCTAGAATAATGATTTGCTACTAATGTGACCAATATGAGGCAAAGACAGGCCGAGAGATTCCCACACTGAGAACAGACAACTTACAAATTTGATCCACATCTGAATGAAGCGTGGGTCATTGGTATACCGCTCATCTGCCTGAAACTCTCGAAGGCATCGTTCCAGTAGTGTTATCAGCTGCCCATCATGACCTCCTTTAGGGAAGTGCTGCTCAGTCCACTTAGCATAACTAAATTATGGACAGAAGAAAGAAGAGCTACATTTCTGGAAAAGGAAGTAAATTATTTCCCCCATGAAACCTGCCCGGTATATCATGAGAGGCAACTAACAAGGGCTAAGCATTCCATCCTACGGAAACTCTATAATGGCAAGACAAACAACAAGACATGCACACCTGAGGATCAGCTCAGTGTATCAGAGATAGAAGAGGAACAGCTTAGTGTATCAGTGATAGAAGAACAGCTCAGTGTATCAGTGATAGAAGAACAGCTCAGTGTATCAGTGATAGAAGAACAGCTCAGTGTATCAGTGATAGAAGAACAGCTCAGTGTATCAGTGATAGAAGAACAGCTCAGTGTATCAGTGATAGAAGAACAGCTCAGTGTATCAGTGATAGAAGAGGAACAGCTTAGTGTATCAGTGATAGAAGAACAGCTCAGTGTATCAGTGATAGAAGAACAGCTCAGTGTATCAGTGATAGAAGAACAGCTCAGTGTATCAGTGATAGAAGAACAGCTCAGTGTATCAGTGATAGAAGAACAGCTCAGTGTATCAGTGATAGAGGAACAGCTCAGTGTATCAGTGATAGAAGAACAGCTCAGTGTATCAGTGATAGAGGATCAGCTCAGTGTATCAGAGATAGAAGAGGAACAGCTTAGTGTATCAGTGATAGAAGAACAGCTCAGTGTATCAGTGATAGAAGAACAGCTCAGTGTATCAGAGATAGAAGAGGAACAGCTCAGTGTATCAGTGATAGAAGAGGAACAGCTCAGTGTATCAGTGATAGAAGAACAGCTCAGTGTATCAGTGATAGAAGAGGAACAGCTCAGTGTATCAGTGATAGAAGAGGAACAGCTTAGTGTATCAGTGATAGAAGAGGAACAGCTCAGTGTATCAGTGATAGAAGAGGAACAGCTTAGTGTATCAGTGATAGAAGAACAGCTCAGTGTATCAGTGATAGAAGAACAGCTTAGTGTATCAGTGATAGAAGAACAGCTCAGTGTATCAGAGATAGAAGAGGAACAGCTCAGTGTATCAGTGATAGAAGAGGAACAGCTTAGTGTATCAGTGATAGAAGAACAGCTCAGTGTATCAGTGATAGAAGAACAGCTCAGTGTATCAGTGATAGAAGAACAGCTCAGTGTATCAGTGATAGAAGAGGAACAGCTCAGTGTATCAGTGATAGAAGAGGAACAGCTTAGTGTATCAGTGATAGAAGAACAGCTCAGTGTATCAGTGATAGAAGAGGAACAGCTCAGTGTATCAGTGATAGAAGAACAGCTCAGTGTATCAGTGATAGAAGAGGAACAGCTCAGTGTATCAGTGATAGAAGAGGAACAGCTCAGTGTATCAGTGATAGAAGAGGAACAGCTCAGTGTATCAGTGATAGAAGAACAGCTCAGTGTATCAGTGATAGAAGAACAGCTCAGTGTATCAGAGATAGAAGAGGAACAGCTCAGTGTATCAGTGATAGAAGAGGAACAGCTCAGTGTATCAGTGATAGAAGAACAGCTCAGTGTATCAGTGATAGAAGAACAGCTCAGTGTATCAGTGATAGAAGAACAGCTCAGTGTATCAGTGATAGAAGAACAGCTCAGTGTATCAGTGATAGAAGAACAGCTCAGTGTATCAGTGATAGAAGAACAGCTCAGTGTATCAGAGATAGAAGAGGAACAGCTCAGTGTATCAGTGATAGAAGAACAGCTCAGTGTATCAGAGATAGAAGAGGAACAGCTTAGTGTATCAGTGATAGAAGAGGAACAGCTTAGTGTATCAGTGATAGAAGAACAGCTCAGTGTATCAGAGATAGAAGAGGAACAGCTTAGTGTATCAGTGATAGAAGAACAGCTCAGTGTATCAGTGATAGAAGAACAGCTCAGTGTATCAGTGATAGAAGAACAGCTCAGTGTATCAGTGATAGAAGAACAGCTCAGTGTATCAGAGATAGAAGAGGAACAGCTCAGTGTATCAGTGATAGAAGAGGAACAGCTCAGTGTATCAGTGATAGAAGAACAGCTCAGTGTATCAGTGATAGAAGAGGAACAGCTCAGTGTATCAGTGATAGAAGAACAGCTCAGTGTATCAGTGATAGAAGAGGAACAGCTCAGTGTATCAGTGATAGAAGAGGAACAGCTCAGTGTATCAGTGATAGAAGAGGAACAGCTCAGTGTATCAGTGATAGAAGAACAGCTCAGTGTATCAGTGATAGAAGAACAGCTCAGTGTATCAGTGATAGAAGAGGAACAGCTCAGTGTATCAGTGATAGAAGAACAGCTCAGTGTATCAGTGATAGAAGAGGAACAGCTCAGTGTATCAGTGATAGAAGAGGAACAGCTCAGTGTATCAGTGATAGAAGAACAGCTCAGTGTATCAGTGATAGAAGAGGAACAGCTCAGTGTATCCAGCAATCACACAAGAGTAACTAGCGTCACTGTCATTTTTCAATCAAGTCATTAAAGACAACTAACAATGGTTGTATATGTGACTAGCAACCTCATCATGTCAAATGAATTGCTGCAAAGCCCACCAACACAAATAAGTGATTTGGTGGTACAGGCGTCTTGTATATGGGGGCAGCTTCAGCTATATTTACATATGGGGTCATGTAAAATCTTTTCTATTTCCAACACCTTCCCCCTGGATAGTGGAAGCACCTTACGGGGTTATGTAAAATCTTTTCTCTTTCTCACACCTTCCCCCTGGAGAATGGAAGCATCTTATGGGGGATGAAATAATATTCTTACTGCACAAGAGTTTTGTAAGGGCCATAGATCATCACCTGATCTGTCCAACAGGTGAGACAAACAAGTTTTGTAAGGGCCATAGATCATCACTTGATCTGTCCAACAGGTGAGACAAACAAGTTTTGTAAGGGCCATAGATCATCACTTGATCTGTCCAACAGGCGAGACAAACAAGTTTTGTAAGGGCCATAGATCATCACCTGATCTGTCCAACAGGTGAGACAAACAAGTTTGTAAGGGCCATAGATCATCACCTGATCTGTCCAACAGGTGAGACAAACAAGTTTGTAAGGGCCATAGATCATCACCTGATCTGTCCAACAGGTGAGACAAACAAGTTTGTAAGGGCCATAGATCATCACCTGATCTGTCCAACAGGTGAGACAAACAAGTTTTGTAAGGGCCATAGATCATCACTTGATCTGTCCAACAGGTGAGACAAACAAGTTTTGTAAGGACCCTACAACATCATTATATGAAAGTCACAGATGTTGCTGATCAGATTTTCTATGAGTCCCATTGAAATGGTGGTCCATGTGCATCTAATGGGATTAACAAGGAAGGATTATGGCACAAGGAACAAGTGGCCCAATGGTCAGGGTTCCATTCTAACCAAGAGGACATGTGTTCAAAGCCTCTACAATGCCTTTAAATCATCAGGCCTATAAGTGCTATCGTTGGGGTGGATCCAGGAATGTTAATAAAACACTGTAATGATAGTTTTAGAGTTGATGGATGGACTGTAATGATAGTTTTAGAGTTGATGGATGGGATGTAATGATAGTTTTAGAGTTGATGGATGGGATGTAATGATAGTTTTAGAGTTGATGGATGGGATGTAATGATAGTGTTAGAGTTGATGGATGGGATGTGATGTTAGTTTTAGAGTTGATGGATGGACTGTAATGATAGTTGTTTTAAAGTTGATGGGTGCAATCATTGGTTCCCATCTGAACTAGAAACTGACTAGGATAGGAAGTAATCAAAAATTGAGTTTGTTACACCAACTCTTGATTACCTTGTGAGTTCTGGAGCATTTGGCTGCAGTCAGTTATCTCTACTGGATCCTATGTCCGTCAGACTCAAGGTGTCCTGGCTGCAGTCAGTTATCTCTACTGGATCCTATGTCCGTCAGACTCAAGGTGTCCTGGCTGCAGTCAGTTATCTCTACTGGATCCTATGTCTGCCAGACTCAAGGTGTCCTGGCTGCAGTCAGTTATCTCTACTGGATCCTATGTCTGCCAGACTCAGGGTGCCCTTCTTCGTACCTATAATCCAACACATGTCTGATTATATTGTTAGGTTTATGTATAAGGGTGTGTCCTTTTTATCTCCAATGTTTCTCCCCAAACACCAGCTGTTAAGTTTGATGTAATATTCCTTGCCAGTTTACCATTACGTAATTATATCTGGTTAGCAACCACCAAATTGGTGGAGGAGACATCTGTTGGTGGAGTAGATCTACATGTGATGGAGTAAGGTCTACGTGTGGTAGAGGAAGGTCTACGTGTGGTAGAGGAAGGTCTACGTGTGGTAGAGGAAGGTCTACATGTGGTAGAGGAAGGTCTACATGTGGTAGAGGAAGGTCTACATGTGGTAGAGGAAGGTCTACATGTGGTAGAGGAAGGTCTACATGTGGTAGAGGAAGGTCTATGTGTGGTAGAGGTCTAGTCTTGATATGACTCTTAGTTATATTGTCCATGTTACCCAGCGATACAGTAGGTCTACAGTCTGGATGTGACACTCTTAGTTATATTGTCCATGTCTCAAAACCCAACAATTGACTATCAGAATATAGGGTCGGGAAACAATGTCACATCTCTTCTACAAAACTTGTGAAAGCAACCGGGTTGACCATTGAAATCTCTATAGCATGATATATACTGGGCATGTCTCTCTAGAGCTTCCAAATCTAGCCACACTTTGCAACCGGGTTGACCATTGAAATCTCTATAGCATGATATATACTGGGCATGTCTCTCTAGAGCTTCCAAATCTAGCCACACTTTGCAAGGTGTGCAAGAGCTAGTCATGGTATGACTTCTGTCCTGAAGGTGTATTCCAGATGACTGGAATCAGAAGGTATAGACTAGAAATATGACCAAGTATGCTACAGTGGACTTTAATCTGGTCATGTTCCAGAACAATACTTCACATTTTCATTGAGATTACATTTCTGTCAGATTTGAGCTTGGGCTTCTACAATATGTCTGACTTACCTATCCCACACACTGAACGGATCATCTCCACTGTAAGTGAATCTCTTCTGACTTACCTATCCCACACACTGAACGGATCATCTCCACTGTATGTTCTAAGCTCAAGTTCAAAGAAGCTGAAACAAGTTTACAAAATCAACTGAAAAATCAAAACTGAAACCAAAGTACAAATGTAACAATGTTATGTTCTTACATCACTGCACGCAAGGCAGGTCCATAGGTGCTCAGTCTAAGCAAATAAATGGTGAGGATGCTGAGGTCCATGTAGTCAATGTCTTGTACAGAACTTACAACACTACAATCGAGGCAGATCAGAGGTGCTCAGTTTCTTTCAAATAATAACAAAGTTTATGGATACTAAGCCCCTGCGGTTCGCTCGTTGTAACCACTGCAGGTCCATGCTTGCTTTCGACTTGTGGAGCCACTTGCTGGCTCAGGCTCGTGGAGCCACTTGCTGGCTCAGGCTCGTGGAGCCACATGCTGGCTCAGACTTGTGGAGCCAGGTGTTGGCTCAGACTTGTGGAGCCAGGTGTTGGCTCAGGCTTGTGGAGCCAGGTATTGGCTTGACTGATTCATTGATTAGTGTCACTATCTAACATGCTGGCTCAGGCTTGTGGAGCCAGGTGTTGGCTTGACTGATTCATTGATTAGTGTCACTATCTAACATGCTGGCTCAGGCTTGTGGAGCCAGGTGTTGACTTGACTGATTCATTGATTAGTGTCACTATCTAACATGTTGGCTCAGGCTTGTGGAGCCAGGTGTTGACTTGACTGATTCATTGATTAGTGTCACTATCTAACATGCTGGCTCAGGCTTGTGGAGCCAGGTGTTGACTTGACTGATTCATTGATTAGTGTCACTATCTAACATGTTGGCTCAGGCTTGTGGAGCCAGGTGTTGACTTGACTGATTCATTGATTAGTGTCACTATCTAACATGTTGGCTCAGGCTTGTGGAGCCAGGTGTTGACTTGACTGATTCATTGATTAGTATCACTATCTAACATGTTGGCTCAGACTTGTGGAGCCAGGTGTTGGCTCAGGCTTGTGGAGCCAGGTGTTGGCTTGACTGTTTCATTGATTAGTGTAACTATCTAACATGTTGGCTCAGGCTTGTGGAGCCAGGTGTTGGCTCAGGCTTGTGGAGCCAGGTGTTGGCTCAGGCTTGTGGAGCCAGGTGTTGACTTGACTGATTCATTGATTAGTGTCACTATCTAACATGCTGGCAGTCATTGTCTATTTCTGATGACTGCTGGGTCTGTAGCTAGTTCTGCTTTAACCAATGTCATCTGAGTGAATGACAAGCCATAGGCATGTCAAATGTAGTTATCTTATTCGTACAGCTGTCGCTGTCGTGCATCAACTTGGAATATATTTAAAGAAAGCAAAGGATGAGAGAGTTTGACTAAGATGGTCATTTGTGCGTTCCCTAGCCCACATTCGTGGGTCCCATTGCTTCATGTGTTCTGCTGTCATTCTGTTCTATCCTTAATCTATTTCACTGCATTCCGTACATACCAACAAGTGTGAGGTACAAGTCTCGTCTGCAGACGGTGAAGAGTGTGGATACTGATGGTTGCTGTAACCCACACACTCCAGCTACATCCTATTTTCATGTTTGATGTCAATCTTTTGCGGTCTGTGTATTGCTGATGCATTTATACCAGTGTCATCATCCAACAGGCAGATATTGATGTCACCTCTATCCATATCCAACATGTCCACAGTGGCTGCTTGCAAAGCCTGACATTTCGCTGCCCGAAGCCCCAGCATTACCCAGGACAGTAGATCCACACCAACACCTGGAGGTTTGATGCCTGTACAACTATCTACTCCTACATTAGTCGTCCTGTACCATCCAATGTAAGAATTGGGAGGACGACAGTCCTTGTTAAAGAGGCCTCAGATAGCCACCATAGAGCCGCCTCCATCTCCATACTAGAGGATGTCGTTCTGTCCCACTCAACAACCTGACCTCTCACTCTAGCAGGTCAAACCCTGATTTCCCACTGCATAGCCCTGATCCATCAGTATATATGACAGCATCACTATCCTGAGTCTTAGCTTATGATAGCTCTGTGGTAATATGTCAGTCTTTCACTAATGTAGACACATTCTTTTCCTTTGAATAAAATCTCAACTGTAGTCACCTGTCCAATCGTTCATCCATGACATTCCTTTCTCGATGCTTATTACCTTGATGTCTAGTGTGTTATTATGCAGTTGGTGCCTCTTGTCTGCGGTAGCTTGCATATATAGGCTTTCTTCTTATCTTGAGGTACATAGACCATCGACCAGCCCTCTCACTTCACTCTTTATCACCTTGAGGTACATAGACCATCAACCAACCCTCTCTTGGTAAACTAGTCCTGTACTATTTACTCCAATTATTACTAAATTCTCCCTGCTTTTATTTTATCGTTCTCTAGATCTCTTGTCCATGCGTTCCTTGGCTTTCTTTTGCCTGTGGATTCCATAATAGAGACTGCCTATGATGATGGCTTGCAAATTTCACAAAGTGCTGCATATCCACCATCACTTTCTGTTTCTAAAAGCATGTAACCTCTTCATATTGAATTGAATCATTATATAGGAATGTGCCCTTGCTAATTGACAGTCCTAGCATGTAAACCATATTCATAATTAAGGTATCTCTAGTACAATCCTGAATTAGTTGCATTCCTCCATTATGGATGTATTCCAACCTTTCACACTGTGATCTTGACAGTGTGAAGAAGGACAATCTGTATTCAGCAATTGACAAAAACTAACAAAAGAGAATGAAAAGTCGTCAAGTTTCAGAGTTTTTTCATAAATTTTCAGTGAGCTGTAGACTTGTATCTGAGCCAAGTTTTCAAAGTACGCAAGCTCATAACTCGTTAATATTATGTTTGTAGAATGTTACGCTAAGTTAATTACCTAATAGACAATTATTTTTTTCTGAACTGGCATTCGGACACGACTGAGCAATTGTCGAATGACAATTTTTCTGAAGCTTTATGGTTGCTGTTTTATTGTGAGAAACCAACAAATGTTCACAACAGCATGTCGTAAAAGAGTCCCACGATGACTGGCAGCGGACTACGATAGCATACATATGGAAAGGACTCGATGCGGAACTGACACCTATAGTGGTATTTTGCTGTTACGTCATGCAGGAAAGATATATACAAAACTTCTTGAACTTAGACTACCACCGATTGCTGAACCTCATTTCAACAACTCCCAATTCGGTTTCCACAAGGGCAAGGGATACACTGATGCATTATTTACCCATTATGTCAGAGAAAATGATTGAATTTGGCGAGCATCTTAGCATTCATTGACCAAGAGAAAACTTTTGAGATAGAGTCTGGACGGTGATGGAGGAGCATGGGATATAAGATAATACGGCCAGCTGCTTGACGAAGTGAGCTCTGTACCAAGGGAACACATGGTGTGGTACATATGGAGGACCATGTCAGAGGGGCTTTTCCAATCACCAAGAGTGTGTACTATCCCACTGCTTTTTAACATTTATATGGACTCAATTGTGTCAGAGACCTATCAGGCTGCAAGATTATAATTCCATATATATGAACTGCTGTTCGCAGATGATCAATGGCTTGCATATACAGAAGAACAGAAACTCCAAAATTACTTGACAGCGCTGGACACAACCTGCATTAAGTACGGAATGCGTATCAGCACGGCTAAGACAACTCTGAAGGTGAGCAGAGCTCAGGAGGTGTTTAACTTAAGCGCTTAGAACATGCCATGGCTTTCCAGTAGGCTCAGGTACCTGGGCAGCATTTTCTCAGAAGATGGCAGGTGCAACAGAGAGATTAAGAACAGATGCCAGAAAGCTGTATGGGGTGATGAAAGTAGTGACACTGCTCAAACATCCTTCCAGTCTGTCACTAAGAACAGATGCCAGAAAGCAGGAGTGATGAAAATAGTGCCACTACTCAAACATCCTTAGTCTGCCACCAAGAACAGATGCCAGAAAGCAGGAATCACGTTGATCCACCCTCGCTAACAAGACAGAGACTGCCTTGTTATAGTATAACTATAAAAGTAATAGTCCGTATTGGTGGAAGTGAAGTAGGGTTCTTAGTATTTCACCTGATCCAATCCTGACTAATAAATATGTCCAATCACTGTTTTTTTTGCCTGATCAGATGTTAGTCTCCTCTCTACTTTGTTCAAGTAAATACGAAATTTCATTTCACTTTCTTCCAGTCATTATGAAAATCTAGAAGTATTACAAACGATTTTTTAGTCAGATCAGTCTATTGTAATTGACAAATTGTTATTGAAAGGTATATAATCAGTACAAACTTGGAGACGACAGACGTGTTTTATTATTTTAATTTACATATTCAGCAACTGTTGCAATTTTTTTTTGTTAAAGTACTATTATATTTGACCATAATCATAACTTACCACGTTTATGGAAAATCGTAAATACTAAATATAGAATTAAAAAATAATAAAATTACGAAAAACAGTAGTCAGTAGGTAAACAATAAAACATTACTGAGATTACTCACTTTTTCTTCTGAGTCATGAAAGCGTGCTCATCACTTTGATCTGATTGCAAAGCAGCAACAAGAGACGATATATGTCGTCCTTGCCTTAACGGTTGTACATTTTCTTTACATAACTCCCATTCATGATCGCCTCCATCCATCGTTTGTGAAGAATCCGAATGTATTCCTATCCTACAAGAAACGGCGGCTCCCAACTGTTCACGTCTGACATCAGGAAACAAAACTCAAATTTTACCGCTTGCCTTGCCAGACATACTTTGGCTCTTCATGCCAAAAGTTTCACAATAATCTCATTTTAGATTCTGAAATTCAATAAAATCTTAGATAACATTTTTTCACAAAAAACGTACATGTTCATTCTTCAGAATAAAATGTAATTATTGTAAAAGAAAAATCAAGATAGTAAATATATTTCATTTAAATAAACAAAACAAGTTAGTAGATTGTAATGAGCACTAGGCACATCAGCGCATGCGCACGGGTAATGCTTTTCGTATTCGATTGCTTGACTTGCCAGATCAGACTTACATGTTAAACAAAATGTTTTTTCTTCCTGAAAAAGGACCTTAACTTAATTTAACTCAACGTCTTTATACTCGTTTAGAAGACTCATCAGAGCCTGTAGGCAACCATCTACGTATGCATTAACTGTCTATGCCTCCACTACCTCCTGGGACAATGGATTTTAAGCATTCACCAATCTATGACTAAAAAATAGTTCTTAATATTTCATCTGGACCTCTCTTAAGTTAATTTGTACCTATGCCCTCTTGTTCTTGTGGGTGGTTGTATTTGGAAAAAAAACTTCTTATTGTCTAATTTATCCATTCCTCTCATCATCTTATAAACCTGTATTAAGTCACCACGAATTCTTCTCTCTTCCAGACACGTTAGGTCGGTTTTTCTGAGTCTTTTCCCGTAACTGTAATTCTGGAATCCCACTATCAGTTTTGTCATTCGTCTGTGTATCTTTTCCAGCATGTTTATATCCGCTCTATGATAAGGACTCCACACCTGTACACAGTACTCTAATCTGGGTCTAACTATTGATTTATATAGTTTGACAATCAATTTCTTACTCCTATGTTTAACAATTCTTTTTATCATACCTAACATTGCATTTGCCTTATTCACTGCTACCTGGATGTCCTCACTCACCTTACCTAACTTAACTTAACGTAACGTCTTTATACTGGTTTAGAAGACTCTGCAGAGTCTGTATACAACCAGTTCCAATTACATCACCTTGCTCTAGAAGCTGTACGCATCCAATCTATTCTTAAATGCATTAACCGTCCTAGCCTCCACCACCTCACTTGGCAATGCATTCCAAGCATTCACAACTCTCTGGCTATAAAAATACTTCCTAATATCTAATCTGGGCCTCTCATTAGTCAACTTGTAACTGTGCCCTCTTGTTCTTGTTGGTGATTGTATTTTTAAAAACTTGTTATAGTCTACTTTATCCATTCCTCTGATCATCGTATACACCTGTATTAAGTCACCACGAATTCTCTCTTCCAGAAACTGTAGGCCATTTTTTGTAAATCTTTCCTCATAACTGGAATCCCACTATCAGCTTTGTCGCTCTGCTTTGTATTCTCTTCAGCATGTCTATATCCCCTCTCTGATAAGGACTACACACATGTACACAGTACTCCAATCTAGGTCTAACTAATGCTTTATACAGTTTGACTATCACCTCCTTGCTCCTATGTTTAATATTTCTTTTTATCATCCCTAACATTGCATTTGCCTTTTTTACTGCTTTACCTGAACTTGCTCCCTCACCTTACATGTATGATCTATTATAACCCCTAAGTCCCTTTCTGAATCTATCTTTCTAATATTGTTCTCTCTCATTCTGTAATTATGTTCCATATTGGATCTACCCATGTGCATGACTGTACATTTATCTAAATTAAACTCCATTTGCCAGCTTACAGACCATTCTCGAATTTTATCTAAATCCGATCTCAATATATCTACTTCTGCTTTAGATGAGACACTACTGCATAGTTTTGTGTCATCAGCAAATTTTACAATCATGGATACCATATCAATGTCCAAATCATTTATATATATCAAGAATAAAATTGGTCCCAAAACCGAGCCCTGTGACACTCCACTTTTCACTTCACACCACTCAGAGTACTCCTTATTTATACCCACCCTTTGCCTTCTTCTCGTTAACCAATTTTCAATCCATTTGGCAACTTCCCCACCTATTCCATGTAATTTTAACTTTCAAAATAATCTTTGATGAGGTTTTGACCAATGGATCTCAGGGGATGGCTCTATTCAGTCTTATTGGAACGAAACACTTTGCACACCTGTCACTCATCTATCGCAGCAAGCTCCGTTGCCAATCCGTCTGTCAATCATTCTCTCCCTACCCAAATCGGAAGGCCAGTGGTCAGCTCCTACCTGTCCACATTCCTTGCCCCAACTCTGTTCTCCTTTGTTGAGACAGTGAGTGACCTTGACACGCATTCATGTACCTTTGTTATCAGCAAACACATCACCCCTGTCCTAAGCTCTCTGCTCCGGCGGGAACTGTTACAGAGAGAGAGAGAGAGAGAGAGAGAGAGAGATAGATAGATAGACAGACAGACAGACAGACAGACAGACAGACAGACAGACAGACAGACAGACAGACAGATAGATAGATAGATAGATAGATAGATAGATAAACAGACAGACAGACAGATTAGATAGATAGATAGATAGATAGATAGATAGATAGATAGATAGATAGATAGATAGATAGATAGATAGATAGATAGATAGATAGATAGATAGATAGATAGATAGATAGATAGATAGATAGATAGATAGATAGATAGATAGATAGATAGATAGATAGATAGATAGATAGATAGATAGATAGATAGATAGATAGATAGATAGATAGATAGATAGATAGATAGATATTATTGTGTGTGCATTTCTTGGAAGCACGCTTTCTGTCGAATTGTTGAACAATAGGATACAATAGCTCCCGTATGCGACCAGGGCCCGTCGCGTCGAATGACCATGTCCATGACCCCACTTATTGATCATGTCCATGATCCCACCTATTGACCATGTCCATGACCCCGCCTGATGACCATGTCTATGACCCCACCTGATGACCATTTCCATGAACCCACCTATTGATCATGTCCATGACCCCACCTGATGACCATGTCTATGACCCCACCTGATGACCATGTCCATGACCCCGCCTGATGACCATGTCCATGACCCCACCTATTGACCATGTCCATGACCCCACCTATTGACCATGTCCATGACCCCGCCTGATGACCATGTCCATGACCCCACCTATTGACCATGTCCATGACCCCACCTATTGACCATGTCCGTGACCCCACCTATTGACCATGTCCATGACCCCGCCTGATGACCATGTCCATGACCCCCACCTATTGACCATGTCCATGACCCCGCCTGATGACCATGTCCATGACCCCACCTATTGACCATGTCCATGACCCCACCTATTGACCATGTCCATGACCCCGCCTGATGACCATGTCCATGACCCCACCTATTGACCCTGTCCATGACCCCACCTATTGACCATGTCCATGACCCCGTGTGATGGCCATGTCCCAGGCGGCCCGCAATTATGGGGGGGGGGGGTGGGGAGTGGCGATCTGTTTTAGCCAGGTGTTGCGAGGGCGGCCCAGAGGACGTCTCCAGGATGAGCACGACGTCTTCCCGTCCCTCGCTCCCACAGCCTGCCGGAGCATCTCGTGGACTGGTACTTTCTGAGGGAGGCGGACAAACGTGACCGAAGAGAGAGAGGCGACGGCGATCAATCGTTGAGACAATGCCTGCAAGTTGAGCACGGGGAACTACTTCGCTGCTGGAAATCATGTCATGCCAGTGGATGCCGAGGATGCGCCTCTGGTTGCGCAGGTGGAAGGCCTCAAGACGCTGTCTATCCCGCTGTAGTAGTGTCCATGACTCGGAGCCGTGCAAGAGGATGGCAACGATGCAGGAGGAGTATATACGAAGGCTGGTCTCCATGGAGAGCCTCCGCTGGGACCACACTCTGCGGACCGATCAAGTCGCTAAGCCCATGCGGGCCGTCAGACGACGGTTTGTGCTGATGGATCTTAGTCATTCTGTACACTCCGTCTATTTTTCTTCTTGTTATGAATGGCTTATTATTTCGTCTCGTTCTTGGACGAGTCCACCATTTTATCGCGTCTTAAAACATGTTCTTATTTGATTTATAGTCTTGGTTCGTTACGTCATACAGTCATACAGTCATACAGTCATTCAGTCATACAGTCATACAGTCATACAGACAAGAGTCCCTATTTTGTTTTTAATAATTTGTTTGTGTGACTTTTCGTGCAGTTAGTTACCCCATTGTCCATTATGTGTGAATTTGTCCTCGTGGAATAGCAGCGGACTGTACATTGTCAGCTGATGCCATCTTGAACTGACTGTGCATTGATTTAATGTCAGCACTTTGTTGTGGGGGTCACGGCAAGGATTCATGGATACTAGCACTTTGTTGTGGGGGTCACACCAAGGATTCATGGATACTAGCACTTTGTTGTGGGGGGTCACAGCAAGGATTCATGGATACTAGCACTTTGTTGTGGGGGTCACACCAAGGATTCATGGATACCAGCACTTTGTTGTGGGGGTCACAGCGATACTAAAAATAACTATGAGTATCCAATTCATTTTTGAATGTATTAACTTACCGTGCCTCCATCACAGCCGGTGGCAATGCATTCCAAGAATTCACCCCTCTCTGGCTGAAAAAAATATTTTCTAATATGGAAGATCAGGTTACGGCCAGATTCTTAACCTGGCACAATTGATCGAGCACGGGTACGAACGTAAACAGATCACAGGAGTAAATTTTATTGACTTCAGCTCAGCTTATGACACCATAAACCACCAGAAGTTGTTTGCTAAGCTATACTCTATGACAAAGAACTGGCGTCTCACAAACCTCACTAAATGTATCCGGCAGAATAGGCGAGCCTACGTCCCTTTGGGGGGTAAAAAGGTTGATGGCGAAACAAAGAACATGGACTGGCACAAAAAAGTGTCCTGGCACAAGGGAGTGTCCTGGCACAAGGGAGTGTCCTGGTACAAGGGAGTGTCCTGGCACCTATGCTGTATAATATATAGACCAACGATCAACTTATAGATACAGAGATGAGAACATTCATATATGCCGATGATACAGCAGTAGCTGCCCAGGGAAAGGGCTTCGAAGAAGTCGAACAGAAACTGACAAACGCCCTTGATGCCCGTGTTCTATATTACCACAAAAATCACCTCAAACCAAACCCCAGCAACACTCAAGTATGCGCCTACCATCTCAGAAATAGAGTGGCGAATAGGAAGTTGCAAATCAAATGGCAAAGACAGGATCTAGAACACAGCACGGCCCTCAAATACTTGGGAGTAAAGTTGGACCGCACGCTGTCCTATGCCGCACATTGTCAGGAGACAAAACAGAAAATACATGCCAGAAATAGAATCACACGAGAACTGACTGTCACAACATGGGGAGCAAAGCCAGATGTCCTCAGAACATCAGCACTCGCTCTGTGTTTCTCTGTAGCTGAGCACGCCGCATCAGTCTGGAAGAACTCTGCACATGTCAAACATGTAGAAACAGCAATAAATGAGACAGTCCGTATAGTTACTGGTTGTCTAAAACCAACTGAAAAATACACCCCATAATTGGCTTAGCGCCACCAGAGATGGCAGAGATTTGCTCATCTGCCCTTGTACTTGAACTCTGGCTGTTCTGTTTTCGAGGTAGTGGCTGATCAATCTGTACATTTTTCCAGATACTTCACTTCTTCGTAGCTTGACTTTAAGTCCCTCTTTCCACACTTTGTCAAATGCCTTCTCTAGATCCACCCAAACCGCTACTGTATGCTTTTTCTCTTGGTAAGCATCCTCTATTTCCTGTGCTATGAGAGTGATCTGGTCCTCAGTGGATCTGTGTTGTCTAAATCCTGCTTGCTGTGGAATTAGTATGTCTTTTGCTTCCAGGTGCCACATCAGTCTGGTGTTTATCAAACGCTCCATTAGTTTACCTATACAGCTCAATAGACTGATAGGCCTGTATCCATTTAGATCTGTTCTATCTTTTTCTTTCTTTGGTACTGGTATAAGTACAGTGTCTTTCCATGCCTGCGGTACAATTCCCCTTTTGCATCTTTGGTTCAGGACTGACAGTAACTTCCTCTTTGCTGTTTGGCCCAACCCCATCAGCATTTCATTTTTTACCCCATCTTTTCCGGGCGATTTCTTTTTATTTAACTTTCTCATGGCCTCATTCATTTCCTTCATGGTTAGTTTTGCCATCATGTGCGCCTCTGGTGCAATCTTGATGTTGTCGGGGCTCTTTTGTTCTTCCCTAATGTCTGTATGCCTGTCTGTAGGGACATCAATGTGGTTTGCTCTGGCATAATGTTCTATAAAAGCGTTTGCTGCTTTTTTCCAGTAAGCATGTTGTCACCCTGCTTGATGGTAATTTGTTTATTTGATGGTGTTTTGTCATTCATGGCTCTGACTAATTTCCATAGTTTGTTCCCTTCTTTATCTAAATTGTGGCTTTCTGTATTTTTTTTCCAGCTGTCTCTTGTTATTTGGTTCAGTGTTCTTTTGTATTTTGTAGTGATGGCCTTGAGGGCGATATTTGCCTCCATAGATTGCTCTCTCTCTGCCATGTTCCTAGCGTTTGAGACTTCATCCTCAGCTTTCTACAGTTCATGATTCCAATATGGCTTTTAGTTTTTCCTTGCCCCTCTTGGGATGGTCTCGGTGGCTGCTTGCATTATTGCTTTGCTGAAAGGGGCTACTATAGTCAGTCATGACTGAAAGGATCTACTACAGTCAGTCCTGACTGGAAGATCTACTACAGTCAGTCATGAATGAAAGGGGTTACAAACTACTAACTAGCAGCTCTAAGACAATTTTTGAATCGTGTCTAAATCTGATCTCAATAGATCCACCTCTGTCGAATCCGATCTCAATAGATCCAATCCTGTCGGAGAATCAATAGATCCACCCCTGTCGGAGAATTAGTAGATCCACCTCTGTCGGAGAATCAATAGATCCACCTCTGTCGGAGAATCAATAGATCCACCTCTGTCGGAGAATCAATAGATCCACGTCTGTCGGAGAATCAATAGATCCACGTCTGTCGGAGAATCAATAGATCCACGTCTGTCGGAGAATCAATAGATCCACGTCTGTCGGAGAATCAATAGATCCACGTCTGTCGGAGAATCAATAGATCCACGTCTGTCGGAGAATCAATAGATCCACGTCTGTCGGAGAATCAATAGATCCACGTCTGTCGGAGAATCAATAGACCCACGTCTGTCGGAGAATCAATAGATCCACGTCTGTCGGAGAATCAATAGATCCACGTCTGTCGGAGAATCAATAGATCCACGACTGTCGGAGAATCAGTTGATCCACCCCTGTCGGAGAATCAATAGATCCACGTCTGTCGGAGAATCAGTAGATCCACCCCTGTCGGAGAATCAATAGATCCACGTCTGTCGGAGGCGAGACCATGGTTTAGTGTCATACACACGTAAGAGAAGGAATGCTGTACACATCCACAATCCCATGGCGAGCAAGTTGTTGGCTAGTTAGCATTCTGAGAACTCTAAGTTGGCTAGTTAGCATTCTGAGAACTCTAAGTTGGCTAGTTAACATTCTGAGAACTCTAAGTTGGCTAGTTAACATTCTGAGAACTCTAAGTTGGCTAGTTAGCATTCTGAGAACTCTAAGTTGGCTAGTTAGCATTCTGAGAACTCTAAGTTGGCTAGTTAGCATTCTGAGAACTCTAAGTTGGCTAGTTAGCATTATGAGAACTCTAAGTTGGCAAGTTAACATTCTGAGAACTCTAAGTTGGCCAGTTAACATTCTGAGAACTCTAAGTTGGCTAGTTAACATTCTGAGAACTTTAAGTTGGCTAGTTAACATTCTGAGAACTCTAAGTTGGCCAGTTAACATTCTGAGAACTATAAGTTGGCTAGTTAACATTCTGAGAACTTGTAACAGTTCCAGCCCGAACATGAGCGTTTAGGGCAGGGGTAATGTGGTCGGCGACTCTGAGAACAAAAGGTACCCGAATGTGTGCCAAGGTCACTCTCCGTCTTGACACTACGCCAAGGTCACTCACTGTCTTGATACTAAGTTAACAAAGGAAAACAGGGTTGGGGGAAAGGTGTCTAGACAAGTAAGAGGCTAGATGCTGACCACTGGCGTTCCGATTTGGGTAGTGTGGGATGAGTGACAGGTGTTAGCGTGTTGCGTTCCAGTGGCAGTTGAATGACTGGGTCAAGACATCCCACAGACTGACCATTGGACAGCTCTGATACTGCTTGAGACTATATAATACTAGACAAAGTTTAACTCAAGCAGACTGTCCATGGAGAGAGAGAGAGAGAGAGAGAGAGAGAGAGAGAGAGAGAGAGAGACAGAATTTAGCTAGGAGTCTGTTTAGCTCGCCGACAATAGAAGAGTGATTGATAGGCTGCTTTTATGAATGTGTGAGAACAGGGTCGCTAAACCAACATACGCCTTCGAGTCTTGGCCAGTCGTTCTATAAGGTGTGTGTTGGGCGCCCTGTGTCTAAGTGAGATCTAGATGTATGTGTGGTGTGTGTAAACACCGATGGAACGATAAATGTTCTGAAGAGTTGCGCAAGTATACAGATCGACTAGGTGAGATCTAGATATGTGTGTGGTATGTGTAGACAAAGGGAACGATGTATGTTCCAGAGCGTGGGTATACGCAGATCGATTGAGTGTGTGATCACATGTGAGTATACTTTGAATATATTGAATGTATTTTGTCCAGATCACCCGCTTGGGGGGATCTGAGTGTCACAGAATACGAATGTTAGAACGAGTTTTTGAGAGTGTGTTGAGGGTGCAGATAAGGGGAGGGGAGTGTGCGACTAGAACTGGGTTGGATTAGTTGAGAACAACATCAATAGCTTATGGTTATAAACTCCGAGTATCTATTTAGATAAGTTGTATTTCAAGTATTGTTTGTAATTTAATTGCACTCATTTTAATAGTTGTTGTAAGAGGATTGATATAATAAATATGCCATCTGCTGTCTGCTACGCTATTTGCTGTGTGTAGTCATGAATGAGTGTGGTAACATTATAGCTATTGGAAACCTGGACTCTGCTACAAACTCTAAGTTGGCTAGTTAACATTCTGAGAACTCTAAGTTGGCTAGTTAACATTCTGAGAACTCTAAGTTGGCTAGTTAAAATTCTGAGAACTCTAAGTTGGCCAGGTACACTTAGCCAATGACTTTCATTTTGTCATGACCTTTGCTATGTGTTTTTTTTCTTGTTTCGAATTGGAATTTAAACCCACAACTATTGCCACATCTTTGCCGTATCATTAATGTCAACATGAGGCTGTCAAGTAGTTCATTATTTAATTTATAATGAAATGTCAAACCTACTGTGGTTGTGGTTGTGTGGTTGTGGTTGTGGTGTTGTGTCATGAGGCATTCCCAGTCCTTCTCCGACAAGATACGTCCCTACATTTGACCTTGGATTCTAGCATAATCGGTTCAATAGATAAATATGGTCAACACTTTGCTACCAGTGGTGTATCTCCTCTCCGAGACAAGGTGTGCGACTTTCTTAGAATGTGATACTGTATAACAACAGTTCTTAAGCTGTGGCCCGGGACCCCTAGGTAATGTGCAGCCACAGCCATCAGGACAGGCTGTGACAAGGATGATGTCGGCGGTCCTCATTGGCCACGATGGACAGCTACAGTATTATTATTGACAAGACACACAAAATGATCCCCGTGTTCCTAGAACAACCTGAGTTAAACATGAATGGTGACATGGCATGGCTTCGTTCGTTCACCGTCACCAAGCCATGAAAGGGCTGTAAATGGCAGAATGTAGAGAATGGAATGTGTTGTGTCGTAGTGCACAGCTTGACTGCGACATTTGCACCTTTCGGTCCGACACATCAGACTTCAGCAGGCATATTTTGAGTACCTGAAGAATGGAGGGGCTTGACACTGAGGCATACCAGTAAATGGGAGAGCAGACAAGTTAGTAAACGAGGGAGCAATACGAAAACCAAAAAGCAGTCACCTTCCAGGACAAGAAGACACCAATTCAAGCCAAAAAGAAAGTCGATCAAGTGCCCTGATCAAGCGGCAAGGTGACCGTGTCCAGCATGAGAACGTGACATGCCAGATTGAATAGCTACGTACACATACTAAAATTAGCTCTATCAATCATGTGTACATGTGGACAAGGATCACAGACTTCTCGAACATTTCCTACAAGACTGTTATATGGTGTGCTTCCACGACATATCCCGACTTTCCTTGTTTCTCTAGCCAGTGCGTGGATGCAACGTCACAAAATATTGTTTCTTCAGAGGAGTTCACACGAAACCATAGCAAGAGCGACAGGTTAAAACAATATTACACGAGATGTTACAATATTTCAGCTACACCTTAGAAAAACTCATGGGGCCAATACATGATGGCTACTTAATGATCGCGCACGCCTGCTCCCAGAGCATCGCCATGTCATCTCTCAGTCAACTTGGCTGACTGACCCAAGAATGCACACCCGTGCTCCAACAATGCCACCAGACCATTACGCGGTCTACTTGCCTGATGCTAACCAACCACTAGTTCGAGGCTGTGAGTGTCAAGAACAGTTCCTACAGCTTATCATACTTTCCCAGCAATTTGAGCCAATTTGAAGTCTGGCGATCTTCCAACATTATTGCTAGCCTGACATTTTCCGCTGGACACATTTGTAGACCTGGCTTGGATGTTCGAGATGTGTGGATATTGTCACACTCGGCACCAATCATGACAAAAATATAAAACGGCCACAATGCACTTTTACCACAGATCCGTTACAGACATTAACGACCATTTGATCTTAAACAACATCAAGACGATCCAGTAAACTAACAACTGCGGCTAACATACTCAATTAGTGCTGACATGTATTACCGAGACGACTTTAGTGCTTACATCATATTATGTGTTGGTTGTAATTCTCTGACTTGTTCACCGTTTTTCTTTGTTCTGGTGATCACGTGTGTTCTGTCAATGATAAAGTACTCTTGACACAGGTATTTGGTCAGCCCGGTCCTAGCTGGTATCGTCTGGTATCGTCTAGCTGGTATCGTGTTCAAACTTACTCCAGCAATGATTTCTGTTGACTTTGAGTAGAGTTCAGATCATGTATCATCTCCACAAACGATGTACGACTGTACTGGATCTCCAGCATATTCTATCTTAGTGCTCTGATGGTGCAATGTGACAGACTTGTTTCAGTCCATCTCATGATGTTATCCGGCCACTTGTACGGTTGTTACTTCACTAAAACATCTCATCTGTCTAACCCCGATCTATGTCAGTAGTACATTCCCCATGCCCAACGTTTTCAGTCCATCCGCATGTGTTTTCTTTTCTTTCCACGAGACATGGTCCAATAATCTATAAATCCTCATCTCCAATGCCTCGATTAATCTGTCCATCTATTTTTTGAATGCCAGAGTCTTCACGCCACAGGATAGTGATTAGTATAACCATGTGTTATGACACGCGACCATTCAGATTTTAAAATGATGAATAGTCACATTTATATATACACGAGATGTACAGTCCATCTACACCCCATCTACATCTCTAAGAAGGCCGTGGTTTACGTCAGTTTGAGTCTAACTATTTCTTAGTTCCTCATTCATTTATCATTGACCTTTATTCTATGTTGTTTCATTCTATGTTTTCTTTGTTGTCTGAATCTGTTTGTGCGGTGTTCATTTATCTCTTGGGTGGATCTGCTCGTGCGCCGTTCATTTATCTCTTGGGTGGATCTGCTCGTGCGACGTTCATTTATCTCTTGGGTGGATCTGCTCGTGCGGCGTTCATGTATCTCTTTGGTGGATCTGCTCGTGCGCCGTTCATTTATCTCTTGGGTGGATCTGCTCGTGCGGCGTTCATTTATCTCTTGGATGGATCTGCTCGTGCGGCGTTCATTAATCTCTTGGATGGATCTGCTGGTGCGGCGTTCATTTATCTCTTGGGTGGATCTGCTTGTGCGGCGTTCATTTATCTCTTGGGTGGATCTGCTCGTGCGGCGTTCATTTATCTCTTGGATGGATCTGCTTGTGCGCCGTTCATTTAACTCTTGGGTGGATCTGCTCGTGCGTCGTTCATTTATCTCTTGGATGGATCTGCTCGTGCGTCGTTCATTTATCTCTTGGATGGATCTGCTCGTGCGTCGTTCATTTATCTGTTGGATGGATCTGCTCGTGCGTCGTTCATTTATCTCTTGGGCGGATCTGCTCGTGCGGAGTTCATTTATCTCTTGGATGGATCTGCTCGTGCGGCGTTCATTTATCTCTTGGGTGGATCTGCTCGTGCGGAGTTCATTTATCTCTTGGATGGATCTGCTCGTGCGGCGTTCATTTATCTCTTGGATGGATCTGCTCGTGCGGCGTTCATTTATCTCTTGGATGGATCTGCTTTTGCCGAGTTCACTGAACTCATTGAACTTTAAGTCAAAGAGAAATAACTCTTTGTACCAGAGCAGATCGATTTAATGGAGCTCTGTCGCAGACGGTAAAGGGGTCTGCTCTAATCTATTTCACTCTACACTCACTCTAAACAAATTCAAGTAACACTAAATATAAACACAAAACAACAGATTATTTATTCCAGTAACACTGCCAACTATAAACTCTCTAACAACTGAAATCCTTTCTCTCACAAGTTTATCTAAAACACTCCTACCGCTAAACATAACCTTATCGATACCGTTATTACCCGGTTCTTTCTCCTCTGCTAATCTGGTCTGCTGCGAACGAGCTTTGTTGCGGATTGCCGCTGATGGTGAAGTGTGTAGGCTCTAAACCCAGGTATGACGTCCGTGATCTTGTTGCTCTTTATGAGCGGTAGATCAAAGTGGTCTCAACGTGGTCAGGATAGACTGCATGAAATATGATCCATGCGATCACTGGACAACTGCCTCTAGCTGCGACTGACAACTTAAATTCACGTGATCAAGGTGATGTCGACGTGATCGGTGGGACTGCGTCAATATGATGAATGGGATGACCGGAAGACTGCCTCTATAAGCTACTGATGACTTGTAATCACGACCAACCCATAATTTGAGCGTAGTTATCTTGCTTGCTGCGTGTCTATCTCAACTGCCTCTCTCCGTCGTCTGCTCTCCAACGAAATATATATTTCGAATGTACCTCTGTCTCTGAAGTGAACTATTCTGTCTCTGTGGTTCTTATCTCAAATCTGCCTCAACTGCCTATCTCCGTCACCCTCCACTGAGCGTCTCTTTCGAAAGTGTCCTAATGTAATGTTTCTCACGTCTCTCCACCGGGATTTATATTCGATCTACATCCTTAGATCGCGTGATTTCCAAAACGGCGCGCATTTTGTCCGCTTGTTTGTCATCAACCAAACAACCTGTTTGCGCGGTTTCCAGACGACGAGGTCTTGTCGTCGGCGACAAGTCTACCCGTCTACCACTACTACCGTCCCTCGTGTGGACACATGGCTGGAGTTAGATCAGGTTACGTATGTTTGCCTAAACTCCTACCTGCGCACTTTGAAACACACACGTGTGTGGTTCGTTTTAGTTACTTAAATTCTGGCGGGACCAAGTTCAGCTGCACTTGCGAAGTCCTTTAAATCCTAAGAAAGAAAGAAAAAATGGTTGTCAAAGCTCTTCTTATCTTCCCCCCAACTCTGTTACATGTTACAACATGTCTAAGCTCCTTCTATGTATTGGATATACAGCTAAGATCTGTTACATCTTTCTTCTCTCTCTCATGCTCTTTGAACTTTCAGTCAAAGAGAAATGACCCTCTTCTCTCCTGCTCTTTGAACTTTCAGTCAAAGAGAAATGACCCTCTTCTCTCCTGCTCTTTGAACTTTCAGTCAAAGAGAAATGACTCTTTTCTCTCCTGCTCGCTGCGCTAATGACCATTGTTGACTGTTAAATGTTACTGGTTTCATGATTGAACTGCATGAAGAACCCTCGATATTTACCTGCGTGTTTTTGTTTCCTTAGAGCTTACTTGGGCTAATTCTGTTTAACCTGTATCTCCGCTTTTGCTCTTATACTGAGAGACCGTTTACTCTTGTTAACTTCTCAGCTTAGAATTAATTTCCTCAGAGCTTACTTGGATTAACCTGTATCTCTGCGTCTCCTGCTGATCCTGCAAGACTGACCCCTGACTTTCACCTCTCGACTACAAACTAACTTTCTGGACTCTTCTGTCGCTATTATCAGACGCGCATTATCGACTGTGACCAATCGCAGACTTCAACATTATATTTCAGCTGTCGCTCTGATTAGACGTGCGAATCGCTGCATTCTCTGATCTACAGCGTCTGGCCTCTTTTTCCGTCCGGCGTTCGGTCCGGTTAGCATAGTTGTACGAATCGCTGCATTTCATCAATTAACAGGACTGTTCCTGCCGAAGACGGATGTGTCGGACCGAAAGGTGCAAATATCGCAGTCAAACTGTAAACTAGCGACACAAAGCAAATCCGTTCTCCGGACTACATCCTGCTACTTGCAAAGCCCTGTTCGGGGCTTGGTAGCGGGAGATTGAGAATGAACGCAGAAGAAGAAGAAGAACAGGCCTGTTACATCTTGGTTTGCTCTTCGTCCGTCCTGATTTGGGCCCTCACATCTGCATATCCACGGACCGAGCTTCAATTGCGTGATAACATAAACGGTTCAGAAACTCATCTAGCGTCCAACGCATTGGTCCCGGTTCAGAAACTCATCTAGCGTCCAACGCATTGGTCCCTGTTCAGAAACTCATCTAGCGTCCAACGCATTGGTCCCGGTTCAGAAACTCATCTAGCGTCCAACGCATTGGTCCCGGTTCAGAAACTCATCTAGCGTCCAACACATTGGTCCCGGTTCAGAAACTTCTGGGTCCTGTAATTAGTAGGTCGGAAATCTGTTACAATATTAGTTCAACTTGGTTTTCTTGTTGTTGTTGTGACTGTTCAGCTTTTGATAGCCGCCTAACTAGGTAGAAATGTGGGTTGACTTGTTTTATTGTTCTCGTACATACACATTTCTTGTTAGTTAAATTTGCAGAGGTGGGAGGACAACATAAAAGAATGGACCAATCTCCGACCAGAAGAGGCACTGGCAGCGGCCGCTGACAGCGAGGGGTGGCGTGGGGTTGTGTGTATGTCTTCATGTGTGCTCCAACGACCTCACCGGTTACGGGATGACCTGACCTGATATTTGCGTATTAGAATTCTAGTTCTCTAATACTTTATCTTGGCCTGTTTCATCAAGATAGGCCAATGTGGATTGGATAACGGCTCAGTGCGCAGCTAACGAACGAAATCTGGGACGAAATGATGCCAAGGGAGCATATAAATTAGTAAAGGACTTAGTAAGACCTGTCCAAAGTCGAAATACGACGATTCAGGACAAGAGTGGGAAATGTCTCACAGAAGCTCAAGACATTCGTGAGCGCTGGACAGAGTACTGTTAGGAGCTATATAAGCATGAAGATCGAGGTGACCCAAGAATGGCAATGTCTCCTGAAGTGAGTCTGATAGAGGAAAATCAAACGATAACAAGGGAAGAAGTATATGAAGCCGTCAAAATGCTGAAGAGAGGGAAGGCTGTCGGTGTGGATAATATTCTAGCAGAGCTCCTGCAAGTGGGAGGTGAGGCGACAATCACTACCCTGACTTACATCTACAATAGAATTTGGCAGACAGGAGTGTGGCCCACCTGCCCGACAAAATCAGTCATTATACCACTGCCTAAATCGGGAAACCTAAATATGTGCCAGAACTATCGAACAATCAGTCTGATAAGTCATCCAAGTAAAGTTCTCTTGAGGATATTACTTAACAGACTGAATCCTCAGGCGGAGAGTCTCATTGCCGAAGAACAAGCGGGCTTTCGAGCGGGAAGGAATACATCGAGCAGATATTTAATCTTTGTCTACTGAATGAGAAGTACTCAGAGTATCATTAACCACTCTACCATGCCTTCATTGACTTTCGAAAGGCGTTTGACAGAGTGTGGCATGCGGCGCTATGGCCAACAATGAGGCATTATAAGTTCAACAGTGATATTGTGACGGTAATTGCAAACCTTTATGAGCAGGCGACAAGCGCTGTCTCAGTAGAGGGAACGCTAGGCGATTGGTTCCGTACGACGGTGGGTGTGAGACAGGGATGTATACTCTCCCCCACACTATTCAATATCTTCTTGGAGAGAATAATGGAGACGACATTAAAAGGACATCTTGGCACGGTTAAAATAGGTGACAGGCTTATCACCAACTTCCGCTTTGCTGATGATATTGATGTATTGGCAGGCACAGAGAGGGAACTCCAGGAGTTGATTGGTAGATTGGATAGAACGACCCTGAGTTTTGGTATGGAAATAAATGCTGATAATACAAAGCTCATGACCAATAACGTTGCAGGGTTTCAATCTGTCATAGAGGCAAATGGGCAGGTACTTGAGGTGGTGAAACGTTTCAAATATCTTGGATCATTGATCAGCGAAGAGGGATCGAAGCCAGAGGTAATTGCAAGAATAGCACAAACAACAGCGGCGCTGACTCGGCTGAAACCTATATGGCAAGACAAGCGCCTCGCCCTCGGCATAAAAGTCAGACTACTGCGCTCTTTGGTGCTGTCAATATTTCTGTATGCCTGCGAGACCTGGACCATTACAGCAGATATCCAGGGCAGAATACGTGCAATGGAAATGCGGTGCTATAGAAAACTCCTAAATGTTACATATAAGGATCGTGTCACGAACGTAAACATCCGTCAGAGAGTTGAAGACGCTATTGGTCCTTTTCAAGATCTGTTCACAACTATCAAAAGACGAAAGGTAGCCTGGTGCAGGCACGTCGCGAGGTCCAACGGAATTCCCAACTCGATACTCTTTGGATCCGTACCGGGACAGAGTGGGCGAGGACGTCCAAGGAAGAGATGGGTGGACAACATCGCTGAGTGGTCAGGCCTTCGTCACGGTGTGATACATCAGGCGGCGACAGACAGAGAGAGCTGGCGTGGGATTTTAATGTCTTCATGTGTGCCCCAACGACCTAATGGGTTACGGGATGAACTGAACTGAATACTTTATCCAGACGGCAATGCCTATTTTAGAGCTTTACTCGACCTCCAGGCTGTACAGTGGCAGTGCTACACTTGATATGTATGCATCCATAATTATTTCTGGTACAGTTGGTATGACAAAGTCCGCATGTCCTCAATTGTTTCCCCTCCTACTGTATTAAATGTATCATCAATTCTCCCAACGCGTTTTGAACTCATCTTATTTGATTAACTCATATATTGATAATAACTCATCCACTGCCCAATACATTGGGCCTTTGAAGAGATATATTCTGGTAATATAATACTGTCATTAGGAACTACACGTGTATTTAGAAATACTTGATATGGAGAAACTTTGATGTACACATATGACAACTGTTCAAGCCTATGTATCAGCTCTACGGTATTGTCAGAATATTTGAGCGTCATTATATCGGCTTCGCGGCGTAGATCAGTTAATTAAAAAGATTAAAACATTCCGTGAGGGTTTTATGCATTAACCTGCAACATTAAATATGGTGCGGGGCAACAAATACAAATATGAATATGGATATTCTGCTGCAAACACGTCTAGCTGTAAAATATAACAGGACACCGTTATCTATAAGCATTTGTAGGTCATGATGGTTGCCGGAAGTAAAACCCCCAGGCAGGTCAGAGGTCAGGCATGTACAGCTAGTCCGGGCCAGGACGGGCTTCCTTAGTTGACAGATCCTCGCTATTCAGGGTTAGACGTGGCAGATATAAAAGCAGCTTAGCGTTCTTCACACAATACGACATTTTGACCGTGTACAGCCGCACTTCGCTTTTACTCAGTGTTAGCAGTTGTCATTGCTGTAGTAGCCTTCCCAAGACTAGCGAAGAATATTAGAACCGGTTGCTACTCAACTGATGCGCTTGGTCCCCTACAGTTCGAGTTTCCCGTTCTGTTCTCCTACTTCTAGCCAAGCTTTGAACAAACCAACAACCTGACCAAGATGTGTGGTGAGTGATGACATATTATTATTATCGTCATATTCGTACTGTGTAGTGTGTACAATAGATTAGTCATACAATATCATGTTCCTTAGGCCGTGTACGCTTGTCGGGTGTAGCCAATTCATTCATTCAGTGACTTCATTCCTTCATTGTGATTTAACTTAACATCAACAGTGGCGGTTACAATATTATTATTACCTTACCTTGCTTGTTGTGGTGTGTTGTATGTTTGTTATGTGTTGTATGTTTGTTGTGTGTTGGATGTATGCTGTATGTTTGTTGTGTGTTGTATGTTTGTTGTGTGTTGTATGTTTGTTGTGTATTGTATGTTGTGTATGTTTGTTATGCATTGTATGTTGTGTGTTGTATGTTTGTTGTGTATTGTATGTTTGTTGTGTGTTGTATGTTTGTTGTGTATTACATGTGTGTTGTATGTTTGTTGTGTGTTGTATGTTTGTTGTGTGTTGTATGTTTGTGTGTATTGTGTGTTGCATGTTTGTTGTATATTGTATGTTTGTTGTGTATTGTATGTTTGTTGTGTATTGTATGTTTGTTGTGTATTGTATGTTTGTTGTGTGTTGCATGTTCATTGTGTGTTGTATGTTCATTGTGTGTTTGTTGTGTATTGCATGTTTGTTGTGTATTACATGTTTGTTGTGTGTTGGATGTTTGTTGTATGTTGAATGTTTGTTGTGTATTGTATGTTTGTTGTGTATTGTATGTTTGTTGTGTATTGTGTGTTGTATGTTTGTTGTGTATTGTATTTTCTTGTATGTTGTATGTTTGTTGTGTATTGTATGTTTGTTGTGTGTTGTATGTTTGTTGTGTATTGTATGTTTGTTGTGTGTTGTATGTTTGTTGTGTATTGTAAGTCGTGTATGTTTATTGTGTAATGTATGTTGTGTGTTGTATGTTTATTGTGTATTGCATGTTTGTTGTGTGTTGGATGTAAGTTGTATGTTTGTTGTGCATTGTATGTTTGTTGTGAATTGTATATTGTGTGTTGCATGTTTGTTGTGTATTGTATGTTTGTTGTGTATTGCATGTTTGTTGTGTGTTGTATGTTTATTGTGTTGTATGTTTGTTGTGTATTGTATGTTTGTTGTGTATTGTATGTTTGTTGTGTTGTATGTTTGTTGTGTATTGTATGTTTGTTGTGTATTGTATGTTGTATGTTTGTTGTGTGGTGTATGTTGTATGTGTGTTGTGTATTGTATGTTGTGTGTTGTATGTTTGTTGTGTGTTGTATGTTTGTTGTGTATTGTAAGTTGTGTATGTTTATTGTGTAATGTATGTTGTGTGTTGTATGTTTATTGTGTATTGCATGTTTGTTGTGTGTTGGATGTAAGTTGTATGTTTGTTGTGCATTGTATGTTTGTTGTGTATTGTATATTGTGTGTTGCATGTTTGTTGTGTATTGTATGTTTGTTGTGTATTGCATGTTTGTTGTGTGTTGTATGTTTATTGTGTTGTATGTTTGTTGTGTATTGTATGTTTGTTGTGTATTGTATGTTTGTTGTGTTGTATGTTTGTTGTGTATTGTATGTTTGTTGTGTATTGTATGTTTGTTGTGTATTGTATGTTTGTTGTGTTGTATGTTTGTTGTGTATTGTATGTTTGTTGTGTATTGTATGTTTGTTGTGTATTGTATGTTTGTTGTGTTGTATGTTTGTTGTGTATTGTATGTTTGTTGTGTATTGTATGTTTGTTGTGTTGTATGTTTGTTGTGTATTGTATGTTGTATGTTTGTTGTGTATTGTATGTTGTGTGGTGTATGTTGTATGTGTGTTATGTATTGTATGTTGTGTGTTGTATGTTTGTTGTGTATTGTATGTTAATTGTGTGTTGTATGTTTGTCAGTCTATTGTTTTATTTAGGTCTTTGATTTTATTTCTGAATTAATTATTTGATTGCCTTGGGGTTATCCTAGAGCTCTTTCACCACTCCTAGACTTATCCCATAATTTCCTGATGAACAATATCAAATTCACTTCAATTAATGTGAATGTTTGTGAACAACAATGAAGACTGAAGCCATTGATGATGATGAAAGCAGGCCTTACTAACTTGCTCCAACAGTTCTCACAAAGTCTGATAGCATCCATTGTTCTAATCACAGTGCCAGGTTTATAGACTAATAAATAATAAAAACTACATTTGATTTAACAGATAGCTGAAGTTTGTGAAGATTTATTGTGAATTGTCCATGATAAATACTAGGTTATTGGCAAAGACTAGGAAAGGAGATCCCGTAACAGACGTTGTTGTCGGGGATAAAGTGTTAGAGACTAGATCACTGTCTGTTCTTCCCTAACACTGAGTAACTCAGGTTAATATTCTATTTATTATATCAATATGACAATATGTGTTGATTGTGCAGAAAAATCACACATTCTGTTTTGTGAAGGATGGTTTTAGAAAAATCACACATACTGTTTTGTGAAGGATGGTTTAAGTAAACATAGTGAATGCTGTTATGTGGCATACTGTAACAAAAACATATGTATGTCATATCTGTACTATTTATTATGCGGAGGAATGCAATAGGCCATATATAAAGTTTTGTCTTATCCTGAACCTCAAAGAGAAGTCTATTAATTCCTATTTCATTATTTGAAGAGTTGCGTCCAGAGCTGTCTCTGGAACCCAGTTGGCTACTAGCCTATTGCATGCTTGACGAGGTGTTTTGAAGCACTGTTTCTCACCGAAAGTGATTCATTGATTGACCTTGTAGCCATTTGTAACCTGGAGCGGTTGTGATAGATTGCTCTTGTTACTATTAGTGAAATGTAGGTAACCATTACCGCTATAGGACACCTGTATCTGAGCATTTGCAGCAGTGGTTTTATGGCAATGGTTGTTCATGATGAGGTTGCTAGCCCCACACCCTGACCCTCTTTAGTAAACTTTTATGATATTCTTGGAAGGTTACAGTTGTCCAGTTTTTGTAATCCTGGGTATGACTGTGTGGTGGACATTCTAAGTGTAGAGTCAAACTTGGAGACTACCAAATGAGATCTAGGTTTGTTTCAAAACAGTTGGACAATAGCAGATGCTCACCGAGTGGTGTACATCTTGTGTACATCTTGTTCAATGTTAGACAATGCTTGAAGATGTTCAGAAACCCAGTTTCTGTCACAATGTGTACATCTTGTTCAATCTTGAACAATACTTGAAGATGTTCAGAAACCCAGTTTCTGTGACAACGTGTACATCTTGTTCAATGTTAGAAAATAGTTCGAGATGTTCAGAAACCCAGTTTCTGTGACAACGTGTACATCTTGTTCAATGTTAGACAATAGTTAGAGATGTTCAGAAACCCAGTTTCTGTCACAACATGTACATCTCTTATTTGAACCCCAGAGAGGGAGTAAAGATTAGTAACAATAACCTCTCGGCATAGGGTGGCTACAGATGGTTGGGGATACGGTCAACTAACTCATCCTGTAAATCACAAGTACAGAACATGCAGACACCAACGTAGAAGAATGGCCACCAACTAAAGTAATAAACTGTGACATGACACACACGCTCCGCGACATCAACCTGAGAGGCATGATAACCAACATCATTTTGTACGCATCCTGATTCTTTGCTGGACTGTACCAGAGTGGGTCGAGATCTTTCCTTAAACCATTCTACAACCACCTCATTAGAAGTAAGAATTTTGGGGTATCCAGTGGACAAAACCAGAACAGTGTTTGTGGTGTCCATCTGTTGCCATGCATACCTTAATGACCAGTCCAGTAATTGTTTGCTGGTAATAGCAGAACTGATCTAATGGAATTTTGAAATCAGGATAAGATATTGAAATATTGACAAATATCAATAATACTGACACATGTTATCAGGATCAGTTATCATACTTCCTTAACTGTTCCAATAGGAGCATATGGTCATCACTTTAGTCAGCTTCCAAGCAGGAAGTCTATACCAAAGCTTGTATATGTCCTTGTGCTGGTGGCGGTTTATGTGGTAGTTTATGTGGTAGTTTGTTTTATGTAATAAAGCTTGCTGTTCCCTTCACAAGTTGCCATCAAGGCTCAGACATGAATTGGTTAGAGAATGAGAGCAAGGCTCAGACATGAATTGGTTAGAGATATAAATGAGAGCAAGGTTCAGACATGAATTGGTTAGAGATATAAATGAGAGCAAGGCTCAGACATGAATTGGTTAGAGATATAAATGAGAGCAAGGCTCAGACATGAATTGTTTAGAGATATAAATGAGAGCAAGGTTCAGACATGAATTGGTTAGAGATATAAATGAGAGCAAGGTTCAGACATGAATTGGTTAGAGATATAAATGAGAGCAAGGTTCAGACATGAATTGGTTAGAGATATAAATGAGAGCAAGGTTCAGACATGAATTGGTTAGAGATATAAATGAGAGCAAGGCTCAGACATGAATTGGTTAGAGAATGAGAGCAAGGCTCAGACATGAATTGGTTAGAGAATGAGAGCAAGCAATGCAATGCTGGTGTGAGGAGCCCAGTTTACAGATCAGTGTAAAGAAAGCTGCATACATATGTCCCACCCAGAAGGCTGGTACACCATAGAAATGTGACCACAGCATGTCATTGAAGCATCATGTCGATCTGAAGATATCAGCCAGGTCTAACAGCACCCCCAACACAGTGGGAGAATCACACCTTCCATCAGCTGGTCCTATCAGTTGTCCATTATGGACATGGAATCCTGACACAAGACCAAAGTCATGACCACAACATATAGACATTGACATGATGGAAGCAATCCTACCTGGCACTAAGCATGTCCTCAGTGTGAAGGTCAGACACCAGGCTTGAACTGCTGTTATTATAACAGATGTTCATTAACTAGGTCATACACCTGTATGTGAGTTATAGAGGTGGGTCCAACACATGTATGTGAGTTATAGAGGTGGGTCCAACACCTGTATGTGAGTTATAGAGGTGGGTCCAACACCTGTATGTGAGTTATAGAGGTGGGTCCAACACCTGTATGTGAGTTATAGAGGTGGGTCCAAGACCTGTTAGTTATAGAGGGGTCCCACCCATGTATGTGAGTTGTAGAGGTGGGTCCAACACCTGTTAGTTATAGTGGGGTTCCACCCCGGTATGTGAGTTGTAGAGGTGGGGTGGTCAGTGGCATGGCTCGCAGCCCAAATATGTTTGTGTTTAGATCCACGAGACAGGGAGGAAAGTAAACTGGTTAAAATACTATACACAAACTCGGCTGACCTCGGATGGATGGAACATTCAGAGAGAGTGGATACTGGCGACAGACAAAACGTGGATACTGGCGACAGACAAAACGTGGATACTGGCGACAGACAAAACGTGGATACTGGCGACAGACAAAACGTGGATACTGGCGATAGACAAAACGTGGATACTGGCGACAGACAAAACGTGGATACTGGCGACAGACAAAACGTGGATACTGGCGACAGACAAAACGTGGATACTGGCGACAGACAAAACGTGGATACTCGTGACAGACAAAACGTGGATACTCGTGACAGACAAAACGTGGATACTGGCGACAGACAAAACAAGCTAAACATCCTGAGACGGACGTGCAGAAAGTGATGCACTAGGAAAGAAGTTTGGAGTTTCACAGCTGATAAATGATAGTACACTGAAAGGATGGCGATGTTGTATTCTAGTACACTGGAAGGGTGGTGCTGTTGTATTCTAGTACCCTGAAAGGGTGGTGCTGTTGTATTCTAGTACACTGAAAGGGTGGGGATGTTGTATTCTAGTACCCTGGAAGGGTGGTGCTGTTTTATACACTGATGGATTAACTTTGCTAGACTGAGAGGCAAGGCCCGGCCGAATGATGCGAACGGACATCCTATAGTTGGTGGGGGGAGATTGTGGCAGCTACTGCTTAACCACAACTCAAGACCCCATTAAAGATTGTGGCAGCTACTGCTTAACCACAACTCAAGACCCCATTAACCATTCCAGGCTATGACTGTATTTGAAATTCTCTTCCAGATTAGTTTTCACAAAGTCAGTTAAACCATCACTAGTTGGTAGAATTTGCCCCGGACAGACAGACAGACTTGGGAAACACAAACTAGAGAGATTTTGGACGTGCAGTAAATTAAAAGGAGCATTCCAGAAGATTGGTAAAAGTGTTGAGCCAATATGATTTATAAAGAAACTACATGGCACACTCGCGCAATCAATGATTGAATAACGTGCAGACATCACAATCATAGCACAGGTAATGCGATGTATGGGAAAAGTTCTCAATGCTGTCTGCTGCTAGCTATGTTGTGTTTGAGACAACTAAAGGAGAATAATTCTTTCTTTACTTGGCCCAGAGATAACAACAGGCAATGTAGAAAATACACAATATAATTGTTGTGTGATGCAGTACATAGGCGTAGAAACTGGGTAAAGGGCGCCTGGGTGTAGATTGTGTGAGCACTCCTTGAATATTTTAATGCTTGACAAAATATATTAAAATACAGAACAGAGTGGTAGAACGCTCTCTTCCGATGGCAAGGGTAACTAGTTCAAACCTCTTTATCGACAATCTCCAGTCGACTGGGCTCGTTCACATGACCTGGTCCTAGGCGTATCTCACTGCCGCTATGCAGATATTAACAGTTGTGCTTGTGTTCAGGACAACCAATTCTACTAGCGTGTTCTAATCCCACCGTCTCTATGTATCACATCATGCGCATTTCAAGAGATATTCCTATTGATTTTCTCATAAAACTGACTTTTTGTTGCTTCATATATTTGATATATGCACACTTTTTCGGGTGTCAAACATAGGGGGACTAACCTTTCAAATATCTAAACAGAAGGGATGATAATCTACAGAGCAATAATATCACATCTTTCCACCACAGAACATGATTGTCTCAATACAAACTCATCTAATCATGACCAAACCACAGAACATGATTGTCTCAATACAAACTCATCTAATCATGACCAAACCACAGAACATGATTGTCTCAATACAAACTCATCTAATCATGACCAAACCACAGAACATGATTGTCTCAATACAAACTCATCTAATCATGACCAAACCACAGAACATGATTGTCTCAATACAAACTCATCTAATCTTGACCAAACCACAGAACATGATTGTCTCAATACAAACTCATCTAATCTTGACCAAACCACAGAACATGATTGTCTCAATACAAACTCATCTAATCATGACCAAACCACAGAACATGATTGTCTCAATACAAACTCATCTAATCATGACCAAACCACAGAACATGATTGTCTCAATACAAACTCATCTAATCATGACCAAACCACAGAACATGATTGTCTCAATACAAACTCATCTAATCTTGACCAAACCACAGAACATGATTGTCTCAATACAAACTCATCTAATCTTGACCAAACCACAGCAACAAACAGTGTAGATCACTTACATCCATTCTTGTCCTGTACAAAATCAAATGTACGCTACTTAGAAAAGTCCCGGAAGTTCAGAATTAAGGGAGAACCATGAGTTTGGTGGACTGGAAAGTGCCAACTCGGCTAGAAGCTAGCACTCTGCTAGCCAGAACATACCGTAGTCTTGATACTCAGTACGAGCTCGCGCTTATAGTTATGGAAGCTCTCATTTGGTGGAGTCTTCTTCTTCGTATTCTTTAAAAAATAGATCAGATTGAATTTGTTTCGTTAACCTAGGAATGTCAACGCCCATTTCTGTCCTGTTTGACTATATCATCCCTTAACTGTTCCCAGTCTACCTTCGGGGCAGTGGGTTCAACATCTACAATTTCGATACGTCAAATTGGCATGAAAATACATACATACTGTTTCGATCCACTCTTGCAGCGACCTCCCCGGAGCTATGACTGTTTTAATTGGTTAGCACGAAGATGGCCATTGAGTGCACAGAACTTGAAGAGTTCACCAAAATCGTGTATCATTGGTTGACTGTACTCTATCGTTACATGTGTTTTATTGGTTGACTGTACTCTATCGTTACATGTGTTTCATTGGTTGACTGTACTCTATCGTTACATGTGTTTCATTGGTTGACTGTACTCTATCGTTACATGTGTTTCATTGGTTGACTGTACTCTATCGTTACATGTGTTTCATTGGTTGACTGTACTCTATCGTTACATGTGTTTCATTGGTTGACTGTACTCTATCGTTACATGTGTTTCATTGGTTGACTGTACTCTATCGTTACATGTGTTTCATTGGTTGACTGTACTCTATCGTTACATGTGTTTCATGTGAATGCGATTAAACGTTGTCACGAGAAGCCGTCTAAAGGCATCAGCTGACAGTCAAAGGTGTCCAGACTTCACCTGACAAAGGTGTCCATAGACTTCACCTGACAAAGGTGTCCATAGACTTCTCCTGACAAAGGTGTCCATAGACTTCAGACAACGGGTGCTAAGTGGCTTGCGTTGCGGTGCTGGTGTGATCTGTGTCGTCCAAGCGGCTTTGCTTGGTGTCATCTGCGTGTCGATCACTAATACGGGGATCATGTCGATCCCTCAATTTGTTAGTCCCTGTTTCCAGGGAGGATAACTGGGTTTTGTCTTACAGATGTTAGTCTCCTCTCCGCATGGGGTGTGTGTGTTCACAATGACGTGTAGCACCTTCTACGATGTGATGTTCTCTTGTGCGTGTCGTCTCTACAGAATGAAGAGTAGCGGGTCCCATACTCAACCCGTCCGAGTTACCTCCTACCACATGCCAGCAAGGCTACAGTGTTATTTATCTTTGCTCATGTATCTGGCCGGGCAGCGTAGGAGCTACAGCGGTCAGCGACCCATAGCTGACTACTAGCGTCAGGGCCAGCGACCCATATCTGACTGCTAGCGTCAGGGCCAGCGACCCAAAGCTGACTGCTAGCGTCTGGGCCAGCGACCCATATATGACTGCTAGCGTCAGGGCCAGCGACCCAAAGCTGACTGCTAGCGTCAGGGCCAGCGACCCATATCTGACTGCTAGCGTCAGGACCAGCTACCCATAGCTGACTGCTAGCGTCAGGACCAGCTACCCATAGCTGACTGCTAGCGTCAGGGCCAGCGACCCATATCTGACTGCTAGCGTCTGGGCCAGCGAACCAGAGCTGCCAAGACCCTTCTACACCTCCACGTGGTGATCCTAGATAACAGGCTGCAGCAGGGCAGACTGGCTAGGGAGAAGGGATCGAAGAGGGAATGCTAACACGATACTTAAAAATATGCTTGCTAAAGTCGGATGTGTTTGACGGGAAGGTGCAGTCAAGCTGTAAACTACGAGGCCAGGCATTCCGTTCTCTGGACTACATTCTGCTATTTAAGTCCTTTTCAGGATTTGGTAGCGGGAGATTGAGAACTAACGAAGCCCAGCCAGACATGAGCCCAGTAACACAGTCTATTCCCACCACTCGGTTCTGGGGCACTCCCTACCTCCAGCCGGGATATTGCGGCTACTATGGTCACGGAGGCTACAGTTGGACCGGAACAAACTGAGGCAAGTCTCAGCAAACTTTGGGATATCTTTGTGACGTCGTTTCCCGGCTCAGCAGCCATAGGCGCAGTAACACAACGGGGTGGGCGGAATCGCCAACACTTGGGGGGGGGGGGGGCTAATAGGGTGCAACACCACACTTGATCCTGCTGTAGGGAGTCACACCACACTTGATCCTGCTGTAGGCAGTGACACCACACTTGATCCTGCTGTAGGAAGTGACACCACACTTGATCCTGCTGTAGGCAGCCACGCCACACTTGATCCTGCTGTTGGGACGGGATTCTCTCAGTTTGACACATTTTGATGGGAAAGGCAAGTTCTGTTTTCTCGTCAAGTTCTGTTTTCTCGTCAAGTTCTGCTCTACAGAATGGACATCATTGCACTCTGGACAAACATGTGGTCAGCCTCATGTGGTCAGTTTCTCTCAGCAAATGGATACTGATGGTTCATGCAGCCTGTTGGTTGTACACACTCTTGTTACGTCATGTTATCGACATCACTACGCTCGTGCCAGACTTCTCTCTTTCTTCCCATCTCTCTATCTATTCCCCCCCCCCCCCCTCATACTGACTCCCCCACTATGCAGAAGGCGGTCATTGTTTCCAGTATGCTTCCCCCCCCCCATACTGACTCTCCCACCATGCAGCAGGCGGTCATTGCTTCCAGTATGCTTCCCCCCCCCCCCCATACTGACTCTCCCACCATGCAGCAGGCGGTCATTGCTTCCAGTATGCCTTCCCCCCCCCCCCCCCATACCGACTCTCCCACCATGCAGCAGGCGGTCATTGCTTCCAGTATGCCCCCCCCCCCCTCCCACCATGCAGACTTTCAAAGCCAGGAGATGCGCGCTTTCATTGCCATGAACCCCATGATGAACTGGACAGTAGTTCCTTACACGCCCATGACGGTTTCAGGTCAGTGTGTCCTCTATCCACTTGCCGTTAACATCCTTTCTGTACCTCCTACAACAGACTATTGCGTCAGACTGGAGTCGTTACACAGTAGGTCAATCACGTTGTGCGTCATGTACAGTAACTGTGAAGTCTGGTGCGTCATGTACAGTAATTGTCAAGTCTGGTGCGTCATGTACAGTAATTGTCAAGTCTGGTGCGTCATGTACAGTAATTGTCAAGTCTGGTGCGTCATGTACAGTAATTGTCCAGTCTGATGCGTCATGTACAGTAATTGTCAAGTCTGGTGCGTCATGTACAGTAATTGTCAAGTCTGTTTTGGAGAAACCAAATATTTACGTCGCCGCAAAAGATCAAAGAAACCATCCGCTTTGATGAGCCTGTAGTGCTTTATTTCCATTACCGATATTGGGCACACAAATGGCACATGTGAATGTCGTGGCACATATATGACATGTAAATTGCACGTAGCACGTATGATACATGACTTATCCTATATAAGACCGATCATTCTAGTCGTTATCATCCTGTTTGTTGGGGAGATGGCCTCCTTCTGACATGTGTACTTCTAACATCATCTTGTCTGTTGGGGAGATGGCCTTCTTCTGACATGTGAACTTCTGACATCATCTTGTCTGTTGGGGAGATGGCCTTCTTCTGACATGTGAACTTCTGACATCATCTTGTCTGTTGGGGAGATGGCCTTCTTCTGACATGTGAACTTCTAACATCATCTTGTCTGTTGGGGAGATGGCCTGCTTCTGACATGTGAACTTCTAACATCATCTTGTCTGTTGGGGAGATGGCCTGCTTCTGACATGTGAACTTCTAACATCATCTTGTCTGTTGGGGAGATGGCCTCCTTCTGACATGTGAACTTCTAACATCATCTTGTCTGTTGGGGAGATGGCCTGCTTCTGACATGTGAACTTCTAACATCATCTTATATTGTTTTTCTTTCTTAGTTTAATTTGTTCTCTTCATTTGTAGACATTGAGATTCCGACTTTGATAACTTCTCGAACTGTCATGAACTTTTATGACACGGTGATATCACGAGCGGTCACGTGACTTGGCGGGCCGCCTGGCTGAAGGTGCAGCCTCCCGTTGGCTGCACACAACGGGACATTGATACTAGCTTCTCAAACTCTGATTTCCATTTAGCAAGGGAAAAAATGCCGCGAGAATAGACAAGCACAACTTCTATTACAGTACATAGAATTTTGGACTGTTCAACCATTGGTTATGAATGTGATTGATGGTTATGAATGTGATTGATGGTTATGAATGTGATTGATGGTTATGAATGTGATTGATGGTTAGGAATGTGATTGATGGTTAGGAATGTGATTGATGGTTATGAATGTGATTGATGGTTAGGAATGTGATTGATGGTTAGGAATGTGATTGATGGTTAGGAATGTGATTGATGGTTAGGAATGTGATTGATGATTTGATGAAGAGATGTCAGTTTACCAATGCCACACAGCAGAAGTCTGAAATGACCTGGCTCTAGCGATCCGAAACTGACACTTTGACATTTCTGTAACGTTGTAATTTTTGCTGTTTCCTGCCATGGTGTGCCATTGGCTCTTCCAGGCCCAAACTAGAGACACCGACCTCTGTTTGGTCTGTTAGGGAAAGGACTTGACCTTAGTTAGGACCTTGTGTTTGCTGTCAGCTAGAGCCAACCAATACCAGGCATGGACAACGCGGTCTGCCAGTCTATTTCCATATTTGGCGTTGCGAGTATTTGTTGTGGCTTGTTCTGGACTTATGTCAACAGGTGTCGCTCCCGAATTCTTGTGATCTTCGTTCAGCACACGGACAGTGGGTAAATCTTGGATTTCGCTGTTTAGTCCCAGAAGTGTCAATAAATCGTTGCCTTCAAAGAGTTTGCGCTTTCATCTTTCTTTTCGTCATGACTTCCTCTAGGCTATGTGCATGTCAGGCTGACCAGGGGTTCCTTCCGTCGCTCGTCCAGACAAGGACGATGACCAGGGTTTAGATCAGCGTGTTCAATACGTGGATTACACTTCTTATACCTAGACCACACATAACCTGGTGGCGCATAATGCGCTCTTATCAGAGCGTTTTCAAACACATCGCTACCACCCTTACTTACCATATGCCATACAGCACTACCACCATAACATACCACATGACTTACATCACTACCACCCTTACATACCACATGACTTACATCACTACCACCCTTACATACCATATGACTTACAGTCATCTCAATAGAAATGTGCAGATCGGTGTTATGATCACATGTTACCTATCGATGGGTCTACTAACTACTGAGGGTTGTATTGGGGACAGCAAAGTCACAGGTACAGCTAACATTTGTGGACGTCTTGAAATGGTGAGAGCGATGGTGGCGACACCGTCCGGATAGAAAAACAGTTTTCAGGTTTGACCTTGAGATCATAGTGAGGTCACGTGCGCCAGCGTCAACCGCAGTCTCTCGTCCTGAACTACCTTGGCCCAGTGGTGAGACATGATAGCCAAGACGCCAGGGAATATCACTCCATCCTCCTTCGTTGTTCAGCTGACCACGACAATTTTCCCCTCTTTGTTGATGTGGCTCAGGCTTCGCTCATCTCCATACAATTGATTCCTCTAAATTCACAGACCCTTGAAATATTTCCAGGGACCCCGTAGAGGCCCCATTTGTCCCAGACTAATCACCCCTACACGAACGTGCTGGCTGTACACGCCACAGAGAGACGATATATTTCAGTTTGACAGTCAACCAGTCCTTTATTTGATGTCACACCAACAGAGTGGAGGATGTTTCGTGTGCACTACTTCCCACCGCCTTTCTCCCACACCACCTCCCACCAAACAGGATCCAAACCCAGACCAGGCCCACGATTCACGGTAGACTGTCTGCACTTCAAAGGGTACATCTATTTTTGTGGGCAATCTACCAGGACACGGTCATGTCCCCGACAAAGCCCTCAATCTACCTGGACACGGTCATGTCCCTGACAAATCCCTCAATCTACCAGGACACGGTCATGTCCCCGACAAAGCCCTCAATCTACCTGGACACGGTCATGTCCCTGACAAATCCCTCAATCTACCAGGACACGGTCATGTCCCTGACAAAGCCCTCAATCTACCAGGACACGGTCATGTCCCTGACAAAGCCCTCAATCTACTGTACGTCCGTCCACTGATTCCAGGAACAACTATAATGTTTCTGTATGACGTGTGGGGTATAGCTTCTAGGGCTGGATGTTTCTGTATGACGTGTGGAGTATAGCTTCTAGGGCTGGATGTTTCTGTATGACGTGTGGAGTATAGCTTCTAGAGCTGGATGTTTCTGTATGCCGTGTGGAGTATAGCTTCTAGGGCTGGATGTTTCTGTATGACGTGTGGGGTGTAGCTTCTAGAGCTATAAAAATGAGTTGATTACAGAATGATGACAATAGAAATGAGTTGATTACAGACTGATGACAATAGGATGTCCATAGATGTCACACTGACACAACTTTGATTCATAAACGTTCACTCATGGTTGGCATTGGGCCGAGAAGTCTAGCCTCTTGACCCTCAACTCGTTAGCTATACATGCTCTGTCGTCCCTCTCTGCTTGACCAAACGTGATCTCTCTATGCTTGACCAAACGTGGTCTCTCTCTGGTTGACCAAACGTGGTCTCTCTCTGCTTGACCAAACGTGGTCTCTCTCTGCTTGACCAAACGTGGTCTCTCTGCTTGATCAAACGTGGTCTCTCTCTGCTTGACCAAACTGTTGCCGCATGAGGCTGACCAATCTAAACCAAAGGCAATATTTAATAGTTGGTTGTCCATTGGTTTCATCATGTCCACCTGACCCATATCTAAGGGTTCTCATTGGCTCTACGACTGGCATCATGTCCAGGGTTGTAGAACCGCGTACAGTTCTGAAGGTCTAAGGCCTACATATCCACACGCACACAGCTCTGAAGGTCTAAGGCCTACATATCCACACGCACATAGCTCTGAAGGTCTAAGGCCTACATATCCACACGCACACATATCTGAAGGTCTAAGGCCTACATATCCACACGCACACAGCTGTGAAGGTCTAAGGCCTACATATCCACACGCACACAGCTCTGAAGGTCTAAGGCCTACATATCCACACGCACACAGCTCTGAAGGACTAAGGCCTACATATCCACACTCACACATCTCTGAAGGAGTCGTTTAGGAGTCTTCTAGAACATCCATCTCATCACCATGGCCTGAATTCTTCTCTGGAGGTCTTCTATACTGTAATGGTCCATATTTCGCAGGCGCAGAGGAATATCGAAAGAACCAGAGTACATTAGTCTGACCTTTATGGCGAGGGGCAGTCTTGGATCTTTACATACATGTTTGAATCTTGTAAGTGCTGCTGTTGTCTGTGCTAGCGTTCTGTTGTCTGTGCTGTGCTAGCGTTCTGTTGTCTGTGCTGTGCTAGCGTTCTGTTGTCTGTGCTGTGCTAGCGTTCTGTTGTCTGTGCTGTGCTAGCGTTCTGTTGTCTGTGCTGTGCTAGCGTTCTGTTGTCTGTGCTGTGCTAGCGTTCTGTTGTCTGTGCTGTGCTAGCGTTCTATTGTCTGTGCTAGCGTTCTATTGTCTGTGCTAGCGCTGCTGTTGTCTGTGATATTCTGGCCACGATCTTTGGTTCTGTTCCCCCGTCACTGATCGTTGAGCCTTTTCACTGCCCCTGGCCGTTTGGTCACAGCGCTGAGACCTTCAGTGTTGTTTGTCATGCACGAAACTTATATCAGCCGTTATCTTTGGCGAGGGGGAAAGGGATTTATTAGCCGCTATAAACCGACTAGCTACTCCACCATAGCTGCTATAACTCTATCCACCACTCCACCATAGCTGCTATAACTCTATCCACCACTCCACCATACTGCTATAACTCTATCCACCACTCCACCATAGCTACTATAACTCTATCCACCACTCCACCATAGCTGCTATAACTCTATCCACCACTTCCACCATAGCTGCTATAACTCTATCCACCACTCCACCATAGCTGCTATAACTCTATCCACCACTCTACCATAGCTGCTATAACTCTATCCACCACTCAACCATAGCTGCTATAACTCCATCCACCACTCCACCATAGCTGCTATAACTCTATCCACCACTCCACCATACTGCTATAACTCTATCCACCACTCCACCATACTGCTATAACTCTGTACACCACTCCACCATAGCTACTATAACTCTATCCACCACTCCACCATAGCTGCTATAACTCTATCCACCACTTCCACCATAGCTGCTATAACTCTATCCACCACTCCACCATAGCTGCTATAACTCTATCCACCACTCCACCATAGCTGCTATAACTCTATCCACCACTCCTGCTATAGCTCTATCCACCACTCCACCATACTGCTATAACTCTATCCACCACTTCCACCATAGCTGCTATAACTCTATCCACCACTCCACCATAGCTGCTATAACTCTATCTACCACTCCACCATAGCTGCTATAACTCTATCCACCACGCCACCATAGATACAGTAACTGACAAGAAACCCGCGCAATTTGATTTCTGTAGTGGTGAGCCAACTATGAAACCTGATATTTCACCACAGCGGGAAGACCAGAGGTGCACCTTTTTCAGCACACCCCAGGATAAGACCATCCCAAACCCAACACGAGAAAAAACAGTGAAGCACTCGGAGTTTGGGAGATTGTGGGTGTGTCAAGTAAGGTTTGTAAAGACCAACTGTGGAGTTTGGGAGATTGTCGGTGTGTCAAGTAAGCTTTGTAAAGACCAACTGTGGAGTTTGGGAGATTGTCGGTGTGTCAAGTTAGGTTTGTAAAGACCAACTGTGGAGTTTGGGAGATTGTCGGTGTGTCAAGTAAGCTTTGTAAAGACCAACTGTGGAGTTTGGGAGATTGTCGGTGTGTCAAGTTAGGTTTGTAAAGACCAACTGTGGAGTTTGGGAGATTGTCGGTGTGTCAAGTAAGCTTTGTAAAGACCAACTGTGGAGTTTGGGAGATTGTCGGTGTGTCAAGTAAGGTTTGTAAAGACCAACTGTGGAGTTTGGGAGATTGTTGGTGTGTCAAGTTAGGTTTGTAAAGACCAACTGTGGAGTTTGGGAGATTGTCGGTGTGTCAAGTTAGGTTTGTAAAGACCAACTGTGGAGTTTGGGAGATTGTCGGTGTGTCAAGTTAGGTTTGTAAAGACCAACTGTGGAGTTTGGGAGATTGTCGGTGTGTCAAGTTAGGTTTGTAAAGACCAACTGTGGCGTTTGGGAGATTATCGGTGTGTCAAGTAAGGTTTGTAAAGACCAACTGTGGCGTTTGGGAGATTATCGGTGTGCCAAGTTAGGTTTGTAAAGACCAAAACCTTAGTTTGGGAGACTGATCGTGTGTCAAGAACTCGCCGAACAATAACAGGATATAGAGACGATCAATAACAGGATATAGATATATGTCACTGAAAGTTGCCATCGAAGAGCGAACATTCAACCTCAGCACTTCAGTTCATTACGTCAGAGTCTTAAGATAACATGACTGCATTTATAAAGTACGCAGTCATTATGACTGATTTATGCCGGTATTGTCACAAGACTTCTGGTCTTGGATATTCAAACGTAGACATATGTGATCGCGGACACGACAGTCGGTAGTCGTATATCAATTGCCAACATAATTTATTGTCGCTAAAGAGGTACCTTCTAGTCGTTATTGTATCCGTGTAAAGTCAGGTACATCAACTTTATGTGTTTGTAGATAGCTTGTACACCGTTTACAGATGATCTGTCATGAATAAATGCTTTTATGCCGAGACTGGGGGCTGCACATGTTTGTATCTCGTACTTATATCAAACATTATTTCATGTCACAAAGGCTGTCGTTTGTCACATGTTTTGTACTGCTTTATACTGATATTTGATAGCTAATGTTATGAGTTTGTAGCGCTATCTTGTTGGGCGAACACGGACAGACTTGATGATCGATATTCTTGTTATCTTGACTTATCCGTCCTGGCCTACTCTTAAAACGTAAGGTTGTATTAGCTAATGTCTACTACTGGCTCATAGTTTCTTCTTCTTCTTCGTACGCTGTCAGTCATCTTGGGCTCATAGTTTCTTCTTCTTCGTACGCTGTCAGTCATCTTGGGCTCATAGTTTCTTCTTCTTCTTCGTACGTTGTCAGTCATCTTGGGCTCATAGTTTCTTCTTCTTCTTCGTCCGCTGTCAGTCATCTTGGGCTCATAGTTTCTTCTTCTTCTTCGTACGCTGTCAGTCATCTTGGGCTCATAGTTTCTTCTTCTTCTTCGTACGCTGTCAGTCATCTTGGGCTCATAGTTTCTTCTTCTTCTTCGTACGCTGTCAGTCATCTTGGGCTCATAGTTTCTTCTTCTTCTTCGTACGCTGTCAGTCATCTTGGGCTCATAGTTTCTTCTTCTTCTTCTTTCTCTTCTCATTCTCAGTTTGGTCCAGATGCTGCGCCACTGTTAGCCCAAAACAACCGGTTTCAGCAAGGCATTTTGGTGACCATGTTTGCCTGACCTCTCCAATCCCTAATTTCTCATGCAGGCTGGTTCCAGGGCCACCAGCTCAAGCCGGACTAGGCTGTGGATGGGCTGTGAGTCGATGAAACGAGTAAGGAGATGTGCCACTCCCACTTCACACAATCTGGGACCTCTCATAGTCACGGCGTTAACACTTCCTCCTCATGAACATTGGTTGAGCTACGCCCTAGAGACTAGTGGTTCCCGGACATTCTGTCACGCCTGGCTAGGTGTGTTTACCTATTCTTGAATGTTACGTACCAGCTTAGGTATACTTCAGTATATGGCCAGCAGGTTTCTTTCTGTCGTGTAAGTCTGACACCATCACACCCGCACCCCCCGCACGTCATTCTGTCCTGTAAGTCTCACACATTTACACAGACATGGCCACACAACCACACACAGGGACACACAACCACACACAGGGACACACAACCACACACAGGGACACACAACCACACACAGGGGCACACAACCACACACAGGGACACACAACCACACACATGAACACCCAACCACACACAGGGACACACAACCACACATGCAGGGACACACAACCACACATACAGGGACACACAACCACACACAGGGACACACAACCACACACAGGGGCACACAACCACACACAACCACACACATAGGGACACACAACCACACACAGGGACACACAACCACACACATAGGGACACACAACCACACACATAGGGACACACAACCACACACATAGGGACACACAACCACACACATAGGGACACACAACCACACACATAGGGACACACAACCACACACACACACGTACACACAACCACACACAGGGACACACAACCACACATGCAGGGACACACAACCACACATACAGGGACACACAACCACACACAGGGACACACAACCACACACAGGGGCACACAACCACACACAACCACACACATAGGGACACACAACCACACACAGGGACACACAACCACACACATAGGGACACACAACCACACACATAGGGACACACAACCACACACATAGGGACACACAACCACACACATAGGGACACACAACCACACACACACACGTACACACAACCACACACACGTATCTAACCTTAATTAACCTAACTAACACGTATCTAACCTACTAACTAACACGTGTCCCTTCCACCTTTGGATTATGAAATTTCTACACTTCTTAATTAATTCTAAAAGTTCTCTGTCCACCTTGCCTAGCACGTGTTCTTTCCGCGACAACATTGAGCTATAAGCGAGTATCCGATACATCGCCATTTATCATACATGGGGTGCACTTTACTGGAACAGGGCACCATTTATACTACAACGTGTACCAGAGCCGACCGATTTGATGGAGCTGTACCAGAGCCGACCGATTTGATGGAGCTGTACCAGAGCCGACCGATTTGATGGAGCTCTACCAGAGCCGACCGATTTGATGGAACTGTACCAGAGCCGACCGATTTGATGGAGTTGTAGCAGAGCCGACCGATTTGATGGAGCTGTACCAGAGCCGACCGATTTGATGGAGCTGTACCAGAGCCGACCGATTTGATGGAGCTGTACCAGAGCCGCTTGATTTGATGGAGCTCTGTCGTAGACGGGAAAGGGGTCTGCTCTATTCTATTGCACTCTACACTCACTCTAAACAAATTCAAGAAACACTAAATATAAACACAATACAACAGATTATTTCATCAAGAAACACCGCCAACTATAAACTCTCTAACAACTTAAATCTTTCTCTCACAATTTATACGTTACGATGTCCCATTCTCCTAATCTGGTCTGCTAATCTGGCCTCCTAATCTGGCCTCCTAATCTGGTCTGCTAATCTGGTCTGCTAATCTGGTCTGCTAATCTGGTCTGCTAATCTGGCCTTCTGCGATAGAACTTAGTTGCAGATTGCCACTGATGGTGGAGCTCCTAGGTTCTGAACCCCAGTATGACGTCCGTGGTCTTGTTCCTCTTGTCGGCGGTAGATCAACGTGGTCTCAACGTGGTCAGGATAGACTGCATCAAATATGATCCATGGGATCACTGGCAAACTCCCTCTAGCTGCGACCAATGACTTACATTCACGTGATCAAGGTGATGTCGACTTGGTCTGTGGGACTGTGTCAATATGATAAATAGGATGACTGGAAGACTGCCTCTGTAAGCTACTGACGACCTTCACGACCACTACATGAGGGTAGTTCCTTGCTTGCTGCGTGCCTATCTCAACTGCCTCTCTCCGTCACCTAAATCTTAACTCAAATCTGCCTCAACTGCCTGTCGGTCGCCTAAATCTCAACTCAAATCTGCCTCAAATGCCTCTCCCCATCACCTAAATTTCAACTCAAATCTGCCTCTCTCCATCACCTAAATCTCAACTCAAATCTGCCTCTCTCCGTCATCTAAATCTCAACTCAAATCTGCCTCAACTGCCTCTCACCGTCACCTAAATCTCAACTCAAATCTGCCTCAAATGCCTCTCTCCATCACCTAAATCTCAACTCAAATCTGCCTCTCTCCATCACCTAAATCTCAATTCAAATCTGCCTCAACTGCCTCTCTCCGTCACCTGCCCTCAACTGAGCGTCTCTTTCCAAAGTACCTCTGTCTCTGAAGTGAAATGTTCTCTGTGGTTCTCAACTCAAATCCGCCTCACTCAGTTGCCTGCTCTCCACCGAGCATCTCTCTCGAAAGTGTTCGCATCTAATCTCTAAAGTCAAGGATTTTCTCTCCGCCACTTTTCTCTACACTCCACTACAGGTCTCTTTCTAATTCTGTCTCAAGTAATGATCCAAGTTGACCGCTCTCCATGACCTATCTCATGTCCTCTCCTCTCAAGTAATGATCCAAGTTGACCGCTCTCCACGACCTATCTCATGTCCTCTCCTCTCAAGTAATGACCCAAGTCAAACGCTCCCCACGACCCATTTCATGTAATCCCCTCCTCCGATTATCCCCCATCTTATTCGCATGGTTTCCAGACGACGCGGGTTTGTCGGCGGCAACAAGTCTACGTGTCACTAACCACTATCGTTCCAGGTATTGACACATGACCTGAAACATACGCCAGGTTATGTCGTGGTTCGATTTTGTTGTTCAAATTCTGGAGGGACTGAGTTCAGCTGCACTGACTCAAATCCCACGAAGATGAAATAAATAAATGGTTGTCTAAGCTCCCACCTTTATATTATCTGTACAGCTAAGATCTGCTACAATAGATAGATAAACAGGTGGACGAGACAGATAGATAAACAGACAAATGAGACAGGCAGATAGATAAACAGACAGACAAATAAACAGCTGGTGTTGGTCCTTAACTTCAACATGTATTAGGCCTTAGCTTGAGCAGGTATTAGACCTTAGCTTGAGCTGGTATTGTACCTTAACTTGAGCTGGTATTGTACCTTAACGAGCAGGTATTGGACCTTAACTTGAGCTGGTATTAGACCTTAGCTTGAGCTGGTATTAGACCTTAACGAGCAGGTATTGGACCTTAACGAGCAGATATTGGATCTTAACTTGAGCTGGTATTGGACCTTAACGAGCAGATATTGGATCTTAACGAGCAGGTATTGGACCTTAACTTGAGCTGGTATTAGACCTTAACTTGAGCTGGTATTAGACCTTAACTTGAGCTGGTATTGGACCTTATCAAGAAACGCACCTCAACAAAAACCACAGATTCTCAATCAGAGGATACCAGACCTTCCGTCTTGATAGAGAAGGTCTTAAAGGAGGGGTTCTGATACTGACTCGTAACTGCATACCAAGTAGCGCAGTATCTGTAAATCACACCGGACAAGCAGAACTGGTAGGAGTCGACATAATGACACAAGAAACGAAAACCCGTATATTCAACCTGTATGGCCCACCCAACAAAGACCTGTCGCTCTCGAGTATGGAAATCAAGGACTCCAGCTGCCTAGTGGTTGGAGACTTCAACAGTCACTCGGAGAAATTGGGGTATTCAGATACAGACAGCAGCGGGGATGAAGTGGAAGACTGGGAGATAGACACAAATCTCTATCTCATAAATAGGCCGGACGACAGCCCTAGATTCTATTCTAGAACATGGCATACCACCTCCACTCCAGACTTGGCCTTCTCCACGGGTGATATTCACCACAAAATAGACCGCCAGGTGCTCGACCAATTGGCAGGTAGAGCTACCACAGGCCAAGTAGGCTAGAAGTTGATATGGAAGTAGGCCCACAGGAAATAAGATCGCTCCCACGTTGGAACTACAGACGAGCCGACTGGGACAGATTTGCAATGCTGACAGATGGGCTGTGTAAAACTATCAACACACGAAATAACAATATGAAACCTATGGGGGAAAGCCTGAGCAAAGCAATACTGCAAGCAGCCACCGAAACCATCCCAAGAGGGGCAAGGAAAAACTAAAAGCCATATTGGAATGATAAACTGCCGAAAGCAGAGGATGAAGTCTCAAATGCTAGGAACATGGCAGAGAGAGAACTATCTATGGAAGCAAATATCGCCCTCAAGGCCATCACTGCAAAATACAAAAGAACACTGAACAAAAATAACAAGAGACAGCTGGAAACAAAGAACCAGAAAGCCTCAATCTAGATAAAGAAAGGAACAAACTAAGGAATTTAGTCAGAGCCATGAATGACGAAACTCCATCAAATAAACAAATTACCATCAAGCAGGGCGACAACATGCTCACCGGAAAAAAAGCAGCAAACGCCTTCATAGAACATTATGCCAGAGCAAACCACATTGATGTCCCTACAAATAGGCATACAGACATTAGTAAAGAACAAAAGAGCCAAGACAACATCAATATGGCACCAGAGGAGCACATGCTGGCAAAACTAACAATGAATGAAATGGAAGAGGCCATGAGAACTCTAAAGAAAAAGAAATCGCCCGGAAAAGGTGGGGTAACAAACTAAATGCTGATGGGGTTGAGCCAAACAGCAAAGAGGAAGTTACTGGCAGTCCTGAACCAAAGCTGGAAAAGGGGAATTGTACCGCAGGCATGGAAAGACGCTGGACTTATACCAGTACCAAAGAAAGAAAAAGATAGAACAGATCCAAATGGATACAGGCCTATCAGTCTGTTGAGCTGTGTAGGAAAACTGATGGAGTGTATGATAAACACCAGACTGATGTGGCATCTGGAAGAAAAACACATATTAATTCCACAGCAAGCAGGATTTAGACAACACAGATCCACTGAGGACCAGATCACTCTCATAGCACAGGAAATAGAGGATGCTTACCAAGAGAAAAAGCATACAGTAGCAGTTTGGGTGTATCTAGAGAAGGCATTTGACAAGGTGTGGAAAGAGGGACTTAAAGTCAAGCTACGAAGAAGTGAAATATCTGGAAAAATGTACAGATGGATCAGCCACTACCTCGAAAACAGAACAGCCAGAATTCAAGTACAAGGGCAGGTGAGCAAAAAGGTGACACTGGAGCAAGGAGTACTCTAAGTGGGAGTACTGTCACCCACACTTTATCCTGGTGTATATAAACAACATCACAGAGAATATACCAAGAAGAGTCCACAGCTCCATGTTTGCAGACGATCTGGCTATGTGGACCTCTGGAAAAAATCTGACGGTAGCAAGCAATTGGATGCAGCAGGCCCTAACATTGTTGGAGGAGTGGGCGAACTCATGGCTGGTCAAAATAAATGAGGAAAAAACAACATGCTCGACATTCTCGCTTTCAAATAAACCGCAGAACACCAAAATAAGTCTTAATAGCAAATATCTGCGGCCTAACGACAACCCAAACTACTTGGGAGTCACATTTGATCGGTGCATGACATGGAAAAGTCAGATCGAGAGAAATCGAATGAGAGCCGGACAAAGATTGGCAATCATAAGGAAACTTGCTGGCACAAGATGGGGAGCAGACGAAAGAATACTAAAGAAACTGTACACTGGAAGAGTGAGACCAGTTCTCGAGTATGGCATTGCGGCATGGACAACAGCAGCAAAGGCGAACTTTGATAAAATTAGCAAACTTCAAAGCCAAGCCATGAGAGTTATAACAGGAGGCATGACGTCAACGCCAATTGTAGAACTTGAAAAGATTACAAATCTGCAATCCATGACCGACAGAAGAGACTGCAGAGCCCAGCAGCAAGCAGAGAAACTCAGAAGACTGACAGACTATCCAATGGATCAGAGAGTAAATATATTTGGAAATGGGAAACTAAAGCGGAGAATTTGCAGAAATAGCCAAAGCAAAGATGAGCGAAGACCCTATGAACACCGTAACAACACCAAAGCCCATCCCTACTGTACGCAAACCTACATGGAAGCAGCATATCATTCCGGAGGTGGTAGAAAATATACCAGGTATTGGACACAAGAACAGCCAGACTGAAAAAGAAAGAAGAGACATAACCCTGAGGTACATAGCGGAAAACTACCCAAGCATGGACTGGACCCATGCATACACCGACGGTTCTGTAACAAACACAACACAGAAGGGGCAGGGGTATTCCTGAGCCTACAAAATGGTAGAAAAATAACACTGTCAGTGGCAACTGGAAAATTATCAAGCAATTTCAGAGCGGAGGCAGAGGCATTAAAGGCTGCAGTAAAAGCAAGGCTGACAGGCGAAAGAAATGAAAGCCAGATAGTTCTGTTTACAGATGCCATGGCTGTAGCTACAGCACTAAAAACCCAGAAAAATACTGAACTTAATGATCTAAAAGCAGTACTCTGTCAACTATGCCAGTAGTCCGCACCAAAAAGAGTAGTGGTACAGTGGGTTCCATCCCACTGTAACATCCAAGACAACGAGCAGGCAGACAGACTGGCAAAAGAAGGTGCAAGACTACCACAACCAGATTCTAGTGTGACCTACGAAGAGTCCAAAAGGTTTATTAGGGCCAGATACATGGCCAAATGGGAAACAGAACATACTGGCCACACACAAAAATGATGCCTATTACGAGTTGAACAGAAGAGAGCAGGTCGTGGTCTTCAGACTCCACACAGGTCACAACAGACTGACGAATGCACCTGTGGTACAGGGAAAATGACCGCTGAACATCTGTTGCAAAATTGCCCGACATACGAAGACTAGAGAAAGCACATGTGGCCATCACCAGTGGCAACACTAGACAAGCTCTATGGCAGTATCGACAGCCCCAGGATGACCGCTGCTTTCTTCGAACAAATACAAGTTGACGTCTGACAGCGTACAAAGAAGAAGAAGAAGAAGAATGACCTCATCGAGCAGGTATTGGACCTTAACTTGAGCAGATATTGGACCCTAACTTGAGCTGGTATTGGACCTTAACGAGCAGGTATTGGACCTTAATGAGCAGGTATTGGACCTTAATGAGCAGGTATTGGACCTTAATGAGCAGGTATTGGACCTTAATGAGCTGGTATTGGACCTTAATGAGCTGGTATTGGACCTTAACGAGCAGGTATTGGACCTTAGCTTAAGCAGGTATTGGACCTTAATGAGCTGGTATTGGACCTTAACGAGCAGGTATTGGACCTTAACTTGAGCAGGTATTGGACCTTAACTTGAGCTGGTATTGGACCTTAACTTGAGCAGGTATTAGACCTTAACTTGAGCAGGTATTGGACCTTAACTTGAGTAGGTATTGGACCTTAACTTGAGTAGGTATTGGACCTTAACTTGAGTAGGTATTGGACCTTAACTTGAGTAGGTATTGGACCTTAACTTGAGTAGGTATTGGACCTTAACTTGAGCAGGTATTGGACCTTAACTTGAGTAGGTATTAGACCTTAACTTGAGCAGGTATTGGACCTTAACTTGAGTAGGTATTAGACCTTAACTTGAGTAGGTATTAGACCTTAACTTGAGCAGGTATTGGACCTTAACTTGAGCAGATATTGGACCTTAGCTTGAGCAGGTATTGGACCTTAGCTTATATTAGTTACACTAAACACTTAGCTCGTCCTGTCATCGGTGTGGAAGAACCTGACTCTCCGGAAAGATACTTCTGGTTCGTCTCCTTCGATCTAATGTGGAATCTGTCAGCCTTTATCCAACAATGCACCGGTCTGATTTCTAAACTTCAACCTCTATTTCTGTAGGTGTTAATATGGAATGACTATCCATTCCTTTGTCTATAATTTTGAATGACAGATATCTCTAAAGGTCATCCTTTCTCTCCTAGTGAAAATCTCTTAATGATTATTAATTGTACTAAAAGGTCCCTCTCTGTTTTTTGTGTGACAACAGAAACATTTTCTGATCCACGGCTGTTTATTGACAGCCTACTTTTGAATATAGGTCATTCAACTATCCACCTGACGCGCATTCCCGCCAGGTTCAGCCATCCAGCATCCAGCTGACGCGCATTGTCGCCAGGTTCACCCATCCAGCATCCAGCTGACGCGCATTCCCGCCAGGTTCACCCATCCAGCATCCAGCTGACGCGCATTGTCGCCAGGTTGACACATCCAGCATCCAGCTGACGTGCATTGTCGCCAGGTTGACCCACCCAGCATCCAGCTGACGCGCATGCCCCTCGCCAGGTCGACCCATCAAGCATCCAGCTGACGCGCCTGCCCCTCGCCAGGTCGACCCATCCAGCATCCAGCTGACGCGCCTGCCCCTCGCCAGGTCGACCCACCCAGCATCCAGCTGACGCGCCTGCCCCTCGCCAGGTCGACCCATCCAGCATCCAGCCGACGCGCCTGCCCCTCGCCAGATCGACCCATCCAGCCGACGGGCCTGCCCCTCGCCAGGTCGACCCATCCAGCCGACTCGCCTGCCCCTCCCCAGGTCGACCCATCCAGCCGACACGCCTACCTCTCGCCAGGTCGACCCATCCAGCCGACTCGCCTGCCCCTCCCCAGGTCGACCCATCCAGCATCCAGCCGACGCTCCTGCCCCTCGCCAGGTCGACCCAACCAGCCGACGCGCCTGCCCCTCGCCAGGTCGACCCATCCAGCCGACGTGCCTGCCCCTCGCCAGGTTGACCCACCCAGCATCCAGCTGTCGCAACTGCCCCTCGCCATGTCGACCCATCCAGCCGACACGCCTGCCCCTCGCCAGGTCGACCCATCCAGCCGACACGCCTGACCCTCCCCAGGTCGACCCATCCAGCCGACACGCCTGTCCCTCGCCAGGTTCGTGTAATTAATCATTTATTGATTGATTTTTGTATTGTCTTATTCGGTTATGTATATGATGTCTTGATGAATCCGTTGATTCCCCTCTACAGGTATATTTGCATACCTGAACTACCAAGTGGCGGCGACCAGACAAGAGATACTGGAGAAGTTGATCAATGGACTCAAACGTTTGGAGTACAGGGGATACGACTCCGCTGGTGAGTGGCGTGTCTGTTGGCTAGGGGATTTCTGTGTCTGTCTGACGTCATGCTATATTATAACTTTTACGTTTTACTATTTCTGTCTTACGGCCTACACGAGCTGGACACTTTCCTGGCGTGGGCCACTTTCCTGGCGTGGGCCACTTGTGTGGGTTGTTGTAAGTCTGCGAGGAGCTGGACACTTTCCTGGCGTGGGCCACTTGTGTTGGTTGTTGCAAGCCTGCGAGGAGCTGGCCACTTTCCTGTCATGGGCCACTTGTTTTGGGTCCTGTACGCTCGTGTAGAGCTGTAAAGTTGGCTTTTTAATTGCATGTCTTGCACTGACTATTATAAGCCAATGTTGATCATCTATCAATCTTACTTGTGCTCTTCATCGTGCAATGTAGCCATCTGACAGTAACCATGTACATGCCTCAGACGTTTTTTCTGTTACAGTCTTGTTGTATGCCAGTTTGGTTGAGATCTTTTCTGTTACAGTTGATGATATCTTGTTGTATGCCAGTTTGGTTCAAATAATTTATCTTCATACAATGGTTCGGATATTTGGCACAAGCACAAATATAGACCATATTATTAGCACCCTGGGTTTGTTGGACTCTGCCAGTCAGCACCAAAAACTGGATTTGTCCGAGACTGAGACTTGGCCAGTCAACACCAAGGTTTTGCGCCTGTGCCACAGTGTGTATCGACACATTGACTACACGTTGGATGGCTCACTAGAACTGTTCAGATCAGTAACCCATGGCCTACTACAGTTGACTGTGAGTGCGCTTTGGGTTGAAGTTGGAATGTTATTTCCCAAAATACTCAGTGTTGTGAAGAGGTGGTCACTTGTGAAGAGGTGGTCACTTGTGAAGAGGTGGTCACTTGTGAAGAGGTGGTCACTTGTGAAGAGGTGGTCACTTGTGAAGAGGTGGTCACTTGTGAAGAGGTGGTCACTTGTGAAGAGGTGGTCACTTGTGAAGAGGTGGTCACTTGTGAAGAGGTGGTCACTTGTGAAGAGGTGGTCACTTGTGAAGAGGTGGTCACTTGTGAAGAGGTGGTCACTTGTGAAGAGGTGGTCACTTGTGAAGAGGTGGTCACTTGTGAAGAGGTGGTCACTTGTAAAGACTGGTGTCAGTAGGAGGGCTAGTTTTGGGATACAACAAATTTGATATCAAATGTTTGTGTGCAAGAAAACAACATTCACTCATGGGACATGGTCATCTGCAGGTTATATTCAAAATTTGAATCATTTTGTTTAAAGGGAAGCTGATATATTCAATTTTATACCGCGGCTATTAAGAAACGCACTATAACAGTCTGCTACTGACGTATTCAGCATATTCGGTTCACCATTTGCAGAAACATATTAAGCACCTATGTATCCTCTGTGAATGCAGTGATATCGGCTCTGCACAAGACATTAAGTTGATCCATCTCTAACTCTCTTCTGCTTGCACATGGTAGCTCTTGGCCTCATGCATCCATCATCGTCTCTTGACCTTTCATTCTGGACTTAGTCTCTCTCTCTCTCCCTCCCCCTCTCTCTCTCTCTCTCTCTTGGTGAAGATAAGGAATAAGAAGATACTGCTGTCAAGGATGGGGTGCTAGAGCATTTATTCTGGTATATCTCCGCCTACGAAAAGAACAGTTAGAGGATGAACCCGCAACATGATGAGATGCGCGGTCGCTACATGATGAGATGCGCGGTCGCTACACGATGAGATGCGCGGTCGCTACACGAACCACGCCAAAGTATTTCATGGGCGTGGTTGCTTTCTTCTGTGTCAACTGTCTGTTTGTTAACCCAATATATTACTACAGACCCCACAACAGACCCCACAACAGACCACACATCAGACGCCACCACAGACGCCACCACAGACCCCACCACAGACCCCACAACAGACGCCACCACAGACCCCACCAATCAGACCCCACCACAGACCCTACATCAGACCCCACCACAGACACTACATCAGACCCCACCACAGACCCTACATCAGACTTCACCACAGACCCTACATCAGATCCCACCACAGACCCTACATCAGACCCCACCACAGATGCCACCACAGACCCCACTACAGACCCCACAACAGACGCCACCACAGACCCCACTACAGACATCACAACAGACGCCACCACAGACCCCACTACAGACCCCACAACAGACGCCACCACAGACCCCACAACAGACCCCACATCAGACCCCACATCAGACCCTACATCAGACCCCACATCAGACCCCACCACAGACCCTACATCAGACCCCACATCAGACCCCACCACAGAACCTACATCAGACCCCACATCAGACCCTACATCAGACCCCACCACAGACCCTACATCAGACCCCACCACAGACCCCACATCAGACCTCACCACAGACCCCACCACAGACCCCACATCAGACCCCATAACAGACGTCACCACAGATCCCACTACAGACCCCACCACAGACCCCACATCAGACCCCACAACAGACGCCACAACAGACCCCACATCAGACCCCACATCAGACCCCACATCAGACCCCACCACAGAGAATGAGAGAGAGCGAGAGAAAGTGTGAGCGAGAACAAAAGAAAGAATGAGCGAGAATGAAAGAGAGAGAGCAAGAAAGAGAGAGAGAGAGAGTGAGAAAGAGAGAGTGAGAGAGAGAGCGAGTGAGAAAGAGGGAGAGAGCAAGAAAGAGAGAGAGAGTGAGAGAGAGTGAGAAAGAGAGAGAGAGAGAGTGAGAAAGAGAGGGAGAGAGGAAGAAAGAGAGAGAGTGAGAGAGAGTGAGAAAGAGAGAGTGAGAGAGAGAGCGAGTGAGAAAGAGGGAGAGAGTGAGAAAGAGAGGGAGAGAGCAAGAAAGAGAGAGAGAGTGAGAGAGAGTGAGAAAGAGAGAGTGAGAGAGAGAGCGAGTGAGAAAGAGGGAGAGAGCAAGAAAGAGAGAGAGTGAGAGAGAGTGAGAAAGAGAGAGAGAGAGTGAGAGAGAGTGAGAAAGAGGGAGAGAGCAAGAAAGAGAGAGAGTGAGAGAGAGTGAGAAAGAGAGAGAGAGAGAGTGAGAAAGAGAGGGAGAGAGCAAGAAAGAGAGAGAGTGAGAGAGAGTGAGAAAGAAGAGAGAGTGAGAGAGAGAGCGAGTGAGAGAGAGGGCGAGTGAGAAAGAGAGGGAGAGAGCAAGAAAGAGAGAGAGAGTGAGAGAGAGTGAGAGAGAGAGCGAGTGAGCAAGAAAGAGAAAGTGAGCAAGAACAAGAGAAAGAGAGAGAGAGAGTGAGCGAGAATGAGAGAATGAGAGAGAGTGAGCAAGAATGGGAGAGAGAGTGAGAGTGAGCGAGAATTGGAGAAAGAGAGAGAGAGTGAGCAAGAGAGAGAGTGAGTGAGAAAGAGAGTGAGCGAGAACGAGAGAAAGAGAGTGAGAGTTGAGAGAAAGAGTGAGCGAGAACAAAAGAAAGAGAGTTAAAGTGAGCGAGATCGAATGAAAGAGTGAGCGAGAATGAGAGAGAGAGTGAGTGAGATTGAGAGAGAGAGAGAGAATGAGAGATTGAGCAAGAATGAGAGAGTGAGAGAGAACGAGAGAGAGAGCAAGAAAGAGAGAGATTGAGTGAGCAAGAAAGAGAGAGTGAGCGAGAATGGGAGAAAAAGAGAGAACGAGAGAAAGAGAGGGAGCGAGAACGAGAGAAAGAGTGAGAGTGAGCGAGAACGAGAGAAAAAGTGAGCGAGAACAAAAGAAAGAGTGAAAGAGAAGGAGACAGAGAGGGTGAGAATGAGCGAGAATGAGAGAAAGAGTGAGAGTGAGCGAGAATGAGAGAAAGAGAGAGAGTGAGAGTGAGCGAGAATGGGAGAGAGAGAGAGAGAGAAAGAGAGAGAGAGAGTGAGCGAGAAAGAGAACAAGTGAGAATGAGCGAGAACAAGAGAAAGAGTGAGAGTGAGCGAGAACAAAAGCAAGAGAGTGAGAGTGAGCGAAAATAAGAGAGAGAGAGAGTGAGTGAGAACGAGAGATTAAGCGAGAAAGAGAGATATAGTGAAAGAGAATGAGAGAGAGAGAGCGAGCGAGAACGAGAGTAAAAGAGTGAGCAAGAATTAAAGAAAGAATGAAAGCGAGAACGAGAGAAAGTGAGCAAGATCGAGATCGAGAGAGAGAGAGAGAGAGAGAGAGTGAGCAAGAACAAGTGAGTAAGAGTGAGAACGAGAGAGACAGCGATAACGAGAGAGAAAGAGTGAGCGTGAAGTCAAAGAGAGAGAGAGAGAGAGAGAGAGAGAGAGCTGATCATGATGGGAGGTGGTACTTGGGTTGTAAGCTCATCATGATGGGAGGTGGTACTTGGGTTGTAAGGTCATCATGATGGGAAGTGGTACTTGGGTTGTAAGCTCATCATGATGGGAGGTGGTACTTGGGTTGTTTTCAGTCATAGGCTGAGCATAGAATATCGAGGTCTAAGAAAATCTAACCAGGACTCCCTGTGACAGTACAAGAACCTTGATGGGACAGAACGAGGACATACATATCCTGATGCAGACTTACAGGGAAAAGACCGACCGTGTTGGTGACCACTTCTTTCCTCACGGGAAGCCTATGCCAACATTGTATTCGCTGCTCTCGGAATGGCTATAAATTGGCTTTGCCTATGTCTCGCCACCACATTTTAAAATAACATGACAAACAGCTGATCCGACGGATTAACATGACATCTGTTCTCCAGTTGTCACGGTAGCCCAGGCCGTCAGAATGCATCGTTGGAAGGACAGACATCCGGGAACTAACTTAACAATACAACACGTCCCTCACCTCACAAGGTAGACACACCTTTAGGATACACCTTTGGAAGGAAAAGATATGTGAGGGACCAAGTCCCACCTGACACAGCTGCACCATTGGAATGTGGCGATAACATGGCGTGTACAGTATTCAGCTCGTGCTAGCAACATCCAAGTGAGGTCACGTGTTTGTCCTCGTGATATTTTCCCGATGCCACAGGCAGCTACCAGTACCGAAATTGGAACAACGAATGGTACCACTGTAACATGTCAGGCATGTCGCAAGGTATGGCTGGAGAGAGTGGGCATAGGACCAGCTACCCTATCTTGTAGAAAATATCCACCCACAGGACACACAAAATGGAACATCCAAGGGTATAAATCTAGTGTCCAGCTAGAGTATAGAGTCGACAGTACAGTCAGCGTTCCTTAGGAAAGCTGCGCCAAAGCAATGTGTGTGCTTTCGCAGTGCTGGTTCCTGTAGCAACAGGTTTGACATGGTGAGGTCGCTAACTTAATGTACAACTCTCTTTAGGCACCTTTCACGACATGCACGCCTTCCCCAGTAAAGGTTCACTCGGGGGTCACTAATTGATTATTATGGAGGAAGACTTGACTTCTGGTCAGACAAAACATACTGCCCAAAACCCTCACCTCGGCTTCCACGTAGCCCTCCCTGGAAACGGGCTGTTTTCATGGCAGCCTGGCTAGCGAGGTGGGGGATCAACGTGATACCCTGTAGTAGGGAGAGACACGCATATGAAGCACACACGCTCACAACACACACGCTCACAGCACACGCTCACAACACACTCACAACACACGCTCACAACACACTCACAACACACACTCACAACACACACTCACAACACACGCTCACAACACACTCACAACACACACTCACAACACACACTCACAACACGCTCACAACACACGCTCACAACACAACAAACGCTCACAACACACGCTCACAACACACGTACACACGCACACGCTCACAACACACGCACACACACAAACGCTCACACCACACGCACACATACTTACGCTCACAACACACGCTCACAACACACACACTCACAACACACACACACACGCTCACAACACACATACGCACACAACACACGCACACAACACACACACACAACACACACACAACACAACACACGCACACAACACACACACACACGCTCACAACACACACACGCACACAACACACGCTCACAACACATGGGGGGAGAACAGAAAAAAATGTAAGTCAGTACTGTTGCTGCGATGTTGAAATTAAAGAAAGAGAAGAGTTTTGTCTCGTGAAGAAAGAGAAGAGTTTTGTCTCGTGAAGAAAGAGAAGAGTTTTGTCTCGTGAAGAAAGAGAAGAGTTTTGTCTCGTGAAGAAAGAGAAGAGTTTTGTCTCGTGAAGAAAGAGAAGAGTTTTGTCTCGTGAAGAAAGAGAAGAGTTTTGTCTCGTGAAGAAAGAGAAGAGTTTTGTCTCGTGAAGAAAGAGAAGAGATTTGTCTCGTGAAGAAAGAGAAGAGTTTTGTCTCGTGAAGAAAGAGAAGAGTTTTGTCTCGTGAAGAAAGAGAAGAGTTTTGTCTCGTGAAGAAAGAGAAGAGTTTTGTCTCGTGAAGAAAGAGAAGAGTTTTGTCTCGTGAAGAAAGAGAAGAGTTTTGTCTCGTGAAGAAAGAGAAGAGTTTTGTCTCGTGAAGAAAGAGAAGAGTTTTGTCTCGTGAAGAAAGAGAAGAGTTTTGTCTCGTGAAGAAAGAGAAGAGTTTTGTCTCGTGAAGAAAGAGAAGAGTTTTGTCTCGTGAAGAAAGAGAAGAGTTTTGTCTCGTGAAGAAAGAGAAGAGTTTTGTCTCGTGAAGAAAGAGAAGAGATTTGTCTCGTGAAGAAAGAGAAGAGTTTTGTCTCGTGAAGAAAGAGAAGAGTTTTGTCTCGTGAAGAAAGAGAAGAGTTTTGTCTCGTGAAGAAAGAGAAGAGTTTTGTCTCGTGAAGAAAGAGAAGAGTTTTGTCTCGTGAAGAAAGAGAAGAGTTTTGTCTCGTGAAGAAAGAGAAGAGTTTTGTCTCGTGAAGAAAGAGAAGAGTTTTGTCTCGTGAAGAAAGAGAAGAGTTTTGTCTCGTGAAGAAAGAGAAGAGTTTTGTCTCGTGAAGAAAGAGAAGAGTTTTGTCTCGTGAAGAAAGAGAAGAGTTTTGTCTCGTGAAGAAAGAGAAGAGTTTTGTCTCGTGAAGAAAGAGAAGAGTTTTGTCTCGTGAAGAAAGAGAAGAGTTTTGTCTCGTGAAGAAAGAGAAAGAGTTTTGTCTCGTGAAGAAAGAGAAGAGTTTTGTCTCGTGAAGAAAGAGAAGAGTTTTGTCTCGTGAAGAAAGAGAAGAGTTTTGTCTCGTGAAGAAAGAGAAGAGTTTTGTCTCGTGAAGAAAGAGAAGAGTTTTGTCTCGTGAAGAAAGAGAAGAGTTTTGTCTCGTGAAGAAAGAGAAGAGTTTTGTCTCGTGAAGAAAGAGAAGAGTTTTGTCTCGTGAAGAAAGAGAAAGAGTTTTGTCTCGTGAAGAAAGAGAAGAGTTTTGTCTCGTGAAGAAAGAGAAGAGTTTTGTCTCGTGAAGAAAGAGAAGAGTTTTGTCTCGTGAAGAAAGAGAAGAGTTTTGTCTCGTGAAGAAAGAGAAGAGTTTTGTCTCGTGAAGAAAGAGAAGAGTTTTGTCTCGTGAAGAAAGAGAAGAGTTTTGTCTCGTGAAGAAAGAGAAGAGTTTTGTCTCGTGAAGAAAGAGAAGAGTTTTGTCTCGTGAAGAAAGAGAAGAGTTTTGTCTCGTGAAGAAAGAGAAGAGTTTTGTCTCGTGAAGAAAGAGAAGAGTTTTGTCTCGTGAAGAAAGAGAAGAGTTTTGTCTCGTGAAGAAAGAGAAGAGTTTTGTCTCGCGAAGAAAGAGAAGAGTTTTGTCTCGTGAAGAAAGAGAAGAGTTTTGTCTCGTGAAGAAAGAGAAGAGTTTTGTCTCGTGAAGAAAGAGAAGAGTTTTGTCTCGTGAAGGAAGTAGATGAACCTTGTGTATCGATCTCGTCCTACTCTTGTGTGTGTGTGTGTGTGCATGCGTGCGTGAGTGTGTTACTGATCTGGCGATATCTCGAGGGCATGGTGTAGTTCTATCTCTCGGATTAGATGCATTTATTAGTCCCATTGTTGTACTGTGGCAATAAGTCACCAGGTGTGAAATCTCGCGAGCTTGGCCTTACCTCCAGCGTGTAGTGCATTCATTTCTTCACGTCCTGTGTTTATCATGTAGGGGGGGGGGGGGGGGGGGACCATAAACACACACGGGAAAGAGATGAAGTTGAAAAAGTCAGAAGTATCAGGTGTTGTTAGCTAGCAGTTAATGTTGGCTAGTAGTTAATGTTGGCTAGTAGTTAATGTTGGCTAGTAGTTGATGTTGGCTAGTAGTTAATGTTGGCTGGTAGTTTATGTTAATGTTGGCTAGTAGTTAATGTTGGCGAGTAGTTAATGTTGGCTAGTAGTTGATGTTAATGTTGACTAGTAGTTAATGTTGGCTAGTAGTTGATGTTAATGTTGACTAGTAGTTAATGTTGGCTAGTAGTTGATGTTAATGTTGGCTAGTAGTTAATGTTAATGTTGATGGTGGTGGGTGGATGATGTATGTTGTATTGGGATTACGTGGTCTACCTTATTTAGTCCATCTGATATTAAGCTCACCAATAGCACACCCACACAGTAGCGCACCCACATAAAGCACACCCACACAAAGCACACCAATAGCACACCCACACAAAACACACAACCAAAAGAAATACACACGCATAGGCACCTTACAATCACACACAGAGCATGTACACATGTAAAACACACACATGTGCCACATCCAGCATACCCCCCACATCCAGCACACCCCCACATACACCAGACCCCCACATCCAGCACACCCCCACATCCAGTACACCCCCCCCCCCCCACATCCAGATGTAGTTATCTACCTTCCTCCTCATGTCAGTTATCTACCTTTCTCCTCATTGCTCATGTCAGTTATCTACCTTTCTCCTCATGTCAGTTATCTACCTTTCTCCTCATTGCTCATGTCAGTTATCTACCTTCCTCCTCATGTCAGTTATCTACCTTTCTCCTCATTGCTCATGTCAGTTATCTACCTTCCTCCTCATTGTAGCAGACCCCACTGTTTGCCCTGGCCGTTATTCTAACTCAGAACATTCTCACACTCATCCACATCATCATGACCATACTCAGTAAATGACATATCACACAGCATGTGGCATATTTATTATATCATACTCAAATCATAGAATGAGTAGAGACATTACAAACACAATATAATACATATCCTAACTAAACATTCTACTAAAACGGGAATTGTAAGCATTAGCCATTGATGGAATTCCCAACTAACTAAAAACCCAGTTCTATTGCCTTGCAATTACATCACACACACATCGCCTTAACTGCGTCTTCAACACACCTTATCAAATACTCTTCCTCACTGAAATCCCCTCAGGCGGGCGATCTGGACATGCCTCGTTCACAATGTGTCCTTGCTTACAAACACACGTTCAGATTATCTATTAATGCAAAACTTACACACCTATTTGAGCGATCCTGTTCTATCACTAAACATTCGTCCAACAGTCTATCAATCGCTCCTCTATCTAAAGTCGGTGAGTTCAACATACTATCCACATTCAGTCTCTCTCTCTCTCACTCTCCTCCATCCAGTCTCTCTGTCCAGCCTCTCTCTCTCCAGCCTCTCTCTCTCTAGCCTTTCTCTATCCAGCCTCTCTCTATCCAGCCTCTCTCTATCCAGCTTCTCTCTATCCAGCCTCACGAGCTAAACTTTGTCTCGAGTTATATATCCTCAAGCAAGGCCAGAGCTTGACCAATCGATCTCAGGTGATGGCCATCTCCAGTCCCATTGTACGAAACACTTTGCACACCTGTCACTCATTCTCTCGCAGAAAGCCCCGCTGCCAATTTCGTCTGTCAATCAATCTCCCCGTACCAAAATCGGAAGGCCAGTGGTCAGTTTCTACCTGTCCACATTCCTTAACCCAACTCTGTTCTCCTTTGCTGAGACGGTGAGTGACCTTGACATGCATTCAAGTAGCTTTAAGCTTTAACATGTTCAGGCATCCTAAACTCCCCTTGCTCCGACGGGAACGGTTACACCAGCGCATCCCCCACATCCAGCACACCCCCACATACACCAGACCTCCACATCCAGCACACCCCCACATCCAGCACACCCCCCACATTTAGCACACCCCCACATCTAGCACACCCCCACATCCAACACACCCCCCACATCCAGCACACCCCCCACATCCAGCACACCTCCCACATCCAGCACACCCACCACATCCAGCACACCCCCCCCCCCCCACATCCAACACACCCAGCACACCCCCCACATCCAGCACACACAAAGGGCGACACGAGAGTACAGTGTTGTTGTTGACTCCTCTGACAGGTGTGGCTTTTGAAGGCTCTGCTGACGGCTCTGATTGTGACTGTCAGATCAAGATCATCAAACAGACTGGCAAGGTCGCGGCCTTGGAGAAGCTGGTGCACGGTGAGTAGTTGAAAGTGTAGACACATCGACATCACTTAATGGTCGCTGCCATGTAGTACCATCAAGGGTGTTCATGCTGAGCTCCTGGTTGGGCTAAAGTCTCAGCTGCCACATGCCCCAAGCAAGTGTGCACATTCCCGCCCGTTGTATACAATCATATATTGTGTCTGCGTTCGCTCGCGCCAAATGTGCCATAGACCTCCCTAAATATTCACGTGACCCTAAATACTCACGTGACCTAAATATTCACATGGCCCTAAATATTCACGTGGCCCTAAATATTCACGTGACCCTAAATATTCACGTGGCCCTAGATATTCACGTGGCCCTTAAAATTCACGTGGCCCTAAATATTCAAGTGGGCCTAAATATTCACGTGTCCCTAGATATTCAGGTGACCCTAAATATTCACGTGACTCTAAACTTCCAAATACGAATTGAGGTCAGACATAAATGTCTGCTATCACCATTAATCTTCCAATCGGCCAGTGAATGACCACCGTCCAGCGACATTAACATTAAATGGACGTTGATGATCGGACTTTGTTGATGCTTTAGATGGGATAAATGAGCCGACCATGCATACTCCCAGCCAGATGTCAGATAAGATAAGCATACTTGATGGGAGGTCACTGCTGTTGGACCTGAACATAACACAGGTTTTGAAAGTAAGGACAGCTGACAAAGATGGGGGCTGTGATGGGAGGAGGCACCATTCTTTAGAAAGGGAAATCGATCCAGGTCATCCATACAGCTGCGTTCTCATTTCTGGGGCAAGGGGGAGGGGGATTAGGAAGTTGACTACAGGCCGCTTCACCACTGCCGTCGCCATGTCGTGTGCTGGCTATGTTTGTCTATTTCACCCCCAACAGAAAAACATTTGCCTTCCAGGTGATTTGATCAACAGGCAACCATCGAAACCATTCGGTGCCTCGATCCTCAAACTCTAGTAAGTCAATTCAGTTGCATGTGTCAGACCTCCTTCTCACCCCCCCCCTCCCTGCTCGTCAATGCATAGGTTACAGTTTCCTCTAGTCATGCCAGCTATTTGCTGCCCAGATCACCTGACACTGAATTCATTTGGTTGATGATTGGTTGACCGTAACATGCTGGTTGTCACATTGGTTGAGTCCATGATTGTCTTTGTCTCAGTTACAACACGTGATATTGTCAGTTACAACACGTGATATTGTCAGTTACAACACGTGATATTGTCAGTTACAACACGTGATATTGTCAGTTACAACACGTGATATTGTCAGTTACAACACGTGATATTGTCAGTTACAACACGTGATATTGTCAGTTACAACACGTGATATTGTCAGTTACAACACGTGATATTGTCTCAGTTACAACACGTGATATTGTCAGTTACAACACGTGATATTGTCAGTTACAACACGTGATATTGTCAGTTACAACACGTGATATTGTCAGTTACAACACGTGATATTGTCAGTTACAACACGTGATATTGTCTCAGTTACAACACGTGATATTGTCAGTTACAACACGTGATATTGTCAGTTACAACACGTGATATTGTCAGTTACAACACGTGATATTGTCAGTTACAACACGTGATATTGTCTCAGTTACAACACGTGATATTGTCAGTTACAACACGTGATATTGTCTGTTACAACACGTGATATTGTCAGTTACAACACGTGATATTGTCAGTTACAACACGTGATATTGTCAGTTACAACACGTGATATTGTCAGTTACAACACGTGATATTGTCAGTTACAACACGTGATATTGTCAGTTACAACACGTGATATTGTCAGTTACAACACGTGATATTGTCAGTTACAACACGTGATATTGTCTCAGTTACAACACGTGATATTGTCAGTTACAACACGTGAGATTGTCAGTTACAACACGTGATATTGTCTCAGTTACAACACGTGATATTGTCAGTTACAACACGTGATATTGTCAGTTACAACACGTGATATTGTCAGTTACAACACGTGATATTGTCAGTTACAACACGTGATATTGTCAGTTACAACACGTGATATTGTCTCAGTTACAACACGTGATATTGTCAGTTACAACACGTGATATTGTCAGTTACAACACGTGATATTGTCAGTTACAACACGTGATATTGTCTCAGTTACAACACGTGATATTGTCAGTTACAACACGTGATATTGTCTGTTACAACACGTGATATTGTCTCAGTTACAACATGTGATATTGTCAGTTACAACACGTGATATTGTCAGTTACAACACGTGATATTGTCAGTTACAACACGTGATATTGTCAGTTACAACACGTGATATTGTCAGTTACAACACGTGATATTGTCAGTTACAACACGTGATATTGTCAGTTACAACACGTGATATTGTCAGTTACAACACGTGATATTGTCTCAGTTACAACACGTGATATTGTCAGTTACAACACGTGATATTGTCAGTTACAACACGTGATATTGTCAGTTACAACACGTGATATTGTCAGTTACAACACGTGATATTGTCAGTTACAACACGTGATATTGTCAGTTACAACACGTGATATTGTCTCAGTTACAACACGTGATATTGTCAGTTACAACACGGGATATTGTCTGTTACAACACGTGATATTGTCTCAGTTACAACACGTGATATTGTCAGTTACAACACGTGATATTGTCAGTTATAACACGTGATATTGTCAGTTACAACACGTGATATTGTCAGTTACAACACGTGATATTGTCAGTTACAACACGTGATATTGTCAGTTACAACACGTGATATTGTCTCAGTTACAACACGTGATATTGTCAGTTACAACACGTGATATTGTCAGTTACAACACATGATATTGTCTCAGTTACAACACGTGATATTGTCAGTTACAACACGTGATATTGTCTGTTACAACACGTGATATTGTCTCAGTTACAACACGTGATATTGTCTCAGTTACAACACGTGATATTGTCAGTTACAACACGTGATATTGTCAGTTACAACACGTGATATTGTCAGTTACAACACGTGATATTGTCAGTTACAACACGTGATATTGTCAGTTACAACACGTGATATTGTATGTTACAACACGTGATATTGTCTGTTACAACACGTGATATTGTCTGTTACAACACGTGATATTGTCAGTTACAACACGTGATATTGTCAGTTACAACACGTGATATTGTCAGTTACAACACGTGATATTGTCTGTTACAACACGTGATATTGTCAGTTACAACACGTGATATTGTCTGTTACAACACGTGATATTGTCAGTTACAACACGTGATATTGTCTGTTACAACACGTGATATTGTCAGTTACAACACGTGATATTGTCAGTTACAACACGTGATATTGTATGTTACAACACGTGATATTGTCTGTTACAACACGTGATAACTGCTCAGTTCATAGATTTCCATCCTCTCCTGCTTGTTATATAAAACAGCTTATCGGGAAATCAATGTTATGGAATGTCGGTGAAACGCTATCTTTACACAAAACATCTGGTAGGCGATACGTCTCTAAACAAGCAATATGTCTGATGTAGTGTCCTTGTTTGATACCTCTCTAAACATGTTAGCAGCATCCACACACAATCAATCCATTATCCATCCAGGATATTTTCTTCGCAGCTAATGAGCTTAATAACGTTGTCCCGTGCCACGTGACAGCATCATTGGGAGAGATTTGAGGCAGAACCAACTCCACATAGGAGCCAGGGATGCTGCAATGAATGAGCTGACAGTAGCCAGCCACTCTATCCAGGCTGCTTGCAGGAGGTTCAGGGAACCTGACTCAAGACCTAATGCCGTCTTGGAAGCCCTGGAAGCAGGCTGCAGTTATGTAGTCTGGCTAAGAAGATATGGATCAAACAAGGAAGGTCCTAAAACGTACTCAAATCTATCCCTAAACTGTACTGAAATCTATCCCTAAAATGTACTGAAATCTATCCCTAAAACGTACTGAAATATATCCCTAAAACGTACGGAAATCTATCCCTAAAATGTACTGAAATATATCTCTAAAATGTACTGAAATATATCCCTAAAACGTACTGAAATATATCCTTAAAGGGTACTGAAATCTATCCCTAAAATGCACTGAAATATATCCCTAAAATGTCGTACTGAAATCTATTCCTACAACATACTGAAATCTATCCCTAAAATGTACTGAAATCTATCCCTAAAATGTACTGAAATCTATCCATAAAACGTACTGAAATATATCCCTAAAACGTACTGAAATCTATCGCTAAAATGTACTGAAATCTATCACTAAAACGTCGTACTGAAATCTATCCCTAAAATGTCGTACTTAAATCTATCACTAAAACGTCGTACTGAAATCTATCCCTAAAATGTCGTACTTAAATCTATCTCTAAAATGTCATACTCAAATCTATCCCTAAAACGTACTGAAATCTATCCCTTAAATGTCGAACTGAAATATATCCCTAAAATGTCGTACTGAAATCCATCCCTAAAATGTCATACTGAAATCTATCCCTAAAACGTACTGAAATCTATCCCAAAAATGTCGAACTGAAATATATCCCAAAAATGTCGTACTGAAATCTATCCCTAAAAGGTCGTACTGAAATCTATCCATAAAATGTCGTACTGAAATCTATCCCTAAAATGTACTGAAATTTATCCCTAAAATGTTCCACCTCACTGTCTCACCTGTATAATAGTATATGTCACCACGATAGGACCAGGACACCTGTATAATGTTATGTCACCACAATAGGACCAGGACACCTGTATAATGTTATCTGTCACCACAATAGGAGCAGGACACCTGTATAATGTTATGTCACCATGATAGGAGCAGGACACCTGTATAATGTTATATCACCACGATAGGTCCAGGACACCTGTATAATGTTATATCACCACGATAGGACTAGGACACCTGTATAATGTTATGTTACCACGATAGGACCAGGACACCTGTATAATGTTATGTCACCATGATAGGACCAGGACACCTGTATAATGTTATGTCACCACGATAGGACCAGGACACTTGTATAATGTTATGTCACTGCGATAGGACCAGGACACCTGTATAATGTTATCTGTCACCACGATAGGACCAGGACACCTGTATAATGTTATGTCACTACGATAGGACCAGGACACCTGTAAAATGTAATGTCACCACGATAGGACCAGGACACCTGTATAATGTTATGTCACCACGATAGGAGCAGGACACCTGTATAATGTTATCTGTCACCACGATAGGACCAGGACACCTGTATAATGTTATGTCACCACGATAGGACCAGGACACCTGTATAATGTTATGTCACCACGATAGGACCAGGACACCTGTATAATGTTATCTGTCACCACGATAGGACCAGGACACCTGTATAATGTTATCTGTCACCACGATAGGACCAGGACACCTGTATAATGTTATGTCACCACGATAGTACCCGCGAGCCGTAAATTATCCTCACGAGCTCTCTGGCTGGTAGTTTGAGACCTCTTGTCTGACGCGTCTCCGCTGACAGCTCTCTCATCTACGGATGGTCTACAACCTTAACAAGTGTAATACATTACCCCACTTACCCCGGTGGGCTCACGGACAAGTCTTGCCTACCACATGTCTCATTTCGTCGGATGGCGCGTGTTTGTGAACCGTGTCGGGTTTCTAATCTGGCTAATACGTTTGCCCATCTGATAGTCAATCAATGCACAGCAAGAGCTGGCCTGGCCGTGTACTTCAATCGTTTTGTGTCTCGGCGTTGTGGGGGGGGAGCTCCAGCTTGCTTTCGTGTTCATCAACGGCGAGGGAAGCAGGTGACGGGTTCTCTGGTCCTACCGATGCGCTCTCGTGACTTGTGAAGATAACGGGTTCGGACAGTGTGGGAGAGACGGGAACCGACAGCGTAGGAGAGGAGGGGTCCCACAGTATGGGGAAGGAGGGGTCCCACAGTATGGGAGAGGAGGGGTCCCACAGTATGGGAGAGGAGGGGTCCCACAGTATGGGAGAGACGGGAACCGACAGGGTAGGAGATGAGGGGTCCCACAGTATAGGAGAGGAATGGTCCCACAGTATGGGAGAGGAGGGGTCCCACAGTATGGGAGAGGAGGGTCCGACAGGATGGGAGAGGAGGGGTCCCACAGTATGGGAGAGGAAGGGTCCCGCAGTATGGGGAAGGAGGGGTCCCACAGTATGGGAGAGGATGGGTCCCACAGTATGGGAGAGGAGGGGTCCCACAGTATGGGAGAGGATGGGTCCCACAGTATGGGAGAGGAAGGGTCCCGCAGTATGGGGAAGGAGGGGTCCCACAGTATGGGAGAGGATGGGACCCACAGTATGGGAGAGGAGGGGTCCCACAGTATGGGAGAGGATGGGGCCGACAGGGTGGGAGAGGATGGACGGACAGGATGGGAGAAGAGGGGCCGAGAGGATGAGAGACAAGAAACAGTGCGGATGAGACTTTTGGCGCTGAGGAACGTGTAGTATCTTGTGGGCTGGGGTTTCCTGGTCCAGTCGTACAACATGACCGAACAAAGAAACTCGGCGACGATCTTCTTCTTCTTCTTATGCTGTCAGACGTTAACCTTTTTTTTTCGAAAAAAGCAGCGGTAGTCCTGAGGCTGTCGACACTGCCATAGAGCTTGTCTAGTGTTGCCACTGGTGATGGCCACATGTGCTTTCTCTGATCCTCGTATGTCGGGCAGTTTTGCAGCAAATGTTCAGCGGTCATTTTCCCGGTACCACACGAGCATTCGTCAGTGCCACCTATCTTCAATTTATTGAATAGATGGTACCCAGTCTGTAGTGGCCAGTACAAAGTCTGAAGACCGCGACCTGCTCTCTTCTGTTCAACTGGTAATAGGTATCGTTTTTTGTGTAGCCAGTATGTTCTGTTTCCCATTTGGTCATGTATCTAGCTCTAATAAGCCTTTTTGACTCTTCGTAGGGCATACTAGGGTCTGGTTGTGGTAGTCTTGCACCTTCTTTTGCCAGTCTGTCTGCCTGCTCGTTGCCATTGATGTTACAGTGGGATGGAACCCACTGTACCACTACTCTTTTTGGTGTAGACTGCTGGCATAGTTGACAAAGTACTGCTCTTAAATCATTAAGTTCAGTATTTTTCTGGCTTTTTAGTGCTGTGACTACGGCCAGTGCATCTGTGAACAGGACTATATGGCTTTAATTTCTTTTGCCTGTCACCATTTCTTCTACTGCAGCCCTCAGTGCTTCTGAATCCGCTCTGAAATTGCTTGAATATTTTCCAGTTGCCACTTACAGTGTTATTTTTCTACCATTTGTTAGGCTCAGGAATACCCCTGCCCCTCCGTTTGCTTTGGCTATTTCGGCAAAGTTTCTCAGCTTTAGTTTCCCATTTCCAAAATTATTTAGTCTCTGATGCATTGGATGGTCTGTCAGTCTTCTGAGTTTCTCTGCTTGCTGCTGGGCATGGCAGTCTCTTCTGTCGGTCATGGATTGCAGATTTGTAATCTTTTCAAGTTCTACAATTGGCGTTGACTTCATGCCTCCTGTTATAACTCTCATGGCTTGGTTTTGAAGTTTGCTAATTTTATCAAAGTTCGCCTTTGCTGCTGTTGTCCATGCCGCAATGCCATACTCGAGAACTGGTCTCACTCTTCCAGTGTACAGTTTCTTTAGTATGCTTTCGTCTGCTCCCAAGCTTGTGCCAGCAAGTTTCCTCATGATTGCCATTCTTTGTCTGGCTCTCATTCGATTTTTCTCGATCTGATTTTTCCATGTCATGCGCCGATCAAATGTGACTCTCAGGTAGTTTGGGTTGTCGTTTGGCCGCAGATATTTGCCGTTAAGACTTATTTTTGTGTGTTGGGGTTTGTTTGAAAGCAAGAATATTGTACATGTTTTTTCCTCGTTTATTTTGACCAGCCTTGAGTTCGCCAACTCCACCAACGATGTTAGGGCCTGCTGCATCCGATTACTTGCTATGGTGAGATTTTTTTCAGAGGTCCACATAGCCAGATTGTCTGCAAACATGGAGCTATGGACTCTTCTTGGTATATTCTCTGTGATGTTATTTATATTCACCACGAATAGTGTGGGTGACTACTCCGCCTTGGGGTACTCCCTGCTCAAGTGTCACCTTTTTGCTCATCTGCCCTTGTACTTGAACTCTGGCTGTTCTGTTTTTGAGGTAGTGGCTGATCCATATGTACATTTTCCCACAAACTTCTTTGTAGCTTGACTTTAAGTCCCTCTTTCCAGACTTTGTCAAATGCCTTTTCTAAATCCACCCAAACCGCTACTGTGTGTTTTTTCTCCTGGTAAGCATCCTCTATTTCCTGGGCTTTGAGAGTGATCTGGTCCTCAGTGGATCTGTGCTGTCTAAAGCCTGCTTGCTGTGGAATTAGTATGTGTTTTTCTTCCAGATGCCACATCAGTCTGGTGTTAATCATACGATCTATCAGTTTTCCTACACAGCTCAGCAGACTGATAGGCCTGTATCCATTTGGATCTGTTCTATCTTTTTCTTTCTTTGGTACTGGTATAATTACAGCGTCTTTCCATGCCTGAGGTACAATTCCCCTTTTCCAGCTTTGGTTCAGGACTGACAGTAACTTTCTATTTGCTGTTTGGCTTAACCCCATCAGCATTTCGTTTGTTACACTATCTTTTCCGATCGATATCTTTTAGATATCTCTTAGAGTTCTCATGGCCTCTTCCATTTCATTCATTGTTAGTTTTGCCATCATGTGTTCCTCTGGTGCCATATTGATGTTGTCGTGGCTCTTTTGTTCTTCATTAATGTCTGTATGCCTATTTGTAGGGACATCAATGTGGTTTGCTCTGGCATAATGTTCTATAAAGGCGTTTGCAGCTTTTTTTCCAGTGAGCATGTTGTCACCCTGCTTGATGGTAATTTGTTTGTTTGATAGAGTTTCGTCATTCATGGCTCTGACTAACTTCCATAGTTTGTTCCTTTCTTTATCTAAATTGAGGCTTTCTGTTTTGTTTTTCCAACTGTCTCTTGTTATTTGGTTTAGTGTTCTTTTGTATTTCGCCGTGATGGCTTTGAGGGCGATATTTGCCTCCATAGATTGTTCTCTCTCTGCCATGTTCCTAGCATTTGAGACTTTGTCTTCCGCTTTCTGCAATTCATCATTCCAATAAGGCTTGTAGTTTTTCCTTGCCCCTCTTGGGATGGTTTCGGTGGCAGCTTGCATTATTGCTTTGGTTAGGCTTTCCACCGTGGGTTTCATATTGTTATTCCGTGTGTTGATGGTTTCGCACAGCCCATCTGTCAGGATTGCAAATCTGTCCCAGTCGGCTCGTTTATAGTTCCAACGTGGGAGCGGTTTTATTTCCTGTGGGCCTACTTCCATATCAACTTCTAGCCTGATTGGTCTGTGGTCGCTACCTGCCAATTGGTTGAGCACCTGGCGGTCTATTTATGTGGTGAATATCCACCGTGGAAAAGGCCACGTCTGGAGTAGAGGTGGTATGCCATGTTCTAGAATAGAAGCTAGGGCTATCCTCCGGCCTATTGATTAGGTAGAGATTTGTGTCTATCTCCCAGTCTTCCACTTCATCACCTCTGTTGTCTGTGTCCGAGTATCCCCATCTATCCGAGTGGCTGTTGAAGTCTCCAACTACTATGCAGCTGGAGTCCTTGATATCCATACTCGAGAGCGATAGGTCTTTGTTGGGTGGTCCGTACAGGTTGAAGATGCGGATCTTCGTTTCTTGTGTCATTATGTCGACTCCTACAACTTCTGCTTGTCCGGTGTGATTGACAGTTTCGTGTCAGTATCAGAACCCATCCTTTGTGACCTTCTCTATCAAGACGGAAGGTCTGGCATACTCTGATTGAGAATTTGTGGTTGTTGTTGAGGTGCGTTTCTTGGATACATGCCACGTCAATCTTACCTTCATGCAGGTGATGTGTTAGGGAAAGCTTTTTGTTAATGACTTCCTCCGCATTCCACTGTAGTATTCTGAGGGTCTTGTGTTTTTGGTCAATAGTTTTTGCCCCATCACATTGTGCCTTGCCTCCACAGCACATGGGTGGGTGACTACCAGTAGCATTGGGTGGGCCCCTTCGAGGCGTTAGGGTCGGCACTCTCGCTGCCTGGCGGGACTCCACAGGATGAGCGCCACACTTTTTTCTGATAGGTTGTACCGTCATCATACAGCGATATACGTTGCACTGTTTCGTTAAGCCTGTGGCCCAGTGCATCCGATTTCAACAGGCGTTTATGTAGGGATGCCCTCCTTAGCCTTTGGCTGTCCCCAGCCTATCTGCAAGGCAGCAGTTGTTTGTGGTCAGAGTTGTCTCTCTTAGGGAAGTTGTCTCTCTTAGGGAAGTTGTCTTACAGGACTATCGTGTCTTCCCCACTCGTGTCTATAGGGTGTGGTGATGATATGATATGATATGATGGACTATGTACTAGTTTGTACTATCCCGGAAGAGAGGCAGTCCAGTGTGCCTGTGTCCCAGGATCGTCACGTCCTGCCAGAAACGTAGCATTTGCATGTGAGTGGGGTATCTCTTTGCTCCCTTTATTTTCTCGGCTTCTCTGCAGTTATGGTACGCCTAGCATTCCCTGCCACCTGGGAGGTTGACACAATAGGACAGAGGTAAAGAGCGAGGCGGGAGTGCATTTAACCAGGGGACAAGCCTGGTCATGGCACGGAGATGTTGTTCGCCTGGTGTACGGACATATCTCATGATCAAGGGCTGAGTCTCAACAGTTCGCAGTGAGGTGGCTGCTCTACCCCGACCGAGAACTAAGTCTTCTTCTAGTGGTTTCGCACCTCATCGTCGTATGGGGTGAATATCGAGCAGCTCCCCGCCAACTTAGAGGCGTTCGGCCGTAAACCCTCAGATGGTAGCCTCGCACCATTAGCTTATCAGCCAGGCACGTGGACCAAGTGTCTGAGATCTGCGATTCCTCTCGGGTTGAGCAGGATTACCGTAGCAACGCCCTGTCATTAGTAGGGTAAAGCTGACCTGTCTTCCGAGGGTCTAATACCAGCACCCGTTCACTATTAGACCCAACGAAAATGCTCTGTCTCCTACCGAGTCCTCCTCTCCCCACCAAGCCAGGCCTGACTGTCTCCTACCGAGTCCTCCTCTCCCCTCCCCCACCAAGCTAGGCCTGACTGTCTCCTACTGAGTCCTCCTCTCCCCCACCAAGCCAAGCCTGACTGTCTCCTCCCCTCCCTCACCCATTGTTCGGCCATTTGTCGAATCATCTCCCTCTTATTGTTCCCACTTCTGTCCCCTTCTGCCTGTCCATCCTATCTTTTGTGCAGAGCTTAGGCCAGCTATGTTGTCGGGTCACACAACTCTGGATAAACCTTGTTCATGGGAGACCGCGAGGAGAGCCTAACGTTAGGCACCAGCCCATGGGGTGGGGGGGGGGGGGATAGACTTTTGACGCTGAGGAACGTGTAGTATCTTGTGGGCCGGGGTTTCCTGGTCCAGTCGTACAACATGACGGAACAAAGGACGGCGACGGTCAAGTGTTTCCTGGTCCAGTCGTACAACATGACCGAACAAAGAAACTCGGCGCCGATCAAATGTTTCCTGGTCCAGTCGTACAACATGACCGAACAAAGAAACTCGGCGCCGATCAAATGTTTCCTGGTCCAGTCGTACATGACCGAACAAAGAAACTCGGCGACGGTCAAGTGTTTCTGAAATTGGGAGAGGACCTGTTTTAGCAGAGACCTGCACGGTTCGTATGTAGTCATGCCACCGGATGTAGTCATGCCACCGGATGTAGTCATGCCACCGGATGCGCCGCTGGTTGCGCACGTGAGCAAGTATGGGGTGGGGGGGGGTAATCTTTCAGTTAGCTACCGCTCGATCAAACATGTTGCACCAACTGTGTGCCTTTGAGGAAGCCCTGGGACAGACACATAAATGTTGAGGGGACCAGTTAGAGACGGTCAGCCTAATGGGTATGAAATGTTGCAGGGTAGCTTTCACTTAAGAGTTTACTGACTCACAACACAGACTGCTGACTCACAACACAGACTGCTGACTCACAACACAGACTGCTGACTCACAACACAGATTGTAAGACGTTAACTTCAATCAGAGAAAACACAAACTACCGTTAACCATTGAGACAAAACAAAATCGTTTATTTACATGAATAATAGTTACATAATTTCAAACAAACGAAAAGAACTCCTAAACTAAATAATAATAATAATATATATGCTAAACAAACACAGACGATACAAACAAGTGCTGTTGGTGTTACTTCTGTCAACTACATCAAACCCAGGCTCTACGTCTGTTATGAATTTAACATAAATCCTAAACTCAGCCTAATCCAATAGTGTTACAATCAGTGGTTCTATCTCTGTCGTCTCCTGTCGCCCTCCAGATCGTCTACTTTGGTGATGATCTGCCGTCTCCTGTCAGGGTTGCTGCTTTAGGCTGTCAAACGTACCAACATGGTTTAACAGAGTTATGTTTCACTTACACCTGTTGGCAGTTCTCAAGTGTTGGAGACATGCCCTTTTGGTGCCTGTGTTACACCTGTTGCTGGATGTGTTACACCTGTTGGTGGCTGTGTTACACCTGTTGCTGGCTGTGTTACACCTGTTGCTGGCTGTGTTACACCTGTTGGTGGCTGTGTTACACCTGTTGGTGGCTGTGTTACACCTGTTGCTGGCTGTGTTACACCTGTTGCTGCCTGTGTTACACCTGTTACTGGCTGTGTTACACCTGTTGGTGGCTGTGTTACACCTGTTGCTGGCTGTGTTACACCTGTTGCTGCCTGTGTTACACCTGTTGCTGGCTGTGTTAAACCTGTTGCTGGCTGTGTTACACCTGTTGGCAGTTCTCAAGTGTTGGAGACATGCCATTTTGGTGCCTGTGTTACACCTCTTGGTGCCTGTGTTACACCTGTTGCTGGCTGTGTTACACCTGTTGCTGGCTGTGTTACACCTGTTGCTGCCTGTGTTACACCTGTTGGTGCCTGTGTTACACCTGTTGCTGGCTGTGTTACACCTGTTGCTGGCTGTGTTACACCTGTTGCTGGTTGTGTTACACCTTTTGGTGCCTGTGTTACACCTGTTGGTGCCTGTGTTACACCTGTTGGTGCCTGTGTTACACCTGTTGCTGCCTGTGTTACACCTGTTGCTGCCTGTGTTACACCTGTATCGAACAATTTCGTCCTCAGAGGGCACCTCTCTCTTTTTCCGAACCTACAACTTGGATCTCCGTCCCTAGGATTCTTCGAATCCCCAATCGAACCGAACTCTCGTCCACCATCACATCAATGTTTGCAGGATGTCCACCATCACACCAATGTTTGCAGGATGTCCACCATCACACCAATGTTTGCAGGAAGTCCACCATCACTCCAATGTTTGCAGGATGTCCACCATCACTCCAATGTTTGCAGGATGTCCACCATCACACCAATGTTTGCAGGATGTCCACCATCACTCCAATGTTTGCAGGATGTCCACCATCACTCCAATGTTTGCAGGATGTCCACCATTGAGCACAAGTGCAAGACTCTAGGTGTATGATTGGATAACCACCCCGTAAACGCTCTCTCCCGAATTCCCCCCCCCCCCCCCAAGTGCACATGCTCCAGCTGGAACAGTCACAGGAAGATAATTGTTTAGAATTACTTGGCGTCAGTTGCAACGACTGTCCACGTTATTGTCCGATTACACGTAGCAGCTGTGCCCATGTTTGATCGACTCCTCGGCGACACACCTTGTAGGTGTAATCGATAGCGCCCTATCCCGTGACCTCTTAAGTCCAACAGTTTATGTATGTAACGATTGGCGGCTTTCAGCGCGCGCTCGGTTTACCTGGATTATTGTTAAAGCTGATATCAACACCCTCTTCTCGGGCAACAGTTTGTATTCACACGTCTAGTCTACCGTTACTACCAGATCGTGGCACTCACTAGTCTACCCGTGGTGTATATGGATACCTGACTGACCAGAAGCTTAGTAAAAGCAAGACAGCATATGGAGGTAAATGGTAACCCCACTCACAGAAAGCTAAAACCTCGTACTATGATTATGTCGCACTTCATCCCCGGCAGCAGTGGTTCGCTATCAGAAACGTCCTTTACCTTTACTCACACTGATTGGTGGTCAGAGACAAGGACTGAAGAGTCAGACACCAGAACTGACTCGACTGATTGGCAATCCAATGTTGTATTTTATTTCGTCTGAGAGTCTGTCTTGTTTGGTTGGGGCCTGGAGTCTGTCTTGTTTGCTTAGGGCTTGGGGTACGTTCCTGGAGTCTGTTAGAAAACCGTTGTTCCTGTAGTTGTGTTTTGGTTGATAAGAATCTTCGTTGCGGCATAAACATATGTTGCTTCAGCTCAGAAATTGTTACAAGTCTCTTCTGCTGGTATGGAGTGATTGTGTGATAGTTCCAGCTGGAGCATATACTTTTAATGCAGTGGAGATTGAGCTGGCGAATCTAAGAACAAATGTGGCCTGAATGCGTTCTAAGGTCACTCACAGTCTCGACACTAGATCGACAAAGAAAACGTGAGTAAGGGGGGGGGGGGGGGGGGGTTCGGAACTGACGTGGGGGTTCGTAGCTAACCACTCTCGCGTTCCGAATTTAGCGTAGTTGTGGGGGAGGGGGGGGGTGGTTACAGGCAAATGCCGCTCGACCGGCTACGACATTTAGAGTGACAGGGATTCGGATATAGTCATCCAATAACAATTAGTTAGGGGTAGTTCCAAATTAAAGTGATGGCTCAGTCAGACAACCAACAGAAGCCCATTGGACAGCCATGTTGTTGCTTGAGACTATAAAATACTCTGCAAAGATAAACTCAAGCAGACTGCCTAGGAAGACAACTGAGAGGCTGCCAGGAGTATGTGAATTTGCAGGGTGACTGGGCCAGCATACACCGAGTTTTGGCCAGTCGCTCCATAGGTGTTTATGTTGGACACCATGTGAACAGTAAGAGATCTGAATGTGTGTCGTATATGTAGGACACCTTGTGAACGATGCATGATCTAATTACATGTGAATGTACAGATTCGTGTGAATACTTGAAGTGATCTAAGTAATTGTAAATGCACACGTCGCCTCATTGTAAGTGATTTGATTGTATGTGAATGTACAGATCGCCCAAGGACGAGATATGAAGGTGTGTGGCATGTCCTGGACCAATTGGGAACGATGTGTGTTCTGATCGTATGTGTAGCAGATCCCACTGTTTGCCCTAGGGTTATTCTAACTTAGAACATTCTCACACTCAGTAATGTGTAGAAGTAAGGTGTCTGGTCACCGGCCACCGCAGTAATGTGTTGAGGTAAGGTGTCTGGTCACCGGCTACCGCAGTAATGTGTAGAAGTAAGGTGTCTGGTCACCGGCTACCACAGTAATGTGTAGAGGTAAGGTTTCTGGTCACCGGCTACCGCAGTAATGTGTAGAGGTAAGGTGTCTGATCACTGGCTACCGCAGTAATGTGTAGAAGTAAGGTGTCTGGTCACCGGCTACCGCAGTAATGTGTAGAGGTAAGGTGTCAGATGATTTAGAGACAAGACACACGAGTAAAGGGGAGGGGTGCAGTAATAAGAGGACAGAAGAGAGCGTGAGGTATAGCCGATGGCGAGGAAGTATACATAAATGTAGACGGAAAGACGGAATAAATACAGACGTTTGGATAAGAGAGAGAGAGAGGAAGAGAGGAGATATGACGGAAGGAGAGAATCAAGAAGGATATGCCACGTACAGCCATGCGTAGCGATAGTTACTGACCTGGCTTGGGTTATATACATTTACCTGGAGATATCACACAGGCAACCCTCCCCACCCCACACGTACGGGTATGCAGATACGACAGGGCGGCGACTGACAACATCCTTATACAACAGGGCGGCGACTGACAACATCCTTATACAACAGGGCGGTGACTGAGAACCTACAACAGGACGGTGACTGACAACATCCTTATACAACAGGGTGGCGACTGACAACATCCTTATACAACAGGGCGACACCACCCTACCAACCTCAGAGACTCCAGGAACAAAACAGGAAAATGGCCAGGCTGTTTGCCGTAGGTCAGGTGACGATTGATGGAAGATACAGCACTAAGGACTGGACTCATGTATACACAGATAGATCTACAGGTCGCTCAGTTAAGGGTGGGTGGAGGCGGCATCTTTGTAAGATGCAACAATGGGAAAATAACACATAGGGCTTTCCCTACTGGGAAGATTTCAAGCCTTAGGACAGAGCCTATTGCACTCCTACAGGCACTAATAATGTTCACCAGGCTAGACGAACACCCGCCAACTCAGATTGTATCCCTTACAGATTGTAGATCACCACTAGAATCAATACAACACACCAGAGGTCAAGAAATGCTGCAGGAAATCAGATCAGACCAACAAAATCCAAAGAACCTCAACAGCTGCTCTTCAGTGGCCCTCCCATTGTGGAATCACGGGGAATGAGTGAGCTGATGTCCTGTCAAAAGAAGGTGGCAAGATGGAGCAACTTATCCACAACCAGTACAACTCAAAATGGAGGAAAAACATGGACATGAGCAATAGACCTGACCCAATTCACCAGCTCCACAGACACTAACAAACCTCCAGCTCCACATACACCAACAAACCTCCAACTCCACAGACACCAACAAACCACTAGCTCCACAGACACCAACTAACCTCCAGCTCCACAGACACCAACAAACCACCATCGTTGACCTGAGAATAGGCCACTCAGACTATTGGGTCACCTACATCAGTTTAATATATCACACACAAGTGAAGGCCCATGTGAGACCAGACCCCTGAACACATCCTACGGGACTGCCCAATACACAGACCTACTGGCCAGAGGAAGCCGAGGTGACGCAGAAGCTGGAGGGGGGGGGGGGGGGGTGAACTGCCACCCGGACCTGTAGTGGACGTCGTCCTAGCGACAGGACATCAGATCTAGCATGGCCACAAAGTCTGAGCGCAGAACAAGCAGACAGAAGAGAGCATGGGGTATAAAAGATAGCCAGAAAGTATACATAAATTTGGACGGAGAGACGGAACAAATACAGAAAATGCGATGAGAGAGATAGAGAGATGACGGATATATGACGCAATGAAAGAATGAACCAGGATACGCCACGTACAGCCATGCGTAGCGGTAGTTACTTAACTGGGACATGCATTTACCTGGAAGATATCACCACGCCCACCACACATATAGGTATGCGGATAGGACAGAGCCGCCGGCGACTGTAGGTGTGTAGAACTGAACCATTCACCCACAGCGTGACCCAGTCAAACGAGCGCTCCTACGTGATCTATGGCGGCACCTAGATGTGTGTCCCTGGCGTCCTCGTTTACGAGTCAGTGATGCGTTGGTGGCCGAGCGAGCAGGGTTCCGAGCGTCGTAGTCATGGGTTCGAACCCAAGAATGGTCTGTAAGCTGGCAAATGGAGTTTAATATAGATAAATGTACAGTCATCCACATGGGTAGATCCAATATGGAACATAATTACAGCATGGGTGAGAACAATATTAGAAAGATAGAAAAGGAAAGGGACCTAGGGGTTATTGTGACAGAGCTAGGCTGTTTCTTGAGCTCTGTAGGGTGATATGTAGCAGAGCTCAGCTCGCTGACATACCGTAGCAGACAGTGAAAGGGGTCTGAACTAACTATACTCACACTTCACCCGACTTAAACCTAGTGGTTCAGGGGACAGCGTGGCCTAGTGGTTAAGTGGCACGGCTCACAATCCGAAGGTGCTGGGTTCGATCCCCATCACAGCACCGCCCGTTACCCCGGGGAAGCAAACCCTTAGAAAATGCAGGAGGAGAAGCAGACCCTTACATAAAATTCATGCTAAAGTCGGATGTACTGGGCCGACAGGCGGAACATAAAAACCACAGTGCAACGCACACCGCCTTGGAGATTAGAGAAATAAGGAGAACGCAAAAAAATAAAATTGTTAAATACATAAGCTAGTGGTTTGAAAGGGACCTAGGTGTTATAATAGATCATACAGGTAAGGCGAGTGAGCAAGTTAAGGTAGCAGTGAATAAGGCAAATGCAATGTTAGGTATGATAAAAAGAAATATTAAACATAGGAGCAAGGAAGTGATAGTCAAAATGTATAAAGCATTAGTTAGACCTAGATTGGAGTACTGTGTACAGGTGACGAGTCCTTATCATAGAGGGGACATAAACATGCTGGAGAGGATACAAAAAAGAGCGACAAAGATGATAGTGGGATTCCAGAATTACAGTTATGAGGAAAGACTCAGAAAAACCGGCCTACAGTGTCTCCAAGAGAGAAGAATTCGTGGTGACTTAATACAGGTTTATAAGATGATCAGAGGAGTCGATAAATTAGACTATAACAAGTTTTACAAAATACAGCCACCTACAATAACACGAGGGCACAGCTACAAGCTGACTAAAGAGAGGTCCAGATTAGATATTAGGAAATATTTTTTTAACTGATTGTATACAGACTTTGCAGGGTCTTCTAAACCAGTATAACGACGTTAAGTTAGTCAAGTAACAAGACAGATGAAGTTGTGAAGGACATTTCCTAGAAAAGTCACAAGTGACCAGGGGAGAATTAAGGCCATGACAAATAGTGTAGGAGCGACATCCGGTATCTAATATAAGGAGGGGGGGGGGAGGTATAGAGTGGCTTTGTGACTGCTCGTATGGGAGGGAGGGTGTGTAGAGTGGCTTTGTGACTGCTCGTATGGGAGGGGGGGGAGGTATAGAGTGGCTTAGTGACTGCTCGTATGGGAGGGGGGGGGAGGTATAGAGTGGCTTTGTGACTGCTTGTATGGGAAGGGGGGGGGGAGGTATAGAGTGGCTTTGTGACTGCTCGTATGGGAGGGGGGGGAGGTATAGAGTGGCTTTGTGACTGCTCGTATGGGAGGGGGGGAGGTATAGAGTGGCTTTGTGACTGCTCGTATGGGAGGGGGGGGGAGGTATAGAGTGGCTTTGTGACTGCTCGTATGGGAGGGGGGGGAGGTATAGAGTGGCTTTGTGACTGCTCGTATGGGAGGGGGGGGGAGGTATAGAGTGGCTTTGTGACTGCTCGTATGGGAGGGGGGGGAGGTATAGAGTGGCTTTGTGACTGCTCGTATGGGAGGGGGGGAGGTATAGAGTGGCTTTGTGACTGCTCGTATGGGAGGGTGGGGGGGGGAGGTATAGAGTGGCTTTGTGACTGCTCGTATGGGAGGGGGGGGGTGTAAAGTGGCTTAGTGATTGCTCGTCTGGGGGGGGGGGATCGGGTATAGAATGGCTTAGTGACTGCTCGTCTGGGGGGGAGGGGTGTAGAGTGGCTTAGTGACGGCTCGTCTTGGTGGGTTGTGGGGGGAGGGGTGTAGAGTGGCTTAGTGATGGCTCGTCTTGGTGGGTTGTGGGGGGGGGGGTGTAGAGTGGCTTAGTGACGGCTCGTCTGTGTGGGGGGGGGGGGAATGTAGAGTGGCTTAGTGACGGCTCGTCTTGGTGGGTTGTGGGGGGAGGGGTGTAGAGTGGCTTAGTGACTGCTCGTCTGTGTGGGGGGGGGGGGATGTAGAGTGGCTTAGTGATTGCTCGTCTGGGTGGGGGGGGGGAGGGGTGTAGAATGGCTTAGTGTTTGCTCGTCTGAGGGGGAGGGGTGTAGTGTGGCTTAGTGATTGCTCGTGTTGGTGGGGGGAGGGGTGTAGTGTGGCTTAGTGATTGCTCGTGTTGGTGGGGGGGGGGGTGTAGAGTGGCTTAGTGCTGCTCGTCTGGGGGGGAGGGGTGTAGTGTGACTTAGTGATTGCTCGTGTTGGTGGGGGGGGGGGGAGGGGTGTAGAATGGCTTAGTGTTCGCTCGTCTGAGGGGGAGGGGTGTAGTGTGGCTTAGTGATTGCTCGTGTTGGTGGGGGGGGGGGTGTAGAGTGGCTTAGTGCTGCTCGTCTGGGGGGGAGGGGTGTAGTGTGACTTAGTGATTGCTCGTGTTGGTGGGGGGGGGGGGAGGGGTGTAGAGTGGCTTAGTAACGGCTCGTCTGGGGGGGGGGGGGGTGTAGAGTTGCTCGTGACCATAATAGAAAAAGTTGCGTAGATCGCCACCATTATCAACTGCCCCTCATTATCCATGACCTCCGTCATCCACAGAATCCAAGGATACCAACGACTTCCACAAGACCTTTAATATTCATGTGGGAATCGCCCACACCCGCTGGGCCACACACGGCGAGCCAAGCCCCACCAACGCCCACCCACACAGATCAGACCCCAACAATGGTAAGTCAGCACATCACTTACATGTGACGTCATTATCTCTCCACTTGTGTCGTGGGGAGCTGCAGTTTTCTGTCGTGTGTCAGCTTTGACGTGGGGAGCTGCAGTTTTCTGTCGTGTGTCAGCTTTGTCGTGGGGAGCTGCAGTTTTCTGTCGTGTGTCAGCTTTGCCGTGGGGAGCTGCAGTTTTCTGTCGTGTGTCAGCTTTGTCGTGGGGAGCTGCAGTTTTCTGTTGTGTGTCAGCTTTGACGTGGGGAGCTGCAGTTTTCTGTCGTGTGTCAGCTTTGCCGTGGGGAGCTGCAGTTTTCTGTTGTGTGTCAGCTTTGTCGTGGGGAGCTGCAGTTTTCTGTTGTGTGTCAGCTTTGTCGTGGGGAGCTGCAGTTTTCTGTTGTGTGTCAGCTTTGTTGCCTTTGATTTTGTTGTCATTCCGTGTCTCTTCAGTCTCTCACTGTCCATCTTTGACATGGTCTGCTTGACATACTTAACACTTGACTTTCTCAACACTCGACTTACTCAACACCTGGAATACTCAACACCTGGAATACTCAACACCTGGAATACTCAACACTTGACTTAATCAACACCTGGAATACTCAACACTTGACTTAATGAACACCTGGAATACTCAACACTTGACTTACTCAACACCTGGAATACTCAACACCTGGAATACTCAACACCTGGAATACTCAACACTTGACTTAATCAACACCTGGAATACTCAACACTCGACTTACTCAACACCTGGAATACTCAACACCTGGAATACTCAACACTTGACTTAATCAACACCTGGAATACTCAACACTCGACTTACTCAACACCTGGAATACTCAACACCTGGAATACTCAACACTTGACTTAATCAACACCTGGAATACTCAACACTTGACTTACTCAACACTTGCTTTACTCAACACTTGACTTACTTGATACTTGACTTACTCAACACTTGACTTACTTGATACTTGACTTACTCAACACTTGACTTTACTCAATTGCATTACTGAATGACTTATTTGAATGATAAGACTGATTTGAATTGTTGACTGATTTCAATTGCTTGACTGATTTGTGTTATTTGACTGATTTCAATTGCTTGACTTATTTGTGTTACTTCACTAATTTCAATTGCTTGACTTATTTGTGTTACTTGATTGATTTGAATTGCTTGACTGATTTGTGTTACTTGACTGATTTCAATTGCTTGACTGATTTGTGTTACTTGACTGATTTCAATTGCTTGACTGATTTGTGTTACTTGATTGATTTCAATTGCTTGACTGATTTGTGTTACTTGACTGATTTCAATTGCTTGACTGATTTGTGTTACTTGATTGATTTCAATTGCTTGACTGATTTGTGTTACTTGACTGATTTCAATTGCTTGACTGATTTGTGTTACTTGATTGATTTCAATTGCTTGACTGATTTGAATTGATGGATGATTTGAGTTATTTGAATATCTTGATAAAGATAAACGGTTACCACTACGCACGAAAATCAGATTAGTGCGTACACTGGTCCTGTCAATGTTCCTCTATGCGTGTGAGACATGGACAGTTACAGCTGACCTTCAACGAAGGATACAGGCCTTGGAGATGAGATGTTTCCGAAGACTTTTAAACGTCACGTACAAAGATCGAGTTACAAACGAGGAAATACGAGATAGAATTACAACAGCAATAGGGCCTTTCGAAGATCTCTTGGCAACTGTCAAAAGAAGGAAACTCACTTGGTACGGTCACATATCGAGATCAAATGGTCTTGCAAACACAATCCTCCACGGGAAGGTGCATGGCAGACGACGAAGAGGCCGGCCCAAAAAGAGATGGGAAGACAACATAAAAGAATGGACCAGTCTCCGACAAGAAGAGTCACGAGCAGCGGCTTCTGACAGAGAGGGATGGCGTGGAGTTGTGAGGATGTCTTCATGTGTGCCCCAACGACCTAACCGGTTACAGGATGACCTGACCTGAATTTCTTGACTGATTTAAATTGCTTGACTGATTTGAATTGCTTGACTTATTTGATTGATTTGACTTTGAAATGCTTGACTGTTTTGGCAGATTTAAATCACTTGACTTATTTGACTTCTTGACTGTTTTGATTTTTTTTAAAGATTCAACTCACTCCTTTTTTTGGGTCCCTCTGGAGCACACGGTTGCAGTGGTATTTTCTACACCAACCATCCCTCATTTTGGACTGTCTTCATCTCTCCCTCTTCCCATGAGACTCCACATGCCTGGCAATCTCTCTTCATCTCTCCCTCTTCTCTTGAGACTCCACATGCCTGGCAATCTCTCTTCATCTCTCCCTCTTCTCTTGAGACTCCACATGCCTGGCAATCTCTCTTCATCTCTCCCTCTTCCCATGAGACTCCACATGCCTGGCAACCTCTCTTCATCTCTCCCTCTTCTCTTGAGACTCCACATGCCTGGCAACCTCTTCTACTGCTCTTGGTCCTGTGTTATTCTCTTCCCCTGTGGTTTTCAATCCTGCAAATGTTGGGTTGTCTTGTTGGGTTGTCATGTTGGGTTGTCATGTTGGGTTGTCATGTTGGGTTGTCTTCTTGGGTTGTCTTGATGGGTTGTCTTGTCTTGTTGGGTTGTCTTCTTCCATTGTCATGTTGGGTTGTCTCATTGGGCTGTCTTGTTGGGTTGTCATGTTGGGTTGTCTTCTTGTATTGTCTTCTTGAGTTGTCATGTTGGGTTGTCTTGTTGGGTTATCTTGTTTGGGTTGTCATGTTGGGGTGTCTTGTTGGGTTGTCATGTTGAGTTGTCTTGTTTGGGTTGTCTTGTTTGGGTTGTCATGTTGGGTTGTCTTGTTGGGTTGTCTTGTTGGGTTGTCATCATGTTGGGTTGTCTTGTTTGGGTTGGGTTGTCATGTTTGGGTTGGGTTGTCATGTTTGGTTGTCTTGTTGGGTTGTCTTGTTTGGTTGTCATGTTTGGTTGTCTTGTTGGGTTGTCTTGTTGGGTTGTTTTGTTTGGTTGTCATGTTAGGCTACTAAATGTCATGTATGTGTTGCTGGGGCTAGAATTGAGAACAAAGAATAGCAAAGCTACAACAGGTTCGGCATGTCATAGGTGACAAGTGGAGGGTTGGGCGTGACAAGTGGAGGGTTGGGCGTGACAAGTGGAGGGTTGGGCATAACAAGTCGAGGGTTGGGCGTGACAAGTGGAGGGTTGGGCGTGACAAGTGGAGGGTTGGGCGTGACAAGTGGAGGGTTGGGCGTGACAAGTGGAGGGTTGGGCGTGACAAGTGGAGGGTTGGGCGTGACAAGTGGAGGGTTGGGCGTGACAAGTGGAGGGTTGGGCGTGAGACTGGCAAGCAAGTCCTGTAGAAGCCTCAAGTACTACCAGCAGATTTGAGCCAGCCAAGATTTGAGCCAGCCAAGATTTGAGGCAGCCAAGTTTTGAGCCAGCCAAAATTTGAGCCAGCCAAGATTTGAGCCAGCCAAGATTTGACTAAGCCAAAATTTGACCAAGCTGAGATTTGACCAAGCCAAGATTTGGCCAAGCCAAGATTTGACCAAGCCAAGATTTGACCAAGCCAAGATTTGACCAAGCCAAGCTTTTTATTTGCTGAATATCTGTACTCCAGAGGAATCTGAAAGATGATTTCCTTGGAGAGGTTGACCTCTCGTTCTTTCCTTGACCTCCCCAGCTGTGTGGGCTGTTGCCGCGGGCATGCCACAACTCCCTGTCTTTTATACATGGCCATATCTGGATGGGGTACTCTCGCTTACATGTCCATGACCTTCAACAATATCCTAGAACTGATACACGTATATGTCAATTCTTCAATAGCCCATTGCATTATCATGGGATAATTCCCTACCCCACCTGCTTACTCAAAGTCCTGGCTGTCTTTGTAGGGGGGCTATAGCTGCAGGTGTTACACAGCCTGTCTGGCATGATTTATTAGAAACTATATGTGTTTTGGTGTTCAATGTCAAATCTATTCGTTGTGTGCCAGGGTGTGTGTGTTTGTTTAGTGATGGAACAAGTGTGTGCGTGTCGGTCTATCTGTGTGTCTGTGTGTGTTTGTTTGTCTGTCTGTCTGCCGATGTCTGTCTGTGTGTGTTTGTCTATCTGTGTATGTCTATCTGTGTGTTTCTCTATATCTGACTGTCTGTGTGTGTGCGGGCGTGTGTCAGTGCTTCTGTCTGTGTGTGTGTGCGGGCGTGTGTGTGTGGGCGTGTGTGAGTGCTTCTGTCTGTGTGTGCGGGCGTGTGTGAGTGCTTCTGTCTGTGTGTGCGGGCGTGTGTGAGTGCTTCTGTCTGTGTGTGTGCGGGCGTGTGTGTGCGGGCGTGTGTGAGTGCTTCTGTCTGCGTGTGTACGGGCGTTTGTGTGTGGGCGTGTGTGAGTGCTTCTGTCTGTGTGTGTGCGGGCGTGTGTGAGTGCTTCTGTCTGTGTGTGTGTGGGCGTGTGTGAGTGCTTCTGTCTGTGTGTGTGTGGGAGTGTGTCAGGGCTTGCGGGCGTGTGTGAGTGTGCGGGCGTGTGTGTGTGTGAGTGCTTCTGTCTGTGTGTGTGTGGGCGTGTGTGAGTGCTTCTGTCTGTGTGTGTGTGGGAGTGTGTGAGGGCTTGCGGGCGTGTGTGAGTGTGCGGGTGTGTGTGTGAGTGCTTCTGTCTGTGTGTGTGCGGGCATGTGTGAGTGCTTCTGTCTGTATTAGTGTCTGTGTGTGCTGTTCTATTTTTTTTGTTTCATCAACTGGAATAATTGTAATAGGTATCTCACTGAACCAGTGCTTGCACGAAGGGACCGGGGCTAGCACTCTGCCACCATGGTTATTCTGTGAGTTGTGAGAGAGAGAGAGAGACCGAGATGGGCTGAGTATGTATTTGTGAGAGAGAGAGACGGAGATGACCTGAGTACGTGTGTGTTATCGTGCAGCTGGTGTGTCTGCCACGAGCCAATTGGTCATGCATGTGTGCGTATCTTTGTGTATATAGTGCGTGTATGGTTGTGTGCATAGTGCGTGTATGTTTATGTGCATAGTGCGTGTCTGTGTACATAGTGTGTATGTTTGTGTACATAGTGCGTGCATGTTTGTGTACATAGTGCGTGCATGTCTGTGTACATAGTGCGTGTCTATTTGTGTACATAGTGCGTGCATGTTTGTGTACATAATGCGTGTATATTTGTGTACATAGTGGGTGTATGTGTAAGAGTATATGTGATCAGTAATTGTAGACGATGACACCCTCCCTCCCCACCTGACATGCCATGACACACGACCCTCCCTACCCACCTGATATGCCATGACACACGACCCTCCCTCCCCACCTGACATGCCATGACACACGACCCTCTCCCCCACCTGACATGCCATGACACACGCCCCTCCCTACCCGCCTGACATGCCATGACACACGACTCTCCCTACCCACCTGACATGCCATGACACACGACCCTCCCTACCAACCTGACATGCCATGACACACGACCGTCCCTACCCACCTGACATGCTATGACACACGGCCCTCCCTACCCACCTGACATGCCATGAAACACCACCCTCCCTACCAACCTGACATGCCATGATACAAGACCCCCACCTGACATGCCATGACACAAGACCCCCACCTGACATGCCATGACACAAGACCTCCACCTGACATGCCATGACACAAGACCCCCACCTGACATACCATGACACAAGACCCCCACCTGACATGCCATGACACAAGACCCCCACCTGACATGCCATGACACAAGACCCCCACCTGACATGCCATTACACAAGACCCCCACCTGGCATGCCATGACACAAGACCCCCACCTGACATGCCATGACACAAGACCCTCTCCCCCACCTGACATGTCATGATACAAGACCCCCACCTGACATGCCATGACACAAGACCCCCACCTCACATGCCATGACACAAGACCCTCTCCCCCACCTGACATGCCATGACACAAGACCCCCACCTGACATGCCATGACACAAGACCCCCACCTCACATGCCATGACACAAGACCCTCTCCCCCACCTGACATGCCATGACACAAGACCCCACCTGACATGCCATGACACAAGACCCCCACCTCACATGCCATGACACAAGACCCCCACCTCACATGCCATGACACAAGACCCTCTCCCCCACCTGACATGCCATGACACAAGACCCCCACCTGACATGCCATGACACAAGACCCCCAGCTGACCTGATCTCACTGTTTGCAGAGTTTGCCCTCGTCCACAATGGGATCATCACAAACTACAAGGACATTAAATCATTCCTGGTCAGTACCAACCATCATTACCATCACCACCACCATCATCACCAGCACCATCATTATCATCATCACCACCACCATCATTACCATCACCACCACCATCATTACCATCACCACCACCATCACCACCATCATTACCATCACCACCACCATCATTACCATCACCACCACCATCATTACCATCACCACCACCATCATTACCATCACCACCACCATCACCACCATCATTACCATCACCAACACCATCATTACCATCACCACCACCATCATTACCATCACCACCACCATCATTACCATCACCACCACCATCATCACCACCACCATCACCACCATCATTACCATCACCACCACCATCACCACCATCATTACCATCACCACCACCATCATTACCATCACCACCACCATCATTACCATCACCACCACCATCATTACCATCACCACCACCATCATTACCACCACCATCACCACCACCATCACCACCATCATTACCATCACCACCACCATCACCACCATCATTACCATCACCACCACCATCATTACCATCACCACCACCATCATTACCATCACCACCACCATCATTACCATCACCACCACCATCATTACCATCCCCACCACCATCATTACCATCACCACCACCATCATTACCATAACCACCACCATCATTACCATCACCACCACCATCATTACCATCACCACCACCATCATTACCATCACCACCACCATCACCACCACCACCATCATTACCATCACCACCACCATCATTACCATCACCACCACCATCATTACCATCACCACCACCATCATTACCATCACCACCACCATCATTACCATCACCACCACCATCACCACCATCATTACCATCACCACCACCATCATTACCATAACCACCACCATCATTACCATCCCCACCACCATCATTACCATCACCACCACCATCATTACCATCACCACCACCATCATTACCATCACCACCACCACCATCATTACCACCATCATTACCATCATTACCATCACCACCACCATCATTACCATCACCACCACCATCATTATCATCATCACCACTATAATAATAGCTGTCCACCGTTGTCGATGAGGACCGCCGACATCATCCTTGTCACAGATTTCCCTGTTGGGTGTGGGTGCGCATGTGGCTGAGCAGGCCAATACGAGCACGAAAACATCTGCTACATATCGGGCACACGAGGTTTGTAGAAGGTGATGGTGTTCCCGCTGATTTCCGCGTCTCGCGTCTGTTCTGGGCTTTCACAACACGGTCATCTTCGCCGGTAGCTACACCCGATTTGACTGCGCTTCTCCAGTCAGATCTGTTTTGCGCAAGACATTCCCAGGTGTCGATGTCTATCTGGCAGCTTTTTAGTGAGTCCTTCAGACCGTCTTTAAAACGTTTCTTTGGGCGCCCTCTCTCGCGCCATCCCTCTCTCAGCTCGCCGAAGAGAAGCTTCTTTGGGAGTCGCTCGTCTGACATACGGACGAGGTGTTCGGCCCATCCTAGTAGTGCTTTTTCTGGCAGTGATGCTGGCATGTTAGCCCTCGTGAGAACCTCGATGTCAGTGACACGATCTTGCCATCAGATGTGGAATATTCGCCTCAGGCAACCTGTGTGGAAGTGGTTTAACCTCCTTGCGTGTCCAGAGTATACAGTCCAGCTTTCGCAAGCGTATAGTAGGGTTGGAATGATGGTTGCACGGTAGACTTTGAGTTTGGTCTTGACGCTGATGCCACGACGTGCCCAGACCATCGAGCGCATTCTACCAAAGGCTGTGCTGGCCTTTGCTATTCTGCTTGCCACCTCATCGTCTAGGCTGACAGATCTCGACAGCGTGCTGCCCAGATATGTGAATTTGTCTACGGCATTCAACGTCTGTCCGCTGACTGTAGTCTCTGGTTTTGTGTACGGCATATGCCTGGTGCTGGTTGGTACATGACCTCTGTTTTTTTTTGCATTTATGGTCAGGCCAAAATTGTTGCATGCGGCAGAGAACTGGTCCATTCCAACCTGCATGTTCAGTTCTGAGTTGCTCATTAGTTCCCTGATTATGTCGCCAGCCACTTTGGTTTTGGCCTTCATCCTTCTGGGATTGAGTAACTTGCCATCTGTGCGGTATTTTATGGATATTCCAAGCTCCAGTGATCTGAAGGCGTCTGTCATCGTGGCCACGAACATCATGCTGAACAAGGTCGGGGCGAGTACACATCCTTGTTTTACTCCGTTTTATACTAGAAACGTTTTAGAGCCATCACCACTACCATTATCATAACCACCCCCACCACCATAATCACCACACCATCACCATTATCATCACATCACTGTCATCATTAACACCACCTCCACCACCAACAACATCTCCATTATCTCTCTCCCACATATGTAACCAACCTCCCCCCATGTAACCCACCTCTCTCCCATGTAACCCTCCTCCCCCATGTAACCCTCCTCCCCCATGTAACCCACCTCTCTCCCATGTAACCCACCTCTCCCCATGTAGCCCACCTCTCTCCCATGTTACCCACCTCCCCCTCATGAAACCCACCTCCCCCATGTAACCCACATCCCCCTCATGAAACCCACCTCCCCCATGTAACTGACCTCTCCTCCCCCCATGTAACGCACCTCCCCCCCCATGTAACCCACCTCCTCCCCCCATGTAACCCAACTCCTCCCCTCCACCAATGTAACCCACCTCTCCTCCCCCATGTAACCTACCTCCCCCCCATGTAACCCACTTCTCCTCTCCCATGTAACCTACCTCCCCCCCCATGTAACCCACTTCTCCTCTCCCATGTAACCCAACTCCTCCCCTCCCCCCATGTAACCCACCTCCTCCCCCATGTAACCCAACTCCTCCCCTCCCCCCATGTAACCCACCTCTCCTCCCCCATGTAACCCACCTCTCCCTCATGTAACCCACCTCTCCCCCATGTAACCCACCTCTCCCACATGTAACCCACCTCTCCCCCATGTAACCCACCTCTCCCCCATGTAACCCACCTCTCCCCCATGTAACCAACCTCTCCCCCATGTAACCCACCTCCTCCCCTCCTCCATGTAATCCACCTCTCCCCCCATGTAACCCACCTCTGTCCCATATAACCCACCTCTCCCCCATGTAACCCACCTCTCTCCCCATGTAACTCATCTCTCTTTCCCCACGTAACCCATCTTTCTCCCCCATGTAACCCATCTTTCTCTCCCCATGTAACCTATCTCTCTCCCCCCATGTAACCCATCTTTCTCCCCCATGTAACCAACCTCTCCCCCTCATAACCCATCTCTCTCGCCCCTTATAACCCATCTCTCTCGCCCCATGTAACCCATCTTTCTCCCCCTCATGTAATCCATCTCCCCTCCCATGTAACCCATCTTTGTCCCCCATGTAACCCATCTTTCTCCCCCCCCCATGTAACCCATATCTCCCATGTAACCCATCTCCCCCATGTAACCCATCTCCCCCATGTAACATATCTTTCTCTCCCTATGTAACCCATCTCCCCCATGTAACCCATCTCCCCCATGTAACCCATCTCCCCCATGTAACCCATCTTTCTCCCCCCATTTAACCCATCTTTGTCCCCCATGTAACCCATCTTTCTCCCCCCATGTAACCCATCTCCCCCATTTAACCCATCTTTCTCCCCCCGCCATGTAATCCATCTTTCTCCCCCCGCCATGTAATCCATCTCCGTCCCCCCATGTAATCCATCTCCCCCCCATGTAACCCATCTACCCCATGTAACCCATCTTTCTCCCCCCATGTAACCCATCTCCCCCATGTAACCCATCTTTCTCCCCCGCCATGTAATCCATCTCCCCCCATTTAACCCATCTTTGTCCCCCCATGTAACCCATCTCCCACATGTAACCCATCTTTCTCCCCCCATTTAACCCATCTTAGTCCCCCCCCCATGTAACCCATCTCTCCCATGTAACCGATCTTTGTCCCCCCATGTAACCCATCTCCCCCATGTAACCCATCTCCCCCATGTAACCCATCTCCCCCATGTAACCCATCTTTCTCCCCCCTCATGTAACCCATCTTTCTCCCCCCCCCCCATGTAATCCATCTCCCCTCCATGTAACCCATCTTTGTCCCCCATGTAACCCATCTTTCTCCCCCCCCATGTAACCCATCTCTCCCATGTAACCCATCTTTCTCCCCCTATGTAACCCATCTCCCCCATGTAACCCATCTCCCCCATGTAACCCATCTCCCCCATGTAACCCATCTTTCTCCCCCCCCATTTAACCCATCTTTGTCCCCCCATGTAACCCATCTCCCCCATGTAACCCATCTTTGTCCCCCCATGTAACCCATCTCCCCCATGTAACCCATCTCCCACATGTAACCCATCTTTGTCCCCCCATTTAACCCATCTTTCTCCCCCATGTAACCCATCTTTCTCCCCCATGTAACCCATCTCCCCCATGTAACCCATCTTTCTCCCCCCATTTAACCCATCTTTGTCCCCCATGTAACCCATCTTTCTCTCCCATGTAACCCATCTCCCCCATGTAACCCATCTTTGTCCCCCCATTTAACCCATCTTTGTCCCCCATGTAACCCATCTTTCTCCCCCATGTAACCCATCTCTCCCATGTAACCCATCTTTGTCCCCCATGTAACCCATCTTTCTCCCCCCATGTAACCCATCTCCCACATTTAACCCATCTTTCTCCCCTCGCCATGTAATCCATCTCCCCCCATTTAACCCATCTTTGTCCCCCCATGTAATCCATCTCCCCCCCATGTAACCCATCTACCCCATGTAACCCATCTTTCTCCCCCTATGTAACCCATCTCCCCGATTTAACCCATCTTTCTCCCCCCGCCATGTAATCCATCTCCCCCCATGTAATCCACCCCCCCCCCATGTAACCCATCTACCCCATGTAACCCATCTTTCTCCCCCCCCATGTAACCCATCTCCCCCATGTAACCCATCTCCCTTATTTAACCCATCTTTCCCCCCCCCCCGCCATGTAATCCATCTCCCCCCCCCATTTAACCCATCTTTGTTCCCCCATGTAATCCATCTCCCCCCCCCACATGTAACCCATCTCCCCCATGTAACCCATCTCCCCCATTTAACCCATCTTTCTCCCCCCGCCATGTAATCCATCTCCCCCCATTTAACCCATCTTTGTCCCCCCATGTAATCCATCTCCCCCCCATGTAATCCATCTCCCCCCATGTAACCCATCTCCCCCATGTAACCCATCTCCCCTATTTAACCCATCTTTCTCCCCCCGCCATGTAATCCTTCTCCCCCCCATTTAACCCATCTTTGTCCCCCCATGTAATCCATCTCCCCACATGTAACCCATCTTTGTCCCCCCATGTAATCCAACCCCCCCCCCATGTAACCCATCTCTCCCATGTAACCCATCTTTCTCCCCCCATGTAACCCATCTCCCCAATTTAACCCATCTTTCTCCCCCCCCATGTAACCCATCTTTGTCCCCCTATGTAACCCATCTCCCCCATGTAACCCATCTCCCCCATGTAACTCATCTCCCCCATGTAACCCATCTTTCTCCCCCCATGTAACCCATCTCCCTCATGTAACCCATCTTTCTCCCCCCCCTCCATGTAACCCATCTTTGTCCCCCATGTAACCCATCTTTCTCCCCCCCCCATGTAACCCATCTCTCCCATGTAACCCATCTTTCTCCCCCTATGTAACCCATCTTCCCATGTAACCCATCTCCCCCATGTAACCCATCTCCCCCATGTAACCTATCTTTCTCCCCCCATTTAACCCATCTTTGTCCCCCCATGTAACCCATCTCCCCCATGTAACCCATCTCCCCCATGTAACCCATCTCCCCCATGTAACCCATCTCCCCCATGTAACCCATCTCCCCCATGTAACCCATCTCCCCCATGTAACCCATCTCCCCCATGTAACCCATCTTTCTCCCCCATGTAACCCATCTCCCCCATGTAACCCATCTCTCCCATGTAACCCATCTTTGTCCCCCCATGTAATCCATCTCCCCCCCCATGTAACCCATCTACCCCATGTAACACATCTTTCTCCCCCCATTTTACCCATCTCCCCCATGTAACCCATCTCCCCCATGTAACCCATCTCCCCCATTTAACCCATCTTTCTCCCCCCGCCATGTAATCCATCTCCCCCCATTTAACCCATCTTTGTCCCCCCATGTAATCCATCTCCCCCCCCCATGTAACCCATCTTTCTCCCCCCATGTAACCCATCTCCCCCATGTAACCCATCTCCCCCATTTAACCCATCTTTCTCCCCCCGCCATGTAATCCATCTCCCCCCATTTAACCCATCTTTGTCCCCCCATGTAACCCATTTCCCCCATGTAACCCATCTACCCCATGTAACCCATCTTTCTCCCCCCCCCATGTAATCCTTCTCCCCCCCATGTAACCCATCTTTCTCCCCCCATGTAACCCATTTCCCCCATGTAACCCATCTCCCCCATGTAACCCATCTTTGTCCCCCCATGTAACCCATCTCCCCCATGTAACCCATCTCCCCCATGTAACCCATCTCCCCCATGTAACCCATCTTTGTCCCCCCATGTAACCCATCTCCCCATGTAACCCATCTCCCACATGTACCCATCTTTGTCCCCCCATGTAACCCATCTTTGTCCCCCCATGTAACCCATCTCCCCCATGTAACCCATCTTTGTCCCCCCATGTAACCCATCTCCCCCATGTAACCCATCTCCCACATGTAACCCATCTCCCCCATGTAACCCATCTCCCCCATGTAACCCATCTCCCCCATGTAACCCATCTCCCACATGTAACCCATCTCCCCCATGTAACCCATCTCCCCCATGTAACCCATCTTTGTCCCCCCATGTAACCCATCTCCCCCATGTAACCCATCTCCCCCATGTAACCCATCTCCCACATGTAACCCATCTTTGTCCCCCCATGTAACCCATCTCCCCCCATGTAACCCATCTTTGTCCCCCCATGTAACCCATCTCCCACATGTAACCCATCTTTGTCCCCCCATGTAACCCATCTCCCCCATGTAACCCATCTCCCCCATGTAACCCATCTCCCCCATGTAACCCATCTCCCCCATGTAACCCATCTCCCCCATGTAACCCATCTCCCCCATGTAACCCATCTCCCCCATGTAACCCATCTCCCCCATGTAACCCATCTCCCCCATGTAACCCATCTCCCCCATGTAACCCATCTCCCCCATGTAACCCATTTCTGGAAACACTTAATCTCTTCACACTTCCTTTTTAACTGCGTGAAGTAGGGATTTAGTTTGATATGATGATGTTGCTAACTCCATGTACATCCTTCATTAGTTGCCTTTAACAACATGCTTGGAAGATGAGTTGTGCTGCTGGGGTGGACGGACTCAATAAGCTGTTTGTGATTATTTCAGACACAGAAAGGGCACATATTTGAGACAGAGACGGACACGGAGGTCATAGCTAAGCTGATGAAACATTTGTATGACAACCATAAGGAGCAACACATCAAGTTTAGGGAGTTGGTGGAGCTAACAGTCGCCCAGCTCGTAAGTCCATCTTGTCATACCCCACAGTCACCCAGCTAGTAAGTCCATCTTGTCATACCCCACAGTTACCCAGCATGTAAGTCCATCTTGTCATACCCCACAGTCACCCAGCTGGTAAGTCCATCTTGTCTTACCCCACAGTCACCCAGCTAGTAAGTCCATCTTGTCATACCCCACAGTCGCCCAGCTGATAAGTCCATCTTGTCATACCCCACAGTCGCCCAGCTGATAAGTCCATCTTGTCATACCCCACAGTCGCCCAGCTAGTAAGTCCATATTGTCATACCCCACAGTCACCCAGCTGATAAGTCCATCTTGTCGTACCCTACAGTCGCCCAGCTAGTAAGTCCATCTTGTCATACCCCACAGTCGCCCAGCTGGTAAGTCCATCTTGTCATACCCCACAGTCGCCCAGCTAGTAAGTCCATCTTGTCATACCCCACAGTCGCCCAGCTGGTAAGTCCATCTTGTCATACCCCACAGTCGCCCAGCTGGTAGGTCCATCTTGTCATACCCCACAGTCGCCCAGCTGGTAGGTCCATCTTGTCATACCCCACAGTCGCCCAGCTGGTAGGTCCATCTTGTCATACCCCACAGTCGCCCAGCTGGTAGGTCCATCGTGTTGTGGCAGAGTAGCTTTATTTCGATATTTTATCAAAGATATCCTGGTCGGACCAATATTTATAATGTAGAAGAGTAGGCTATTGCCCGAGTGGTCTTCCAGGGTCGTTGTGTAGGACAAGGACAAGAATAGCACCACTGCCCCACACAGAGCATGCCGTAAGAGGCGACTAACTGCGTGACATGGCATAACACCGGCCATGGTTAGGTGGTTTGTTTAGAGCAGCATAGATCGCGCCTAATAGGCTGCGGGTCTACTGTGCTCTAGTGTTTGAGTCTATTAAGATGAACTCGCACATCGGTTAACCACCTAACGCAGTGGAGTATTAAGCTGCTCAAGCCTAGCCCGCTAAGCCGGAAATCCTTCTCCCGGTTGTATCCAGCTCATACCAGAGCTGGGACCTACACAGGGGCATCTGCCTCTGTTAGATGTACAAGTCCACTAAGAACTAAGGGTAGACTATCTCTTAAAAGTTGACTGACTCACAATACAGACTGTAAGTTGTTACACTTCAATCACAGAATACACTAAAACTACCGTTAACCATTGAGACAAAACAAAATCGTTTATTTACATGAATAATAGTTACATAATTTCAAACAAACGAAAAGAACTCCTAAACTAAATAATAATAATAATAATATATATGCTAAACAAACACAGACGATACAAACAAGTGCTGTTGGTGTTACTTCTGTCAACTACATCAAACCCAGGCTCTACGTCTGTTATGAATTTAACATAAATTCTAAACTCATCCTAATCCAATAGTGTTACAATCAGTGGTTCTATCCCTGTCACTCTCCAGATCGTCTACGTTGGTGATGATCTGCCGTCTCCTGTCAGGGTTGCTGCTTTAGGCTGTCAAACGTACCAACATGGTTTAACAGAGTTATGTTTCACTTACACCTGTTGGCAGTTCTCAAGTGTTGGAGACATGCCCTTCTGGTGCCTGTGTTACACCACATTTTGTTCTCTGAAGGCTCATGTGATGCACCTCTCTTTCTGAACTCATGTACCTTTGGGATGACAGTTCCAATAATTCAAATAACCCTTAATTGGGCCAGGGGGACTCAGTCCCTGGATTGGCTGAATCCTTAATCGAACCGAACTGTCGTTCTACTGGGAACGCAGTCCCTGGATTCGCTGAATCCTTAATTGTGCCTCTATGATCGTAGAACAGACACCAAATGCAATGGTCCTTTGGAGATCAGTCGGTTTGCCTTCTAGATCAACTCAATTTGTAACGAGACGAATCTTCTTGCTCAATGTGATCAGATCTCTTTCTCATTGGTTTACAGGTTGTCCACCAGCCGCACCATGGAGCATAAGTGCAAGGCTCTAGGTGTATGATGGGATAACCACCCCGTAGACGTGCTCTCTCTCTCTCTCTCTCTCTCTCTAGTCCTGAGTTTCTATGTGCATTGTCTTTTATAGCTTATTTAGCTCTAGAAATCCCCATGACTGTGGGGTGGTCCCTTCCAGTTGACTGGTTAGCCATCACTTTAATTTGGTCCCACCCAATCTATAATTCCATTGGTTGCACTATCCATAGCTCATTGTCACGTGTGTGTCAGCCTATTGCGTGCATTCCTATTTTCAATCTAAACCCCTACCACTTAAGTCTGATACCAGATTGTCTATGTTCTCTTACCCCTATGATTGTCTGTCTTCTCTTACCCCTATGATTGTCTGTCTTCTCTTACCCCTATGATTGTCCATCTTCTCTTACCCCCGTATATGGTTGCAAAGCTGAAACTTAAAGGAGTTGAGCCTGCGGCTTAATTTGACTCAACACGGGAAAACTCACCCGGTCCGGACACTGTAAGGATTGACAGATTGATAGCTCTTTCTTGATTCGGTGGGTGGTGGTGCATGGCCGTTCTTAATTTGTGGAGCGATTTGTCTGGTTAATTCCGATAACGAACGAGACTCTAGCCTATTAAAAAGTTGCTCCGGCGCAACTTCTTAGAGAGACGAGTGGCGTTTAGCCACACGAGATTAAGTAATAACAGGTCTGTGATGACCTTAGATGTCCAGGGCCCACGCGCGCTACACTGAAGGAATCAGCGTGGATGCCTCCCTGGCCCGAAAGTGTTGGGAAACCCGTTGAATCTCCTTCATGCTAGGGATTGGAGCTTGTAATGCTTCCCCATGAACGAGAAATTCCCAGTAAGCGAGAGTCATAAGCTCGCGTTGATTACGCCCCTGCCCTTTGTACACACCGCCCGTCGCTACTATCGATTGAGCGGTTCAGTGAGGGCCTCGGATTGGTCTCGGTCTGGTGCGCAAGTTCCGGCACCGTTGGCCGAGAAGAAGCTCGAACTCGATCGCTTGGAGAAAGTAAAAGTCGTAACAAGGTTTCCGTAGGGCAACATGCGGAAGGATCATTATCAGTCTCTCTTTTTCCTACCTTTTTTCCTACCTTTTTTCCTACCCTTTTTTCCTACCCTTTTTTCCTACCCTTTTTTCTACCCTTTTTTCCTACTCTTTTTCCCTACTCTGCAAGGAGGACGGAATGAGAAGGAGAAAAGCTGATTGATTGAACGCAAACGAGTCGAAAATGTCGGGCTCGGGGGAGCGCACGAGGCGCCGCCCCTGCCCGATTGTCCTATACGCATGTCTCAGACACTTTGTCCACGTGCTAGGCTGATAAGCCAACGGTGCGAGGCTACCATCTGAGGGATTACGGCCGAACGCCTCTAAGCCGGAATCCCGCCCTGAATCTCAGCACCACTGCGACAGGAGGCAACGATATGGTTGGGATCTGGGGCTCGCGTCTTAGCCCGACATGGTCGAGCCGCAGAAAGAGGTCTCTGCCGTCCCGCCGATCAAAGCGGGCGGGGAGCTGCTCGATATTCATCCCATACGACGTTGATGTGCGAAACCACTAGAAGAAGACTTAGTTCTCGGTCGGGGTGTCGTAAGCAGCCACCTCACTGCGAACTGTTGAGACTCAGCCCTTGATCATGAGATATGTTCGTACACCAGGCGAACGACATCTCCGTGCCATGACCAGGCTTGTCCTCTGGTTAAATGCACTCCTGCCTCGCTCTTTACCTCTGTCTGCTATCAGTCATCCCAATGGACGCAGAAGAGATGCACGCCAGTGGACATTGCACCTCTGCCCTATTGTGTCAACCTCCCAGGTGGCGGGGAATGCTAGGCGTACCATCACTGCAGAGAAGCCAAGAAAATAAAGGGAGCAAACAGATACCCCACTCACATGCATATGCTACGTTTCTGGCAGGACGTGACGATCCTGGGACACAGACACACTGGACTGCCTCTCTTCTGGGATAGTACAAACTAGTACATAGTCCATCATATCATATCATATCATCACCACACCCTATAGACACGAGTGGTGAAGACTCGATAGTCCTGCAAGACAACTTCCCTAAGAGAGACAACTCTGACCACAAACAACGGCTGCCTTGAAGATAGGCTGGGGACAGCCAAAGGCTAAGGAGGGCATCCCTACAGAAACGCCTGTTGAAATCGGATGCACTGGGCCACGGGCTTAACAAAACAGTGCAACGTATATCGCTGTATGATGACGGTACAACCTATCAGAAAAAAGTGTGGCGCTCATCCTGTGGAGTGCCCCCAGGCAGCGAGAGTGCCGGGCCCCACGCCTCGAAGGGGCCCACCCAATGCTACTGGTGGTCACCCACCCATGTGCTGTGGAGTCAAGGCACAAGGTGATGGGGCAAAAAACTATTGACCAAAAACCCAAGACCCTCAGAATACTACAGTGGAATGCGGAGGGAGTCATTAACAAAAAGCTTTTCCTAACACATCACCTGCATGAAGGTAAGATTGACGTGGCATGTATCCAAGAAACGCACCTCAACAACAACCTCAAATTCTCAATCAGAGGATACCAGACCTTCCGTCTTGATAGAGAAGGTCACAAAGGAGGGGTTTTGATACTGACACGTAACTGCATACCGAGTAGCACGGTAGCCGTCAATCACACCGGACAAGCAGAAATTGTAGGAGTCGACATAATGACCCAAGAAACGAAGATCCGCATTTTCAACCTGTACGGACCACCAAACAAAGACCTGTCGCTCTCGAGTATGGAAGTCAAAGACTCCAACTGCATAGTAGTTGGAGACTTCAACAGCCACTCGGAAAGATGGGGATATTCGGACACAGACAACAGAGGGGACGAAGTGGAAGATTGGGAGATAGACACAAATCTCTATCTTATCAATAGGCCGGAGGATAGCCCTAGCTTCTCTTCTAGAACATGGCATACCACCTCTACTCCAGACTTGGCCTTTTCCACGGTGGATATTCACCACAAAATAGATTGTCAGGTGCTCAACCAATTGGCAGGTAGCGACCACAGGCCAATTAGGCTAGAAATTGATATGGAAGTAGGCCCACAGGAAATAACACCGTTCCCACGTTGGAACTATAAACGAGCCGACTGGGACAGATTTGCAATCCTGACAGATGGACTGTGTGAAACCATCAACACACGGAATAACAATATGAAACCCATGGTGGAAAGCCTAAGCAAAGCAATAATGCAAGCAGCCACCGAAACCATCCCAAGAGGGGCAAGAAAAAACTACAAGCCTTATTGGAATCATGAACTGCAGAAAGCGGAAGACGAAGTCTCAAATGCTAGGAACATGGCAGAGAACAATCTATGGAGGCAAATATCGCCCTCAAGGCGATCACGGCGAAATACAAAAGAACACTAAACCAAATAACAAGAGAAAGCTGAAAAAACAAAACAGAAAGCCTCAATTTAGATAAAGAAAGGAACAAACTATGGAAGTTAGTCAGAGCCATGAATGACGTAACACCATCAAACAAACAAATTACCATCAAGCAGGGTGACAACATGCTTACTGGAAAACAAACAGTAAACGCCTTTATAGAACATTATGCCAGAGCAAACCACATTGATGTTCCTACAGACAGGCATACAGACATTAGTAAAGAACAAAAGAGCCACGACAACATCAATATGGCACCAGAGGAACACATGATGGCAAAACTAACAATGAATGAAATGGAAGAGGCCATGAGAACTTTAAAGAAAAAGAAATCGCCCGGAAAAGATGGGGTAACAAACAAAATGCTGATGGGGTTGGGCCAAACAGCAAAGAGGAAGTTACTATCAGTCCTGAACCAAAGCTGGAAAAGGGGAATTGTACCGCAGGCATGGAAAGACGCTGTACTTATACCAGTACCAAAGAAAGAAAAAGATAGAACAGATCCAAATGGATACAGGCCTATCAGTCTACTGAGCTGTGTAGGAAAACTGATGGAGTGTATGATAAACACCAGACTGATGTGGCATCTGGAAGAAAAACACATACTTATCCCACAGCAAGCAGGATTTAGACAGCACAGATCCACTGAGGACCAGATCACTCTCATAGGAAATAGAGGATGCTTACCAGGAGAAAAAGCACACAGTAGCGGTTTGGGTGGATTTAGAGAAGGCATTTGAAATTAAGTTTGTGGGAAAATGTACAGATGGATCAGCTACTACCTCGAAAACAGAACGGCCAGAGTTCAAGTACAAGGGCAGATGAGCAAAAAGGTGACACTTGAGCAGGGAGTACCCCAAGGGGGAGTACTGTCACCCACACTCTTCCTGGTATATATAAACAACATCACAGAGAATATACCAAGAAGAGTCCACAGCTCCATGTTCGCAGATGATCTGGCTATGTGGACCTCTGAAAAAAATCTCACCATAGCAAGCAATCGGATGCAGCAGGCCCTAACATTGTTGGAGGAGTGGGTGAGCTCATGGGTGGTCAAAATAAATGTGGAAAAAACGACATGTACGATATTCTTGCTTTCAAATAAACTCCAGAGCACCAAAATAAGTCTTAACGGCAAATATCTGCGGCCAAACGACAACCCAAACTACCTGAGAGTCACATTTGATCGGCGCATGACATGGAAAAGTCAGATCGAGAGAAACCGAATGAGAGCCAGACAAAGAATGGCAATCATGAGGAAACTTGCTGGCACAAGCTGGGGAGCAGACGAAAGAATACTAAAGAAACTTTACACTGGAAGAGTTGAGACCAGTTCTCGCGTATGGCATTGCGGCATGGACAATAGAAGCAAAGGCGAACTTTGATAAAATTAGCAAACTTCAAAACCAAGCCATGAGAGTTATAACAGGAGGCATGAAGTCAACGCCAATTGTAGAACTTGAAAAGATTACAAATCTGCAATCCATGATCGACAGAAGAGAGAGCCCAGCAGCAAGCAGAGAAACTCAGAAGACTGACAGACCATCCAATGCATCAGAGACTAATAGATTTGGAAATGGGAAACTAAAGCTGAGAAACTTTGCAAAAATAGCCAAAGCAAAGATGAGCGAAGACCCTATGAACACATTAACAACACCAAAGCCCATCCCTACTGTACGCAAACCTACCTGGAAGCAGCATATCATTCCGGAGGTGGTAGAAAATATACCAGGTATTGGAAACAAGAACAGCCAGACCGAAAAAGAAAGAAGAGACATAACCCTGAGGTACATAACGAAAAACTACCCAAGCATGGACTGGACCCATGCATACACCTACGGTTCTGTAACAAACACAACATTGAACGGAGGGGCAGGGGTATTCCTGAGCCTACCAAATGGTAGAAAAATAACACTGTCAGTGGCAACTGGAAAATACTCAAGCAATTTCAGAGCGGAGGCAGAGGCACTGAGGGCTGCAAGTAGAAGCAATGCTGACAGGCAAAAGAAATGAAAGCCAGATAGTCCTGTTTACAGATGCCCTGGTCGTAGTCACAGCACTAAAAAGCCAGAAAAATACTGAACTTAATGATTTAAGAGCAGTACTCTGTCAACTGTGCCAGCAGTCCGCACCAAAAAGAGTAGTGGTACAGTGGGTTCCATCCCACTGTAACATCCGAGGCAACGAGGAGGCAGACAGACTGGCAAAAGAAGGTGCAAGACTACCACAACCAGATTCTAATGTGACCTACGAAGAGTCCAAAAGGTTTATTAGGGCCAGATACATGGCCAAATGGGAAACCGAACATACTGGCTACACAAAAAACGATGTCTACTACCAGTTGAACAGAAGAGAGCAGGTCTGGTATTCAGACTCCGCACAGACCACAACAGACTGAGGTACCATCTATTCAATAAATTGAAGATATGTGGCACTGACGAATGCACTTGTGGTACCTGGAAAATGACCACTGAATATTTCCTGCTAAACTGCCCGACATACGAGGACCAGAGAAAGCACATGTGACCATCACCAGTGGCAACACTAGACAAGCCCTATGGCAGTGTCGACAGCCTCAGGATGACAGCTGCTTTTTTCGAACAAATACAAGTTGACGTTTGACAGCGTACGAAGAAGAAGAAGAAGAAGATACCCCCATAAATGCCTACAGAGGTGGTTACTGACCTTGACCATCAGCTGTTGATGCTTCACCTTCTTCGAACTCCTGAGACAAGCAACCATTTCATATTGACAACCGTCTTGAGATGATAATCTGGCATAGAAACCTGGTTTCATCCCTGGCAAAGCCTAAAGTTGTTCACAGTTCTTCTTAGATCAGTGGTCAATGATTGACATCGTGGTCAGTGATCATCCAGTCAGATGGTGTCTTTAAGGGCTGCAACAAACTCCTTCTAGTCCATCAGGTTTGAGGTCATCATCTGTCCCAGTTATGCCAGCTGTTTCCTCATCTTGCAGGCCTGTCAGCTTTGTGCTCCGCCTGTGGTAAAGTTTGTTTATTTGCTGTTCCCATAACAAAATGTTTCTCTTCAACGTAGACAGGGGTGTCGACTCTGTGCTAAACCTCCAAAATGGAGGACCAGGGTGCAGTCCACACCTTGACACTTCCACCTTGACACCCACACCTTGGCCTCCACACCTTGACACAATCACCTTGACACCCCCACCTTGACACCCACACCTTGGTGCCCCAAACATGACATCCACACCTTGGTGCTCCCACCTTAACTCCCCCACCTTAACAACCCCACTTTTGACATACGCTCACCTTGACACCCACACTGTGACACCCCCACCTTGACGCTCCCACCTTAACACCCCTACCTTGACACACCTCCATGTGAGACTATCCTAGGGTCCTACCTTCACCAAACACAGGTGAGACTAGCCTAGGGTCCTACCTTCACCAAACACAGGTGAGACTAGCCTAGGATCCTACCTTCACCAAACACAGGTGAGACTATCCTAGGGTCCTACCTTCACCAAACACAGGTGAGACTAGCCTAGGGTCCTACCTTCACCAAACACAGGTGAGACTAGCCTAGGGTCCTACCTTCACCAAACACAGGTGAGACTAGCCTAGGGTCCTACCTTCACCAAACACAGGTGAGACTAGCCTAGGGTCCTACCTTCACCAAACACAGGTGAGACTATCCTATAGTATCTAAAAGGATCACAGACAACACATATTGAAGACGTGTTTGGCTAGGGCTGTGTATCAGGAAGTGATATTTAGTTATCACGATCCAGATCAAATCTGTTATCAGCCACTGCAGACGTTACATTATGTCAAGGGCCCTTGGCCATTGTCGCGAAGGTAGTGGAGTGTGGCACTCATCAGGTGCTTAAATCTCGACATCCGGGTATGTCAGAATAGAGCCATGTTCGTGGGCCCTTCCAGGAATGTATGACTACTTACAGATTAGTGAGTCCCCAGCCTGGATACAGGGAAGTCAAGGTTAGTCTGACAGCACCCAGATGAACGTGTCGGTCTGAATAACCATTGAAGAAGAAGAAGAAGAAGAAGAAGATGGCTTGCTTCTCGTGACAGGAGTACAGGCTTCAGTTCTCACCATGAACACACTATTGAGGTACCAAAAGATAGATCTGATCTAGTACAGTGACACTTTTTGCCCGACGACAGTAACTCAGTAGGATCATACTCTGAATAATAGGCGGGATGATCGAGTGAGTTAGTGCGTGAGTTGGTGAGTGCGTGAGTTAGTTATTGAGTGTGAGTTAGTGAGTGTTTGAGTTAGTTATTGAGTGTGAGTTAGTGAGTGTTTGAGTTAGTTATTGAGTGTGAGTTAGTGAGTGTTTGAGTTAGTTATTGAGTGTGAGTTAGTGAGTGTTTGAGTTAGTTATTGAGTGTGAGTTAGTGAGTGTAGGCCTAGTAGTTAGCGACACGTTGTTGTAAGGTCAATACCATATGATGTTTTTGGCGTTACTTTAACAAGTATACATTGTATTAGTATAACTTATTGGCTAACGGTAATAAATAGCATAATTAGTATGGCCGCTAAGACAAGACGAAATGCTACGAGGAAAGGCCAGGTCAGATTGTGTGGCGGCAATGTTTGTATTAGTGAAGGGTTAGATACATCGTTGGAAGAGGAAATAACAGTTTTATATAGGGTATGTAGAGTCGAAGAGAGGCAGGCTCGAATGGAGTGCGAGGACAAATGAGAAGAGATTGGAGGAGATAGAAAAGAGGCAGATGAAAATAGAAGGGAAACGAGACAAAATTGAGGACATTTGAAAGAAGCCGTAATCGGGCAGTCGAGGTGATCAGTTAGGTGATCAGTTAGGTATTGGTTGTCAGTTAGGTGTGAGTTGTCAGTTCGGTGTGGGTTGTCAGTTAGGTATGGGTTGTCAGTTAGGTGTGGGTTGTCAGTTAGGTGTCAGTTGTCAGTTAGCTGTGGGTTGTCAGTTAGGTATGGGTTGTCAGTTAGGTGTCAGTTGTCAGTTAGGTGTGGGTTGTCAGTTAGGTATGGGTTGTCAGTTAGGTATGGGTTGTCAGTTAGGTGTGGGTTGTCAGTTAGGTATGGGTTGTCAGTTAGGTATGGGTTGTCAGTTTGGTATGGGTTGTCAGTTAGATATGGGTTGTCAGTTAGGTGTCAGTTGTCAGTTAGGTGTGGGTTGTCAGTTAGGTATGGGTTGTCAGTTAGGTATGGGTTGTCAGTTAGATATGGGTTGTCAGTTAGGTGTCAGTTGTCAGTTAGCTGTGGGTTGTCAGTTAGGTATGGGTTGTCAGTTAGGTATGGGTTGTCAGTTAGGTGTGGGTTGTCAGTTAGGTGTGGGTTGTCAGTTGTGGGTTGTCAGTCAGGTATGGGTTGTCAGTTAGGTGTGGGTTGTCAGTTGTGGATTGTCAGGTAGGTATGGGTTGGAGAAGGTAATAGGAATTTGAAGTAAGGAAGATTTTAGTGAGGAAACAGTTGACAGGGCAGAGAGCTTTGGAGAGAAGTATGCAAATATAGGTGAGGGGTCAGTATTGGTAGTAGGAGATTCAATGGTGAGGGAGGTTGGCAGACATCTGTCTAAACAACACAACATGTTTGAAAGAATGGATATTGGGGTAGCAAAATTTGAGGACATAGAGGAGAGAATAAAGAGGATAGATGACAGAACAGACAGTCATGTTGTGGTAGAGGTAGGAAATAATAATGTCAAGAGAGATGGTAGCGAAATAATTATGAATAAATACAAAAGTCTTTTAAGGAAAAAAGTTCAGAAAGGTCACAATGATGGGCATTTTAGACAGAGCAGATGGGTCAGACTATCTAGATAGTAAGATAATAGGTATCAACCTTAGGTTACAGGTGATATGTGCGGACATGGGAATGGAATTTATTGATGTGAAAGTAGACACAAGTAAAATGTTAGACAGGAGAGGTTTTGTAGCAGATCCCACTGTTTGCACTGGGGTTATTCTAACTAGTCTATTACCACACTCATCCACATCATCCATGACCACACTCATCCACATCATTCATGACCACACACAGCAGGTGGCACATTTATTATATAATACTCGTACAACACAATCAAAGTGAGTGCAATGAAACACAATACAAGAAATATCTTCTTAACTAATTATATGCTCAGGAGTTATACGTATAAACTATTGATGTTGCTCCCACTAATCAAATCCAGTTCTTGCTGCACACACCGCACACACCCCTCCCCTTATCTGCATCCTCAACACACTCTCAAATACTCTTCCTCACTCAAATGCCCTCATGCGGACGATCTGGACATAATGCATTCAATATATTCTATGTATACTCACATATGATCACTCAACTCAGTCGATCTGCGTATACACACGCTCTGAAACGTACATCGTTCCCTCGGTGTCTACACACACCACACACACATCTAGATCTCTCCTAGACACAGCTGTACACTTGCATAACTCTAGAACATACCCTCATTCCCACACACACATCTAGATCTCTCCTAGACACTAGACGCCCAACACACACCTATTTGAGCGACTGGCCCAGACTCAATAGTGTATGCTGTTTAATCGTAGAGTTAGAAATTTAAACTAGTAAGGCCTATGAAGTATGAGACTAAAGATAGATCTACAATAGGGTGCTATAGAGGATGTAGTCAAAGGGGTACGTTGGTGTCAGGGAAGTGTGAAATAAGTAGTGGAAAAGCAAAAATAACAATGATAAATCAAAAGCAAAAAGTGGAAAAACAACAAAATTACAAACTAAAATGTTTTTATGCCAATGTGAGAAGCATAGTAAATAAAAGAGAAGAATTGGAACTGTATGTAGAAGAAGAAAAACCAGATATAATAGGGTTAACAGAATCATGGACATATGAGGAGATTGCAGATAGTGAACTTGAAATAGAGGGATATACAATGTTAAGGAAAGATAGGATAGTTGTAGATAAGACTAAGGGAGGTGGCGTTTTATTATACTGTATAAATTCTGTTAATATAATGACCAAAGATGATTTTTCATGTGGTAACAAAATTGAAAGTGTATGGGGAGAAATAGAAAGTGGGGGTGAAAAAACAGTGATTGGAGTATGCTATAGATGTCCATCAAGTAAAAAGAGGAAGATGAGGAGCTGATTAGTAGCATAGCAAAGGCAAGTGAAGGGAAATTATTATTAATCGGAGATTTCAACTTTCCAGAAATAAAATGTGATATGGCAGAAGCACTTGTAGAGTCAAAACCTTTTGTTAAGTGCATAACTGACAATTTTTTTATTCAACATGTAGAAGCAGCCACCAAAGGCAAAAACATACTCGACCTAGTTTTTACCACAGAGGAAAATATGATTGAAAACGTTACCGTTTGGGGAACTGTTTGGCTCAAGTGACCATCAAATCATCCGTTGGGATCTTATTGCAGGGAAAGAAGTAAACATAAACATGCAAACATACGACTGCTCTAAGGCAGATGTTAAGAGGATGAAAGAGGCAGCGAACCACATAATCTGGAAAGATATTGTCGTAGGAACAGATGTTGAACAGGAGTGGGAGAGTTTTAAAACAGTTCTAGAAACGCTAAAAGAGGAATGTGTTCCATGTAGGGAGGTAAACCCCAAGCGTAAAAAGTGGATAACTAGATTTGTAGTGAAATGTAGAAGAGCTAAAAATAAAGCATGGAAAAAATATATAGAGGCAGGTAAATCAAAAGAAACATATTTAAAATATTTGGACAAGCAGAACATAGCTCAAAAAGCGAATAAAACAGTAAAAATAGACTTAGAAAAAAAATTGCTCAGAGGATCGAGACATAATAAAAGCTTCTTTTCTTATGTTAGAAATAAAACAAAGAACGAAAGACAAAGTAGGCCCTCTCATAGACAGTACAGGGAAAATAATAAGTGAGAATAGGGAGGCAGCTAATCTGCTCAATCAGTACTTTGGCACAGTCTACACAAAAAAGGACTGCTCCAAGATCCCAGAGCCTATAGATATTTTCCAAAGAGACATGGATACAGCGGGATTAAGATCAATCTGTATTACAGAGGAAATGGTTTTAAAAAATTGGAGGAGTTGAAAGTAGATAAATGTCCAGGTCAAGATGGTATTCACCCAAAATTGCTGTTTGAAATTAGAGACCAACTAGCAAAACCATTGGCTATATTATGTTCTCAATCACTTACAAAAGGGATTGTTCCACGAGATTGGAAAGATGCAGGAGTGATCCCCTTATTCAAAAAAGGCAAAAAATCAGATCCAGCAAATTATAGACCGGTGAGTTAACGAGCATAGTCTATAAATTGTTAGAGTCAATAATCAAAGAAAACATTGTAATGCATTTAGACAAATTTAATCTAATCAGAAATAGTCAGCATTGGTTTACTAGAGGGAGATCGTGCTTAACAAATCTATTAGAATTCTTGGAGGAGGTTACTAAAATGATAGATAAAGGGGAGCCAGTGGATGTTATTTATCTACATTTTCAAAGGGCTTTGATAGAGTACCTCATCAAAGATTATTTCGAAAGTTAAAATCACATGGAATCCAAATGGATTGAAAATTGGTTAATGGGAAGAAGGCAGAGAGTGGGCATAAATAAGGAGTACTCTGAGTGGTGTGAAGTGAAAAGTGGTGTGCCACAGGGCTCGGTTTTGGGACCAATTTTGTTCTTGATATATATAAATGATTTGGACATTGATATGGGATCCATGATTGCAAAATTTGCTGATGACACAAAACTATGCAGAAGTGTCTCATCTAAAGCGGAAGTGGATATATTGAGGTCGGATTTAGTTACAATTCGAGAATGGTCTGTAAGCTGGCAAATGGAGTTTAATGTAGATAAATGTACAGTCATCCACATGGGTAGATCCAATATGGAACATAATTACAGAATGGGAGAGAACAATATTAGAAAGATAGATAAGGAAAGGGACCTAGGGATTATAATAGATCATACAGGAAAGGTGAGTGAGCAAGATAAGGTAGCAGTGAAAACGGCAAATGCAATGTTAGGTATGATAAAAAGAAATATTAAACATAAGAGCAAGGAAGTGATAGCCAACGTGTATAAAGCATTAGTTAGATCTAGATTGGAGTACTGTGTACAGGTGTGGAGTACTGTGTACGTATGTGGAGTCCTTTTCATAGAGGGGATATAAACATGCTGGAAGGGATACAAAAAAGAGCGACAAAGCTGATAGTGGGATTCCAGAATTATAGTTATGAGGAAAGACTCAGAAAAACCGGCCTACAGTGTGTAGAAGAGAGAAGAATTCGTGGTGACTTAATACAGGTTTATAAGATGATCAGAGGAACAGATAAATTAGATTATAACAATTTTTACAAAATACAACCACACACAAGAACAAGAGGGCATAGCTACAAATTAACTAAAGAAAGGTCCAGATTAGATATTAGGAAATAATTTTTTAGTCAGAGAGTGGTGAATGCTTGGAATGCATTGCCACGGGAGGTAGTGGAGGCAGGGACATTTAATGCATTTAAGAATAGATTGCAAGCGTACAGCTTTTAGAGCAAGGTGATGTAAATGAAACTGGTTGTATACAGACTGCAGAGTCTTCTAGACCAGGATAAAGACGTTAAGTTAAGTTATTGGGCGTCAATTATTGAGTGTGTAAGTGAGTTAGTGAATGTGTGCATTAGGGAGTGTGCGAGTTACTTACTGAGTGTCAGTTAGTCAGTGTGTGTGTTATTGAGTGTGTGAGTTATTGAGTGTGTGAGTTAGTGGGTGTGTGTGTGTGAAAAACGAACTTCCTTTTCAAACATCATATACATAGTAACAATGATATTATAGAGATTTGTGATGGTACAGGAGATATGGCTACACTTCTTTGTGATGGTACAGGAGATATGGCTACATTTGTTTGTGATGGTACAGGAGATATGGCTATACTTGTTTGTGATGATCCAGGAGATATGGCTATACTTGTTTGTGATGATCCAGGAGATATGGCTACGCTTGTGTTTGTGATAATACAAGAGAGATGGCTACACTTGTGTTTGTGATGACCCAGGAGAGATGGCTACACTTATTCGTGATAATACAGGAGGGATGACTACATTTGTTTGGGGTGATACAGGAGAGATAGCTACACTTCTTTAGGATGATACAGAAGAGATGGCTACACTTGTTTGGGGTGATACAGGTGAGATGGCTACACTTGTTGTAGTACAGAAGAGATGGCTGTGGCATAAATGGATAGTGGACATAGAGTTCTCAAATCTTCAGGATTGTGTGTGGATCTACTGTCTTCAGTTCTAGACCAACAGTCCCATGTACACAAACTGTTTATCTAGACCAACAGTCCCATGTACACAAACTGTTTATCTAGACCAACAGTCCCATGTACACAAACTGTTTATCTAGACCAACAGTTCCATGTACACAAACTGTTTATCTAGACCAACAGTCCCATGTACACAAACTGTTTATTTAGACCAACAGTTCCATGTACACAAACTGTTTATCTAGACCAACAGTCCCATGTACACAAACTGTTTATCTAGACCAACAGTTCCATGTACACAAACTGTTTATTTAGACCAACAGTCCCATGTACACAAACTGTTTATTTAGACCAACAGTTCCATGTACACAAACTGTTTATCTAGACCAACAGTCCCATGTACACAAACTGTTTATTTAGACCAACAGTTCCATGTACACAAACTGTTTATCTAGACCAACAGTCCCATGTACACAAACTGTTTATTTAGACCAACAGTCCCATGTACACAAACTGTTTATCATTTCAGGAAGGTGCATTTGCCATTGCTGTCATAAGCAAGCACTACCCTGGAGATTTGGTTGCCACCAGGTAAGGAGCCCACACCTTCTTACTGTTACAGATAGGTAATGGGGTACGGTGTATCAGGTAATGGGTTCTGATGTCAGGTAATGGGTTCTGATGTCAGGTAATGGGTTCTGATGTCAGGTAATGGGTTCTGATGTCAGGTAATGGGTTCTGATGTCACATAATGGGTTCTGATGTCAGGTAATGGGTTCTGATGTCAGGTAATGGGTTCTGATGTCACGTAATGGGAGTTCTGATGTCAGGTAATGGGTTCTGATGGCAGGTAATGGGTTCTGATGTCAGGTAATGGGTTCTGATGTCAGGTAATGTGTTCTGATGTCAGGTAATAAGTTTACCTTTCCAAATCAAAAGAATACTGACAGTGTACATTGGAATGGTCTTCATTGGGGATTGATTTCTCTGTCCCTCACAAAGATTCTTGTTGTTTTAATTTAGGTTGTCAGTTTTTGTTGTATTTGTGCGCCCCCAGGACTGACCCATACCTGTTTCTGTCTGTATTTCAAGAAGATTGCTCCAAGATCTCAGGGCTTATAGATATTTTCTAAAGAGACATGGATACAGCGGGATTAAGATCAATCTGTATTACAGAGGAAATGTTGTTTTTTTAAATTGGAGGGGCTGAAAGTGGATAAATGTCCAGGTCAAGATGGTATTCATCCAAAATTGCTGTTTGAAATCAGAGACCAACTAGCAAAACCATTGGCTATATTATGTTCTCAATCACTTGCAAAAGGGATTGTTCCACGAGATTGGAACGATGCAAGAGTGATCCCCTTACTCAAAAAGAGCAAAAAATTATAGACCGGTGAGTTTAACGAGCATAGTCTGTAAATTGTTAGAGTCAATAATCAAAGAAAACATTGTAATGTATTAAGACAAGTTTAATCTAATTAGAAATAATCAGCATGGGTTTACTAGAGGGAGATCATGCTTAACAAATCTATTAGAATTCATGGAGGAGGTTACTAAAATCATAGATAAAGGGGAGCCAGTGGACATTATTTATCTAGATTTTGCAAAGGCCTTTGATAGAGTACCTCATCAAAGATTATTTAGGAAGTTAAAATCACATGGAATAGGTGGGGAAGTTGCCAAATGGATTGACAATTTTGTAATGGGAAAATCTCAGAGAGCGGGCATAAATAAGGAGTACTCTGATTGGTGTAAAGTAAATAGTGGAATGCCACGGGGCTCGGTTTTGGGACCAATTTTGTTCTTGATATATATAAACGATTTGGACATTGATGTTGGATCCATCATCATGTAACAAGAACGACGCTCCCATCACAGTCTGTCTGAAAGAAACTCTTTCCCTTGCCAAAACTCCAGCCTCCGCCACAGTCATACCTAGGCATTCCTAGATATCTTTGTACCATCGTCTTCTTGGTCTACCCCTTCCTCTTTTGCCTGGCACCATACCTTCCATCACTGTTCTCTCAAGACCGTTGTGTCTCTTGATGTGACCAAAGTATTTACATTTTCTGGCCATAATGGAATTGATAAACCAGTTCTCTATGTTCAACTCTTGCCGAATGTCTATATTTGTCTTTTTCTCTGTTCAGGGTATTCTGAGGATCTTTCTGTAACATTTTGACTCGAAGGATTTGATTCTTTGTATAGAAGTTCTGGTAATCGTCCATGATTCGTCACAGCCGTATGCTGCCATAGGAAAAACACAGGCTCTCAAGACTTTCACTTTTGTCGTTTTGTTGGTGCTCAGCCATAATTTCTTCAGGCTGTTCAGCCTCTGCCTTGCCATAGCTAGTCTTCTTCTGATTTCTTTCGAGCAATCGCCATTTTTGTAAATTCTGGAGCCCAGCAATTAAAAATGCATAACCTGATCTCTTTCCTCACCACCCACTGTAAATTTATGCTGACATCATGTTTTGTCGGTGATCATTATCTTTGTTTTGTTTATGTTTATAAACATCTTTTTATATTTACTGTGTCCATTAACGGCTGAAATTAGCTGCTTTAGCCCTTCTGCACTTCTTGATAGTATCACTATGTTGTCTGCGTATCGTAACTCTGGAATCTTGTAACCGCCAATGGTGAATGTATCAAAACTTTCAATGTTCTCGTCTTCTCTAACATTTCTAATTATACATATTGAATCCATGATTGCAAAATTCGCTGATGACATAAAACTATGCAGTAGTGTCTCATCTAAAGCAGAAGTGAATATTTTTTTTAGGTCGGATTTAGATAAAATTCAAGAATGGTCTGCGAGCTGGTAAATGGAGTTTAATATAGATAAATGTACAGTCATCAACATGGGTAGATCCAATATGGAACATAATTACAGCATGGGTGAGAACAATATTAGAAAGATAGAAAAGGAAAGGGAGCTAGGGGTTATTGTGACAGAGCTAGGCTGTTTCTTGAGCTCTGTAGGGTGATATGTAGCAGAGCTCAGCTCGCTGACATACCGTAGCAGACGGTGAAAGGGGTCTGCACTAACTATACTCACACTTCACCCGACTCAAACAAATTAACTTCGACACTAATTGAAAGAAAACACAATACAATGAAACTTTATTACTTCTCATTCACAAATGACTCCTGAATCTTCACTCAAAACAAAATCTATCTCGCTGTAAGTAATTATGAAACTAAACTATAGCTAAGCTGAACTAAAGGAAACTTGATTAACAAACTACAACTTCCCAGGTGATCGTCCGTGGTCCTGTTCTCTTCATCGGCGGTGGCTCGATGTGATCGTTGAAGAACGAGATCGCCGTGATTGTCAAAGAACTGGATAACAATGTGATCATATGAAGGCTGTTTAGTGGGATCATAAAAGAACTGGATGGATGTCAAAGAACTGGATCAATGTCAAAGAACTGGATAACTATATTTACTCTTCTTGCTACTGAAGTCTAACGCTGGCCTATGATAGTGAATCGACCGATTATCTCTCCCTTCTGTTGTGTCAGAGTCTAGGTTTAGCTGAGTAGTTTAGTGTGGTAGAGTCCAGGTTTAGCTGAGTAGTTACTTATCTAAAGAGTTACAACATGTATCTACACCACGACATGACTTCACACAGTCAACACTATCTACACCACGACATGACTTCACACAGTCAACACTATCTACACCACGACATGACTTCACACAGTCAACACTATCTACACCACGACATGACTTCACACAGTCAACACTATCTACACCACGACATGACTTCACACAGTCAACACTATCTACACCACGACATGACTTCACACAGTCAACACTATCTACATTACGACATGACTTCACACAGTCAACACTATCCACACCACGACACAACTTCACACAGTCAACACTATCTAACAAAAATCATATGATTTAATAACACGAATATCAACAAAAAGATTATTAGCCAAACAGAACAAAATACATCTCAACTAAATATTCGTAATATATAAATATTGAACTACCTCGGAGGTTTGAAAGCACTAGCTTTTATTGGTTCCCCAAACTACATTCAACACACACTCACCAACTCATACTTACGATCCGATAACGTACTCAGTCGTTCTGTGCATTCACACACAATCAGATCACCTTCAGTCAGGTGATCTGTACATCCACATACAATCGGTTCACGTATGCTCAGGCGATATGTTCATTCATATATAATTAGATCATGTCACTTATAGTCAGATCACGTACTCACTTGTGGTCACATCCTCAATCAGTCTGTGCATACACATATAATCAGAACACACGTCGTTCCCAAAGTGTCTTGCACATGCCACATACATTCAGATCTCGTCCTTAGGCGATCTGTGCATTCACATACAATCAGATCACTTACAATGAGGCGATGTGTGCATTTACAATTACTTAGATCACTTCACGTATTCACACGAATCTGTACATTCATATGTAATTAGATCACGCATCGTTCACTAGGTGTCTTGCACGTACGACGCACATTCAGATCTCTCACTGTTCACAGGGTGTCCAACAAAGTCTTCCACCTACAACCCTCATTTTCTTTGTCGACCTAGTGTCAAGACGGGGATTGACATTGGCACGCATTCAGGCAACCTTTGTTCCCAGAGTCGCCAGCCCAATTTCTCCTGCCCTAAACGCCCATGCTCTGGCTGGAACTGTTACACTGTCTATGTCGATTCTTCTGTCCGTCTTTTGTCCTGAGATCTCCCACTACTTCGCCTTCTCTCCTATAACTCTGAACTGCTAACTCAAGACTGATCATTTCAGGATCTGCTAGGTCCATATATTCGGGGCTTGTCCCAGATCATGTGGTCCACTAACGACGCGAGTATTCTGATCTCGTTCCTTGGATTATTTTCCCTGAGATTTCAGAAAAGCCTGTTAATGGCATGCCTGGTTTTAACTTTATTACTGATCACGCCATAACCAGCGTCACTTAAAAATGTGAGAGGCGTTACGAAAAAATGCGTCATGTTACGTAGGTCAACATCTGGTAATCTTGACAATGATGCCACGCATTCCAGACATTCCTATGTTGGGGTTTGAGTATCTGGCTTGGTTACTTAGTTGAATACTATCAGAACATGAATGACTACTGACTATCAATACTATACTCCCAACCCTTCTAACTTTAATAAAACATGTCTAAAGTCATATCCCTAATACACCTACAGTTAAGATCTGTTACATTATAATAGATCATACAGGTAAGGTGAGAGGTAAGGTGAGTGAGCAAGTTAAGGTAGCAGTGAAAAAGGCAAATGCAATGTTAGGTATGATAACAAGAAATATTAAACATAGGAGCAAGGAAGTGATCGTCAAACTGTATAAAGCATTAGTTAGACCTAGATTGGAGTACTGTGTACAGGTGTGGAGTACTGTGTACAGGTGTGGAGTCCTTATCATAGAGGAGACATAAACATGCTGGAAAGGATATAAAGAGGAGCGACAAAGTTGATAGTGGGATTCCAGAATTACAATTATGAGACTCAGAGAAACCAGCCCACGGAGTCTAGAAAAGAGAAGAATTCGTGGTGACTTAATACAGGTTTATAAGATGATCAGAGGAACGGATAAATTAAACTATAACAAGTTTTTAAAATAAAACCACCTACAAGAACAAAATGGCATAGCAACAAATTGCCTAAAGAAGGTCCAGATTAGATATTTTAAAATGTATTAGTCAGAGGGGGGTGAATGCTTGGAATGTATTGCCACAGGAAGTAGTGGAGGTAGGGTCAATTAATGCATTCAAAAATAGATTGCAAATGCACAGCTTTTAGAGCAAGGTGGTGTAAATGTAACTGGTTGTATACAGACTCTACAGGGTCTTCTAGACCAGGATAAAGATGTTAAGTTAAGTTAAGTTAGAGCAAGGTGGTGTAAATGTAACTGGTTGTATACAGACTCTGCAGGGTCTTCTAGACCAGGATAAAGATGTTAAGTTAAGTTAAGTTAGAGCAAGGTCATGTAAATGTAACTGGTTGTATACAGACTCTGCAGAGTCTTCTAGACCAGGATAAAGATGTTAAGTTAAGTTAAGTTAGAGCAAGGCGATGTAAATGTAACTGGTTGTATACAGACTCTGCAGAGTCTTCTAGACCAGGATAAAGATGTTAAGTTAAGTTAAGTTAAGTTAGAGCAAGGTGATGTAAATGTAACTGGTTGTATACAGACTCTGCAGAGTCTTCTAGACCAGGATAAAGATGTTAAGTAGATAATCCATTAACCACATCCTTGATGTCTCCCTACAGGAGGGGCAGCCCTCTTCTCATTGGGGTCAAGAGCAAGAACAAACTCAGCACAGATCACATCCCTGTCCTCTTTAGCAAAGGTTTGTTAGCTGTGTTCACCTCATTGTTAGCTGTGTTCACCTCATTGTTAGCTGTGTTCACCTCATTGTTAGCTGTGTTCATGTCATTGTTAGCTGTGTTCACCTCATTGTTAACTGTGTTCAACGCATTGTTAGCTGTGTTCACCTCATTGTTAGCTGTGTTCACCGCATTGTTAGCTGTGTTCACCTCATTGTTAGCTGTGTTCACCTCATTGTTAGCTGTGTTCACCTCATTGTTAGCTTGTTCACCTCATTGTTAGCTGTGTTCACCTCATTGTTAGCTGTGTTCACCGCATTGTTAGCTGTGTTCACCTCATTGTTAGCTGTGTTCACCTCATTGTTAGCTGTGTCACCTCATTGTTAGCTGTGTTCACCTCATTGTTAGCTGTGTTCACCTCATTGTTAGCTGTGTTCACCTCATTGTTAGCTGTGTTCACCTCATTGTTAGCTGTGTCTAGCTTATTTTTAATCTGTGTTTTTTCTTAGGCAGGAGGTTTCCAACATTCTGTTCTGTTACCATACCTTGGTAGCCTTTAGCAAACCTTTCTGTACTTGTCTAACTTTTAGCAAACCTTTCTGTACTTTAGCAAACCTTTTTGCACTTGTCCAACTTTAGCAAACCTTTCTGTGCATGTCTAATTTTTAGCAAACCTTTCTGCACTTGTCCAACTTTAGCAAACCTTTCTGTGCATGTCTAATTTTTAGCAAAGCTTTTTATAATTGTCTAATTTTTAGCACCCTTTTTTGTACTTTTCTAAATTTTTAGCAAACCTTTATATACTTTGAGTAAACCTTTCTGTTGTGAAACTTAACAGGTAAGTAACTTGTTGACGTGATGCACATGGGGAAGATAGAGTTGGCCACCATCTGGCAGACATTGTGAGTCTTGTCCCACTGACATGTGAGCTCCGTCCATCTTGCACAGATTAGATACCTAATTATTTACAAGAAAATTAAAATCTTTAATGTCACCACAACGCCCAATAATATTTACATGACCATCAGAGGGTCCGCGACCCATAGTTTGAACCAGCTGAAATCTAAAAATACCTATATTATTTATCAATAGAGAAATTTTGGATTCATCCATAATTTATATCTCTGTCTGCCGCACATTAGAAAATCCTCGGTGACATGCTAGCAGGGCCGTGCTTCACCTGAGTGACCAATTGTATCAAATCGGACTAAGTGCTCTCGTAAGTCCAACAAATGCTCTTGTAGGTCCACCAAGTGCTCTCATAGGTCCACCAAGTGCTCTCGTAGATCTACCAAGTGTTCTCGTAGGTCCACCAAGTGCTCTCGTAGCTCCACCAAGTGCTCTCGTAGCTCCACCAAGTGCTCTCGTAGCTCCACCAAGTGCTCTCGTAGCTCCACCAAGTGCTCTTGTAGGTCCACCAAGTGCTCTCGTAGGTCTACCAAGTGCTCTCGTAGCTACACCAAGTGCTCTCATAGCTCCACCAAGTGCTCTCGTAGGTCCACCAAGTGCTCTCGTAGCTCCACCAAGTGCTCTTGTAGGTCTACCAAGTGCTCTCGTAGCTCCACCAAGTGCTCTCGTAGCTCCACCAAGTGCTCTCGTAGGTCCACCAAGTGCTCTCGAAGCTCCACCAAGTGCCCTCGTAGCTCCACCAAGTGCTCTCGTAGCTCTACCAAGTGCTCTCGTAGCTCTACCAAGTGCTCTCGTAGTTCAACAAAGGTTTTAGACAATTATTTTCATACATTGAGGGGCTAATATTGAATGTCAACACGTCTGGGCTAGGTCCTGCAATGAGTACGGTCAGCTCTCATATCATTGTGTTGAGGGCCTTCTACTGCTGCGATTTGTACTTGCAGCTTATATAATAGCTGTCCACCGTTGTCGATGAGGACCGCCGACATCATCCTTGTCTCAGATTTTCCTGTTGGGTGTGGGTGTGGCTGAACAGGCCAATGCGAGCACGGAAACATCTGCTACATATCGGGCACACAAGGTTTGTAGAAGGGGATGGTGTTCCCGCTGCTCGGGATTTCCGCGTCTCGCATCTGCTCTGGGCTTTCACAACACGGTCATCTTCGCCGGTAGCTACACCCGCCTTGACTGCGCTTCTCCAGTAAGATCTGTTTTGCGCAAGACATTCCCAGGTGTCGATGTCCTATCTGGCAGCTTTTTAGTGAGTCCTTCAGACCGTCTTTAAAACGTTTCTTTGGGCGCCCTCTCTCGCGCCATCCATCTCTCAGCTCGCCGTAGAGAAGCTTCTTTGGGAGCCGCTCGTCTGACATACGGACGAGGTGTCCGGCCCATCCTAGTCATGCTTTTTCTAGCAGTGCATGGATGCTGGGCATGTTAGCCCTCGAGAGAACCTCGATGTCAGTGACACGATCTTGCCATCGGATGTGGAATATTCGCCTCAGGCAACCTGTGTGGAAGTGGTTTAACCTCCTTGCATGTCCAGAGGATACAGTCCAGCTTTCGCAAGCGTATAGTAGGGTTGGAATGATGGTTGCACGGTAGACTTTGAGTTTGGTCTTGACGCTGATGCCACGACGTGCCCAGGCCATCGAGCGCATTCTACCAAAGGCTTATATAGAGCTAGAGCTTAGACACAAAGGTCAAAGTCTTCATGTGCTTCATGGCTAATACGTGGATGAAACTTGCACAAGGATTACACAAGAAAGGTTTGCTCAAAGTTTGGTTGGTTGGTTATTGATGTATTGAAGTCCATAAAGTATTGAGTAGACCAGTAGTCCATGAAGTATTGAGTAGACCAGTAGTCCATGAAGTATTGAGTAGTCCAGTAGTCCATGAAGTATTGAGTAGTCTAGTAGTCCATGAAGTATTGAGTAGTCTAGTAGTCCATGAAGTATTGAGTAGTCTAGTAGTCCATGAAGTATTGAGTAGTCCATGAAGTATTGAGTAGTCTAGTAGTCCATGAAGTATTGAGTAGTCCAGTAGTCCATGAAGTATTGAGTAGCCCAGTAGTTCATGAAGTATTGAGTAGCCCAGTAGTCCATGAAGTATTGAGTAGCCCAGTAGTCCATGAAGTATTGAGTAGTCCAATAGTTCATGAAGTATTGAGTAGTCCAGTAGCCCACTAGTCCAGTAGCCCATGAAGTATTGGGTAACCATATAAACTTGGTGGGAGTTGCATGAGAAAAGCACGTAGACCTTCTTGTGCTGAGACACGCTCCAGCCAACAACACACTGGAGTCTCTGCCAGTTATATTAGCCATGCCATTGTAATATGAACACTTGTGCATAGATTTTGTCTTAGTTATAAATCTGTTTTGTGTCGATGGATGCTGATAGAGTGACAATAATTGCCTACCTTGAACTATTCGAGGCAAATTGTTACCTGAACTTTGAACAACGCCACGTTTATTGTTACCTCCACTTTGAACAGTTCAAGGGAAATGATAACATGAACAGTTGAAGGGAAATTATAGCTTGAGCAGTTGAAGGCAAATGATAACTTGAGCAGAAGGGAAATGATTCCTTCTTTGAAAAAAGGAAAACTAAATAATGATGTAACAAAGAGTTAAAGGCGTATTGTTACCTTCATCCTGAACAATTCAAGGGCTATGCTGATTTCTCTGAACAATTCAAGGGCTATGCTGATTTCTCTGAACAATTCAAGGGCTATGCTGATTTCTCTGAACAATTCAAGGGCTATGCTTATTTCTCTGAACAATGCAAGGGCTATGCTGATTTCTCTGAACAATGCAAGGGCTATGCTGATTTCTCTGAACAATGCAAGGGCTATGCTGATTTCTCTGAACAATTCAAGGGCTATGCTTATTTCTCTGAACAATGCAAGGGCTATGCTGATTTCTCTGAACAATTCAAGGGCTATGCTTATTTCTCTGAACAATGCAAGGGCTATGCTTATTTCTCTGAACAATGCAAGGGCTATGCTGATTTCTCTGAACAATTCAAGGGCTATGCTTATTTCTCTGAACAATGCAAGGGCTATGCTTATTTCTCTGAACAATTCAAGGGCTATGCTTATTTCTCTGAACAATGCAAGGGCTATGCTTATTTCTCTGAACAATTCAAGGAAATGTATTGTTTGCCTTGAACAAATCAAGGGAAGTGGATTAACCTACATCTTGTTTGTTTGATTCATGTGTTGTGTTTGTTCTGTCTTGTGTGCTAGTACTGTGTTGTGTTTGTTCTTTCTTGTGTGCTTATACTGTGTTGTGTTTGTTCTGTCTTGTGTGCTAGTACTGTGTACTTTCTGTGACATCACAGCAGCCTAAAATAATATCTCAACAAACTGCAGAAAGAAATTAGCAGTGAGTGTAACTGTGTAGCAGAGTCCAGGTTTCCACTGGGGTTTTTCTATCTAGAATGTTACCACATGTATCCACATCATTCACGACCACACACAGCAAATAGCATAGCACACAGCAGGTGGCATATTTATTACATCATATTCATACAACTATTAAAGTGAGTACAATGAGATTACAAACAACACAAGAAATAAATCTTATCTAAATAGATTCGCGGAGGTTGTAAGCAAAAAGCTATTGAATGTTGCCCCCGATTAATCCAACCCAGTTCTAGTCGCACACTCCCCTCCCCTTATCTGCACCCTCAACACACTCTCAAAAACTCGTCTTCACGATTGTATCCTGTGCATTCACTCCCACTCACATAAATTGATCTGCGTATACACACGCTCTGGAACATACATTGTTCCCTCTGTGTCCTTCACACACCACACACACACATCCAGATCTCTCCTAGCTGATCTGTACACTCGTGCAACCAATCAGGATATGCATCGTTCACAAGGTGTCCTGCACGTACAACACACATTCATCTCTCTACTAGACACAGGGCGCCCGACACACACCTTATAGAGCGACTGGCCAAGACTCAAAGGTGTATGCTAGTTGAGCCACCCTGTATTCCATTCTATCTCACTAACATTCGTCAAACAGCCTATCAATCGTTCTTCTATAAAGTCGGCGAGCTAAACAGACCACTAGCTAAATTCTGTATGTCTCTCTCTCTCTCTCTCTCTCTCTCTCTCTCTCACACACACACACACACACACACAGGTACCTTTGTTCTTAGAGTCGCTGACCACATCAACCCTGCCCTAAATGCTCATGCTCCGGCTGGAACTGTTACAACTGTGGTACTGATGAAATGTCTGCTGAAAATAAAGTAAAGTGCTCAGTATACAAGAAACACAGAAAGCACAAATGAACAAAACTATCACTGTAATTGTTGGACGACGGACTAATGTAAGGAAACATACCAGCAAAACTGCCATGCTGACCACTGTAATTGTTGGACGACGGACTGATGTAAGGAAACATACCAGCAAAACTGCCATGCTGACCACTGTAATTGTTGGACGACGGACTAATGTAAGGAAACATACCAGCAAAACTGCCATGCTGACCACTGTAATTGTTGGACGACGGACTGATGTAAGGAAACATACCAGCAAAACTGCCATGTTGACCACTGCTTTTGTTTGATGATGGACTGATGTAAGGAAACATACCAGCAAGAATAATCAAAATAATATTTATTATGTGCACAAGAAGACTATCTTCAGGATGATGTTATTCAATGTGGGTCGATATGTGACAGAACGCTGACCAAACATTTCTTACATTCAAATAGTTTCATCCTGTTTCAGCTGACCAAACATTTCTTAGATTTTTTTTTTTTTTTGCGTTCGCCTTATTTCTCTAATCCCGAAGACGGTGTGCGTTGCACTGCGTTTTTATTTTGCGCCGGTCGGCCCAGTGCATCCGACTTCAGCATGCATTTTATGTAAGGGTCTGCTTCCTCCTGCATTTTCTAAGGGTTTGCTTCCCTGGGGTAACGGCCGGTGCTGTGGTGGGGATCGAACCCAGCACCTTCTGGTTGTGAGCCGTGTCACTTAACCACTAGGCCACGCCGTCCCCTATTTCTTACATTCAAATAGTTTCATCCTGTTTCAGCTGACCAAACATTTCTTACATTCAAATAGTTTCATCCTGTTTCAGCTGACCAAACACTTCTTACATTCAAATAGTTTCATCCTGTTTCAGCTGACCAAACATTTCTTACATTCAAATAGTTTCATCCTGTTTCAGCTGACCAAACATGAACATTGGAAACTGAAGGAGAGATTGAACAAATAATATCCATTTTGTTGGTGAATCAATCGTGTGGCTCAGCCTCCATAGTTTGTAACAAGAGTTAGGGCCCATGCCCGCTCTGACCTATGACTATACTTAATGTCATATTGTGGCTGGCCTCATAGGTCTATGCAGACCACTAATGCTTCCGGCAGATCGGCCGTAAGGCTGTTTCTCTTCCTAATAACTTTAGCTAAAGCTGCACTTCTAATTTCCTGTCAAGAGTTTGCTGCACCAAGTTTGCTGCACCAAACCTAGCTTGCGGACTATCTCAGTGGTCGCCACACATTTCTCAACTAAATGTCAGCATTTCTCTGTTGAAGTCTGCATTTCTCTGTTAAATGTCAGCATTTCTCTGTTAAATGTCAGCATTTCTCTGTTAAATGTCAGCATTTCTCTGTTAAACATTGAAAGAATGAAACTTTCAGCTCTATCTAGTTCTAGTCGTATGTGCCATTTTAATGACTCTGAAATAGTAGCACACACACACATACACACCTGCCGAAGACAAATGTGTCAGACCAAAACGTACAAATAATGCAGTTAAGCTGTAAACTAGCAACACAGCGCATTCCGTCTCTAGACTACATCCAGCTACTTGCAAAGCCCTGTTCAGGACTTGGTAGCGGGAGATTGAGAACGTTCAGGGCTTGGTAGTGGGAGATTGAGAACGTTCAGGGCTTGGTAGCGGGAGATTGAGAACGTTCAGGGCTTGGTAGTGGGAGATTGAGAACGTTCAGGGCTTGGTAGCGGGAGATTGAGAACGTTCAGGGCTTGGTAGTGGGAGATTGAGAACGTTCAGGGCTTGGTAGCGGGAGATTGAGAACGTTCAGGGCTTGGTAGTGGGAGATTGAGAATGTTCAGGGCTTGGTAGTGGGAGATTGAGAACGTTCAGGGCTTGGTAGCGGGAGATTGAGAACGTTCAGGGCTTGGTAGCGGGAGATTGAGAACGTTCAGGTCTTGGTAGCGGGAGAGTGAGAACGTTCAGGGCTTGGTAGCGGGAGATTGAGAACGTTCAGGGCTTGGTAGTGGGAGATTGAGAACGTTCAGGGCTTGGTAGCGGGAGATTGAGAACGTTCAGGGCTTGGTAGTGGGAGATTGAGAATGTTCAGGGCTTGGTAGTGGGAGATTGAGAACGTTCAGGGCTTGGTAGCGGGAGATTGAGAACGTTCAGGGCTTGGTAGCGGGAGATTGAGAACGTTCAGGGCTTGGTAGCGGGAGATTGAGAACGTTCAGGTCTTGGTAGCGGGAGATTGAGAACGTTCAGGGCTTGGTAGCGGGAGATTGAGAACGTTCAGGGCTTGGTAGTGGGAGATTGAGAACGTTCAGGGCTTGGTAGCGGGAGATTGAGAACGTTCAGGGCTTGGTAGTGGGAGATTGAGAATGTTCAGGGCTTGGTAGTGGGAGATTGAGAACGTTCAGGGCTTGGTAGCGGGAGATTGAGAACGTTCAGGGCTTGGTAGCGGGAGATTGAGAACGTTCAGGGCTTGGTAGTGGGAGATTGAGAACGTTCAGGGCTTGGTAGCGGGAGATTGAGAACGTTCAGGGCTTGGTAGTGGGAGATTGAGAACGTTCAGGGCTTGGTAGCGGGAGATTGAGAACATTCAGGGCTTGGTAGCGGGAGATTGAGAACGTTCAGGGCTTGGTAGCGGGAGATTGAGAACGTTCAGGGCTTGGTAGCGGGAGATTGAGAACGTTCAGGGCTTGGTAGTGGAAGATTGAGAACGTTCAGGGCTTGGTAGTGGGAGATTGAGAACGTTCATGGCTTGGTAGCGGGAGATTGAGAACGTTCAGGGCTTGGTAGTGGGAGATTGAGAACGTTCAGGACTTGGTAGCGGGAGATTGAGAACGTTCAGGGCTTGGTAGCGGGAGATTGAGAACGTTCAGGGCTTGGTAGTGGGAGATTGAGAACGTTCAGGGCTTGGTAGCGGGAGATTGAGAACGTTCAGGGCTTGGTAGTGGGAGATTGAGAACGTTCAGGGCTTGGTAGCGGGAGATTGAGAACGTTCAGGGCTTGGTAGTGGGAGATTGAGAACGTTCAGGACTTGGTAGCGGGAGATTGAGAACGTTCAGGGCTTGGTAGCGGGAGATTGAGAACGTTCAGGGCTTGGTAGTGGGAGATTGAGAACGTTCAGGGCTTGGTAGCGGGAGATTGAGAACGTTCAGGGCTTGGTAGTGGGAGATTGAGAACGTTCAGGGCTTGGTAGCGGGAGATTGAGAACGTTCAGGGCTTGGTAGCGGGAGATTAAGAACGAACGCAGTAGAAGAAGAAGATACATACACACAATAATATTAACAGTTTTTACAAGATTGGGGATTACTAATTTACTCCATGGAGAGGGGGTGGGGACACCCGGTGCACAAATGGACTGTAAACACTCACTCGCCTGAAATCAGCTGGGAGGGGAGACACTTTCTAATAATAGAAATTAATTAAATTGAAAAGTACTGTATGAGAAAACCACCTTAAATATACTACTCGACAAGCGGGCCATCGACAAGTGAGCCCAAGTGAGCCATCGACAAGTGCGCCATCGTCAAGTGAGCCATCGACAAGTGAGCCATCATCAAGTGAGCCATCGACAAGCTGGTCATTGTCAAGTGAGCCATTGACAAGCGAGGTGCGCATGTATATGAAATCAATTATTTTGACCAAATATAAACAGAAATCTGATTTATTTTTGTGTTATGTTACGGAATGTGAGGTTTGATATGTGAGCTAATATTGGTCCATTTCCTGGTGCTTGTCTAGGTCAGGCAGACTTTAAAGAAGGTAGTTGCCACAGAGAGAGAGACAGAGAAGTCTGCTTCCATCTTCATTATCTAGTTGAGCTTATACAATCACTGACAACAATCAAGGCCATTCATTCTAGTGTGGTTTTATTTGGGCAGTTTGCCTTGGCTTCTTAGTTTTAAACAAAATACTACAACAAGGGGGGGGGGGGAGAGGTTAGCGGCTTGGCTCACAGGGGGGGGGGAGAGGTTAGCGGCTTGGCTCACAGGGGGGGGGAGAGGTTAGTGGCTTGGCTCAAGGGGGGAGAGAGGTTAGTGGCTTGGCTCACAGGGGGAGGAGAGGTAGAGAGGTTAGGGGCTTGGCTCACAGGGGGGGAGAGGTAGAGAGGTTAGTGGCTTGGCTCACAGGGGGGGGGAGAGGTAGAGAGGTTAGTGGCTTGGCTCACAGGGGGGGAGAGGTAGAGAGGTTAGTGGCTTGGCTCACAGGGGGGGAGAGGTAGAGAGGTTAGTGGCTTGGCTCACAGGGGGGGGGGGAGGAGTGTAGAGAGGTTAGTGGCTTGGCTCACAGGGGGGGGAGAGGTAGAGAGGTTAGTGGCTTGGCTCACAGGGGGGGGAGAGGTAGAGAGGTTAGTGGCTTGGCGTACAGGGGGGGGGGAGAGGTAGAGAGGTTAGTGGCTTGGCTCACAGGGGGGGGGGAGGAGTGTAGAGAGGTTAGTGGCTTGGCTCACAGGAGGGGGGGGGAGGAGTGTAGAAAGGTTAGTGGCTTGGCTCACAGGGGGGGGGGGAGGAGTGTAGAGAGGTTAGTGGCTTGGCTCACAGGGGGGGGGGAGGAGTGTAGAGAGGTTAGTGGCTTGGCTCACAAGGGGGGGGGAGGAGTGTAGAGAGGTTAGTGGCTTGGCTCACAGGGGGGGGGGGTGGGAGGAGTGTAGAGAGGTTAGTGGCTTGGCTCACAGGGAGGGAGAGAAGTGTAGAGAGGTTAGTGGCTTGGCTCACAGGGGGAGGGGAGGAGTGTAGAGAGGTTAGTGGCTTGGCTCACAGGGGGGGGGGGGAGGAGTGTAGAGAGGTTAGTGGCTTGGCTCACAAGGGGGGGGGGGAGGAGTGTAGAGAGGTTAGTGGCTTGGCTCACAAGGGGGGGGGGGAGGAGTGTAGAGAGGTTAGTGGCTTGGCTCACAGGGGGGGGGGGAGGAGTGTAGAGAGGTTAGTGGCTTGGCTCACAGGGGGGGGGGAGGAGTGTAGAGAGGTTAGTGGCTTGGCTCACAGGGGGGGGGGAGGAGTGTAGAGAGGTTAGTGGCTTGGCTCACAGGGGGGGGGGAGGAGTGTAGAGAGGTTAGTGGCTTGGCTCACAGGGGGGGGGGAGGAGTGTAGAGAGGTTAGTGGCTTGGCTCACAGGGGGGGGGAGGAGTGTAGAGAGGTTAGTGGCTTGGCTCACAGGGGGGGGGAGGAGTGTAGAGAGGTTAGTGGCTTGGCTCACAGGGGGGGGGGAGGAGTGTAGAGAGGTTAGTGGCTTGGCTCACAAGGGGGGGGGGAGGAGTGTAGAGAGGTTAGTGGCTTGGCTCACAAGGGGGGGGGGGGGAGGAGTGTAGAGAGGTTAGTGGCTTGGCTCACACTTGTGCTCCTTGGTATGATCACTTTACCTCCAGTAACAGATCACTCTTATAATAGTCAGCTGTTGTACTAATCTCTCCGTATCACTCACGGCATGTCAGCTGTTGTACTAATCTCTCCGTATCACTCACGGCATGTCAGCTGTTGTACTAATCTCTCCGTATCACTCACGGCATGTCAGCTGTTGTAATCTCTCCGTATCACTCACGGCATGTCAGCTGTTGTACTAATCTCTCCGTATCACTCACGGCATGTCAGCTGTTGTACTAATCTCTCCGTATCACTCACGGCATGTCAGCTGTTGTACTAATCTCTCCGTATCACTCACGGCATGTCAGCTGTTGTTCTAATCTCTCCGTATCACTCACGGCATGTCAGCTGTTGTTCTAATCTCTCCGTATCACTCACGGCATGTCAGCTGTTGTACTAATCTCTCCGTATCACTCACGGCATGTCAGCTGTTGTACTAATCTCTCCGTATCACTCACGGCATGTCAGCTGTTGTTCTAATCTCTCCGTATCACTCACGGCATGTCAGCTGTTGTTCTAATCTCTCCGTATCACTCACGGCATGTCAGCTGTTGTTCTAATCTCTCCGTATCACTCACGGCATGTCAGCTGTTGTACTAATCTCTCTGCATCACTCACGGCATGTGGGGTATTCCCCTTCCCCTGTTGGACTCTTACATTGAAACATTTGGATGTGCTCAAATATGTGGACTTGGCTTCAATCTTCCAGCATGAACTAATGTTTATGTTTAGCCTACATTGACATCTCTGTGCGTGAACTAATGTTATGTTTAGCCTACATTGAAATCTTCGTTCGTGAACTAATGTTAATGTTTAGCCTACATTGACATCTCCATGCGTGAACTAATGTTAATGTTTAGCCTACATTGACATCTCCGTGCGTGAACTAGTGTTTATGTTAGCCTACATTGACATCTCCGTGCGTGAACTAATGTTTATGTTTAGCCTAGTAATTAAATTGCTACTGATGTTGGGCTAGGGGTTTAAAGAAATGTTCAGGGACACCCGGGTTAAAGAAGACATGGAATGTTAACCAATGATAGACCTTGATTATTGTCAGAAGAAAGCATTTTGTCAGACCTGTATTTTTGCTGCACTCTGATTGCTTGTCTCTGTTATCACTGCTTGATCATGGCCAGCCTGCTTGTTCATGCCCTGGTTCTGTCAGGAGCTTTATTTGTGGGCTCAATGTGTGACAAGAGTTTGTCAGGGAATGCAGATTCTTATCAACTGATATTCTGGCATGTTGCACTCCAGCTAGTGGATATATTGGTTACTGTAAGCGCTGTTATGAAAGGTGAATTGCCTGATTTGTCTGCACACTTGATTGCTAATATAAACAAAAAATTGACTACACCCCCATGGCCAGAAGAGGAATAACTCAGAGAGATATCAGACACCCCCAGAGCTAGAAGAGGAATAACTCAGAGAGATATCAGACACCCCCAGAGCTAGAAGAGGAATAACTCAGAGAGATATCAGACACCCCCAGAGCTAGAAGAGGAATAACTCAGAGAGTTATCAGACACCCCCAGAGCTATAAGAGGAATAACTCAGAGATATCAGACACCCCCAGAGCTATAAGAGGAATAACTCAGAGATATCAGCTGTTATGTTGGGACACCCAACCACAGCACAGATGCGTGTGTTATGTGAATTTAAAATAAGTGAAAATGTTATGTGAAAAGTGTATAGAGGTGATTGACTACTGTATGGGTACGTAACATAACTTCTAGATGGAGCATTTGTCACAAATAATGCATAGATGTAGTGCATACATGGTAGTCCTATAGCATGTACTACTGTTGTAGGTGATGGAGTGGGACAGGCTTGCTTGTACAAGCTGCTCTCAGCTTTTTGTGAAGTGGAGTGGCCAGTTACAATTATTGCATTCTGACAGTGATAGACTTGCATTCTCTGACTGACTTGGATAGACTTTCATTCTCTGTCTGTGATAGACTTGCATTCTCTGGGATAAACTTGCATTCTCTGACTGACTTGGATAGACTTTCATTCTCTGTCTGTGATAGACTTGCATTCTCTGGGATAAACTTGCATTCTCTGACTGACTTGGATAGACTTTCATTCTCTGTCTGTGATAGACTTGCATTCTCTGACTGACTTGGATAGACTTTCATTCTCTGTCTGTGATAGACTTGCATTCTCTGGGATAAACTTGCATTCTCTGACTGACTTGGATAGACTTTCATTCTCTGTCTGTGATAGACTTGCATTCTGACAGTGATAGACTTGCATTCTCTGACTGACTTGGATAGACTTTCATTCTCTGTCTGTGATAGATTTGCATTCTCTGACTGACTTGGATAGACTTTCATTCTCTGTCTGTGATAGACTTGCATTCTGACAGTGATAGACTTGCATTCTCTGACTGACTTGGATAGACTTTCATTCTCTGTCTGTGATAGATTTGCATTCTCTGACTGACTTGGATAGACTTTCATTCTCTGTCTGTGATAGACTTGCATTCTCTGGGATAAACTTGCATTCTCTGACTGACTGTGATAAACTTCTTTATACTGATTTAGAAGACTCTGCAGAGTCTGTATACAACCATTTTATTTACATTTCCTTAATCTAAAAGCTATGCACATCCAATTTATTTTTAAATGCATTAACTGTCCCTGCCTCCACTACCTCTCCTAACAATGCATTCCAAGCAGACACCACTCTCTGACTAAAATAATATTTCCTAATATCTAACCTGGACCTCTCTTTAGTCAGCTTGTAGCTATGCCCTCTTGTTCTTGTGGGTGGCTGTATTTTAAAAAAAACTTGTTATAGTCTAATTTATCCATTCCTCTGATCATCTTATAAACCTGAATTAAGTCGCCACGAATTCTTCTCTTGCATTCTCTGACTATGATAGACTTGCATTCTCTGACTGACTGTGATAGAAAAGGGGCCAATTTACAGCTGAGTAGATTGGATCATAGATTGACCAGGATTTTTACTCTATTTTGCCAGGACAGACACATCCTCAAACCATAGATGTGGTAGTGTAGGAAATATCAATTAGAAACAGTTCTTGTGAAATCGAATTTAGAAAAAAAAATCTTAAGAAATGAAAATTAGATATATAGTTGACGTGAAATAGTAGTTGAAAAACAAAACACATCTGACACGTCAAACACCGTCAAGTATTCCTAAGTCAGACTTTCATATCATATGCTTCTTCATGTCTGATACACCTTTGAAGGATACTTTCTTTTCTCTGTGTTATCTCTGTGTTCTATCATACGACCATCTTTCGTTTCTATCCAGTCGGTGTACATTTCCAGAGATTATAATCACATTTCTTCCCATCATGCTCTGTCTCTGTAAGTCTGCCCGAGACATACAGTTTTACTGATTCACTTTATTTGAAGTATTTTAACTTCACACTCAGCTTCTCTTCATTTACTTGATTTTCTCCTTGCCAATGTCGTCGTTGTCTCAGACAGAACCATTTATTTTTGTTTTATTTGCTAATTCAATATTTTTTCTCATATTTGTAACAATTGTGTGACAGAATATGATGGCCCTGTTATGTTCATGTCATGTTGTTAATGTACTCACCTGTTCCCTACGGTGCAGTTTCTTCTTGCTACTTTTAATGTTTGAAAAAAGAGGGAAAAAAACCTTTTTTTTCTAATAAAAATAAAGCTACAATAACATTGACAAATATGACATCGGAACAATAACATCAACATAACATGCTTCACATAAATCAACATAACATGCTTCACATACATCAACATAACATGCTTCACATACATCAACATAACATGCTTCACATACATCAACATAACATGCTTCACATACATCAACATAACATGCTTCACATACATCAACATAACATGCTTCACATACATCAACATAACATGCTTCACATACATCAACATAACATGCTTCACATACATCAACATAACATGCTTCACATACATCAACATAACATGCTTCACATACATCAACATAACATGCTTCACATACATCAACATAACATGCTTCACATACATCAACATAACATGCTTCACATACATCAACATAACATGCTTCACATACATCAACATAACATGCTTCACATACATCAACATAACATGCTTCACATACATCAACATAACATGCTTCACATACATCAACATAACATGCTTCACATACATCAACATAACATGCTTCACATACATCAACATAACATGCTTCACATACATCAACATAACATGCTTCACATACATCAACATAGCATGCTTCAAATACATCAACATAACATGCTTCACATACATCAACATAACATGCTTCACATACATCAACATAACATGCTTCACATACATCAACATAACATGCTTCACATACATCAACAAAATAACCATCAATTAATATGGTTCAGATACACAGTCAGAAGAAAATCATGGACAAATATGGAATGTCTGTACAGAGAGAACAGGACAGGGGATAGAACACAACCTTGACTCACTCCCCTTTTTACCTGTTTAAAATCTCCCACTTGATTGTTAATTCTCATAGCTTCAGTCTGTCCCCAATTCCCATAGTCCCAGTCTGTCCCCAATTCTCATAGTCCCAGTCTGTCCCCAATTCTCATAGTCCCAGTCTTTCCCCAATTCTCATAGTCCCAGTCTGTCCCCAATTCTCATAGTCCCAGTCTTTCCCCAATTCTCATAGTCCCAGTCTGTCCCCAATTCTCATAGTCCCAGTCTGTCCCCAATTCTCATAGTCCCAGTCTGTCCCCAATACATATTCTGAATGATCCTGAGGCCCTTGCCATCAATATGTGAACATTTCAGTATTTGGATGAGCTCCGTGTTTTCCCTGTTGAACGCTACTACATCATTTATGAGACACAGATATAACCTCGTCCCTAATAGGCACATAAGCATCTCATAGTGTAGGCATGTTACTAGGCCTTCCTATGCATCTACTAATGGACTAAACATGGCAGCACATGCCATATTTGGTACACACAATCGACACATGCCATATTTGGTACACACAATCGACACATGCCATATTTGGTACACACAATCGACACATGCCATATTTGGTACACACAATTGACACATGATATATTTGGTACACACAATTGACACATGCCATATTTGGTACACACAATTGACACATGTTATATTTGGTACACACAATCGACACATGCCATATTTAGTACACACAATCGACACATGTTATATTTTGTACACACAATTGACACATGTTATATTTGGTACACACAATTGACACATGCCATATTTGGCACACACAATTGACACATGCCATGTTTGAAGTGTGCAAAATGTCATGCTTCTATTTTCATTATTAGTTGAGAAAAACGATGTGGTCCATTACTTTCTGAACGCCCCCGGTAGCTTCCTGTGAGAGCACAACATCCCTGTAATATAATTGCATTTTCTCTTCATTTATTTTGCAATTATTTGTAACAAATTTATAATTCTAATTCTGTTCTAGCAGTGTTTACTCATATAATTTTTTATTCTAATCCTATTCGAGCAGTGTTTACTCATATAATTTTTTATTCTAATCCTATTCGAGCAGTGTTTACTCATATAATTTTTTATTCTAATCCTATTCGAGCAGTGTTTACTCATATAATTTTTTATTCTAATCCTATTCGAGCAGTGTTTACTCATATAATTTTTTATTCTAATCCTATTCGAGCAGTGTTTACTCATATAATTTTTTATTCTAATCCTATTCGAGCAGTGTTTACTCATATAATTTTTTATTCTAATCCTATTCGAGCAGTGTTTACTCATATAATTTTTTATTCTAATCCTATTCGAGCAGTGTTTACTCATATAATTTTTTATTCTAATCCTGTTCAAACAGTGTTTATTCATATTTTTTTAAATTCTAATCCTGTTCAAACTGTTTATTCATATAATTTGTTATTCTAATCCTTTTCAAACAGTGTTTATTTATATAGTTTTTTATTCTAATCCTGTTTGAGCAGTGTTTATTCATATAATTTTTTATTCTAATCCTTTTCAAACAGTGTTTATTTATATAGTTTTTTAATCTAATCCTGTTCGAGCAGTGTTTATTCATATAATTTTTTTACTGCCTCAGTTCATTTTGTGTAGGAAAATTGTTTTTTGGAATTATTTTCATGTCATATTTGACTTTGATTGAGTTCCTGTCATGCTAATGGTATGTAGTTGTTCTCGTGACACTGTACCTGCATAGCTTTCATGACTTGTTCATACAGTATTTTGCTATATCATTTTTTCTGATCTATTTCATTTTGTGGAAATTACTCACTTCACTTATTTTTCCTTTTAATTTTTTTAATGACATCTTTTCCGGGTATTTATAAATACTTTTGAAACTAATCACTTTTAAATCTTACCATTTACGGAATTTTGTTAACAAACAGTACTCAACTTCTTCATTCAACTTTGACATTCATCCTTGACACACATCCTTGGCAAACAGCCTTGACACACATCCTTGACATATAACCTTGACACACATCCTTGACATACATCCTTGACACACATCTTCGACACACATCTTTGATATACAACCTTGACACACTTCTTCGTACGCTGTCAGACGTCAACCTTTATTTTTTCGAAAAAAGCAGCGGTCATCCTGAGGCTGTTGACACTGCCATAGAGCTTGTCTAGTGTTGCCACTGGTGATGGCCACATCTGCTTTCTCTGATCCTCGAATGTCGGGCAGTTTTGCAGCAAATGCTCAGCGGTCATTTTCCCAGTACCGCACGAGCATTCGTCGGTGCCACCTATCTTCAATTTGTTGAATAGGTGGTACCTCAGTCTATTGTGGCCAGTGCGAAGTCTGAAGACCACGACCTGCTCTCTTCTGTTCAACTGGTAATAGGCATCGTTTTTGGTGTAACCAGTATGTTCGGTTTCCCATTTGGTCATGTATCTGGCTTTGATAAGCCGTTTTGACTCTTCGTACGTCATACTAGTATCTGTTTGTGGTAGTCTTGCACCTTCTTTTGCCAGTCTGTCTGCCTCCTCGTTGCCTTGGATGTTACAGTGGGATGGAACCCACTGTACCACTACTCTTTTTGGTGCGGACTGCTGGCATAGTTGACAGAGTACTGCTCTTAAATCATTAAGTTCAGTATTTTTCTGACTTTTTAGAGCTGTGACTACTGCCAGGGCATCTGTAAGCAGGACTATATGGCTTTCATTGCTTTTGCCTGTCACCATTTCTTCTACTGCAGCCTCAGTGCCTCTGCCTCCGCTCTGAAATTGCTTGAATATTTTCCAGTTGCCACTGACAGTGCTATTTTTCTACCATTTGGTAGGCTCAGGAATACCCCTGCCGATCCATTCTGTGATGTGTTTGTTACAGAACCGTCGGTGTATGCATGGGTCCAGTCCATGGTTGGGTAGTTTTTCGTTATGTACCTCAGGGTTATGTCTCTTCTTTCTTTTTCAGTATGGCTGTTCTTTTTTTCAATACCTGGTATATTTTCTACCACCTCTGGAAATATATGCTGCCTTCAGGTAGGTTTGCGTACAGTAGGGATGGGCTTTGGTGTTGTTAATGCGTTCATAGGGTCTTCGTTCATCTTTGCTTTGGCTATTTCTGCAAAGTTTCTTCGCTTTAGTTTCCCCATTTCCAAAATTATTTAGTCTCTGATGCATTGGATGGTCAGTCAGTCTTCTGAGTTTCTCTGCTTGCTGCTGGGCTTTGCAGTCTCTTCTGTCGGTCATGGATTGCAGATTTGTAATCTTTTCAAGTTCTACAATTGGCGTTGACTTCATGCCTCCTGTTATAATTCTCATGGCTTGGTTTTGAAGTTTGCTAATTTTATCAAAGTTTGCCTTTGCTGCTGTTGTCTATGCCGCAATGCTATACTCGAGAAATGGTCTCACTCTTCCAGTGTAAAGTTTCTTTAGTATACTTTCGTCTGCTCCCCAGCTTGTGCCAGCAAGTTTCCTCATGATTGCCATTCTTTCTCTGGCTCTCATTCGGTTTCTCTCGATCTGACTTTCCCAGGTAGTTTGTTTTGTCGTTTGGCCGCAGATATTTGCCGTTAAGACTTGTTTTGGGGTTTGTTTGAAAGCGAGAATATCGTACATGTTGTTTTTTCCTCATTTATTTTGACCAGCCATGAGTTCACCCACTCCTCCAGCGATGTTAGGGCCTGCTGCATCTGATTGCTTGCTATGGTGAGATTCTTTTCAGATGTCCACATAGCCAGATCGTCTGCAAACATTGAGCTATGGACTCTTCTTGGTATATTCTCTGCGATGTTATTTATATATACCAGGAAGAGTGTGGGTGACAGTACTCCCCCTTGGGGTACTCCCTGCTCAAGTGTCACCTTTCTGCTCATATGCCCTTGTACTTGAACTCTGGCTCCGTGTGTTGATGGTTTCGCACAGCCCATCTGTCAGGATTGCAAATCTGTCCCAGTCGGCTCGTTTATAGTTCCAACATGGGAGCAGTTTTGTTTCCTGTGGGCCTACTTCCATATCAACCTCTAGCCTAATTGGTCTGTGGTCGCTACCTGCCAATTGGTTGAGCACCTGGCGGTCTATTTTGTGGTGAATATCCACCGTGGAAAAGGCCAAGTCTAGAGTAGAGGTGGTATGCCATGTTCTAGAATAGAGGCTAGGGCTATCCTCCGGCCTATTGATAAGGCAGAGATTTGTGTCTATCTCCCAATCTTCCACTTCGTCACCTCTGTTGTCTGTGTCCAAGTATCCCCATCTCTCCGAGTGGCTGTTGAAGTCTCCAACTACTATGCAGTTGGAGTCTTTGACTTCCATACTCGAGAGCGATAGGTCTTTGTTTGGTGGTCCGTACAGATTGAAAATGCGGATCTTCGTTTCTTGGGTCATTATGTCAACTCCTACAATTTCTGCTTGTCCGATGTGATTGACAGCTACCACGCTACTCGGTATGCAGTCAGTATCAGAACCCCTCCTTTGTGACCTTTTCTATCAAGACGGAAGGTCTGGTATCCTCTGATTGAGAATTTGTGGTTGTTGTTGTTGAGGTGCGTTTCTTGGATACATGCCACATCAATCTTACCTTCATGCAAGTGAAAGCTTGTTAGTGAAAGCTTTTTTTTAATGACTCCCTCCGCATTCCACTGTAGTATTCTGAGCGTCTTGTGTTTTTGGTCAATAGTTTTTGCCCCAACACCTTGTGCCTTGACTCCACAGCACATGGGTGGGTGACCACCAGTAGCATTGGGTGGGCCCCTCCGAGGCGTGAGGCCCGGCACTCTCGCTGCCTGGCGGAACTCCACAGGATGAGCGCCACACTATTTTCTGATAGGTTGTACCGTCATCATACAGCGATATATGTTGCACTGTTTCGTTAAGCCTGTGGCCCAGTGCATCCGATTTCAACAGGCGTTTCTGTAGGGATGCCCTCCTTAGCCTATGGCTGTCCCCAGCCTGTCTTCAAGGCAGCAGTTGTTTGTGGTCAGAGTTGTCTCACTTAGGGAAGTTGTCTTGCAGGACTATCGAGTCTTCACCACTCGTGTCTATAGGGTTTGGCAATGATATGATGGACTATGTACTAGTTTGTACTATCCTGGAAGAGAGGCAGTCCAGTGTGTCTGTGTCCCAGGATCGTCACGTCCTGCCAGAAACGTAGCATATGCATGTGAGTGAGGTATCTCTTTGCTCCCTTTATTTTCTCGGCTCATCTGCAGTGATAGCACGCCTAGCATTCCCCGCCACCTGGGAGGTTGTCACAATAGGGCAGAGGTGCAATGTCCGCTGGACTGCATCTCTTCTGCGTCCATTGGGATGACTGATAGCAGACAGAGGTAAAGAGCGAGGCAGGAGTGCCTTTAACCAGGGGACAAGTCTGGTCATGGCACTGAGATGTTGTTCGTCTGGTGTGCGGACATATCCCATGATCAAGGGCTGAGTCTCAACAGTTCGCAGTGAGGTGGCTGCTCTACTGCTTTCGACACCCCGACTGAGAACTAAGTCTTCTACTAGTGGTTCACACCTCATCGCCGTATGGGGTGAATATCGAGCAGCTTCCCGCCCGCTTTGATCGGCGGACGGCAGAGACCTCTTTCTGCGGCTCGACCGGGTCGGGCTGAGACGCGAGCCCCAGGTCCCAACCATATTGTAGCCTCCCATCACAGTGGTGCTGAGATTTTGGGCTAGATTCCGGCTTAGAGGTGTTCGGCCGTAATCCCTCAGCCTAGCACGTGGACCAAATGTCTGCGACTCCTCTAGAATTGAGCAGGATTACCGTAGCAATGCCCTGTCATTTGTAGGGTAAAACTGACCTGTCTTCCGAGGGTCTAATACAAGCACCCGTTCACTATTAGACCCACTAAACCAAGGCCACACGGTCAAGTTCAATAAAGTAATAGAATTCTATGTTTAGACTGTAAACCAAGGCTGTCTCTTGACCCATTTATCACCTTGGATTCTATGGAAACATGGGATTGTCTCTCTTCACTGATTCTATAGGAACATTGGATTGTCTCTCTTCACTGATTCTATGGGAACATGGGATTGTCTTCCTTCACTGATTCTATAGGAACATTGGATTGTCTCTCTTCACTGATTCTATGGGAACATGGGATTGTCTTCCTTCACTGATTCTATGGAAACATGGGATTGTCTCTCTTCACTGATTCTATGGGAACATGGGATTGTCTTCCTTCACTGATTCTATGGGAACATGGGATTGTCTTCCTTCACTGATTCTATGGGAACATGGGATTGTCTCTCTTCACTGATTCTATGGGAACATGGGAATGTCTCTCTTCACTGATTCTATGGGAACATGGAATTGTCTATCTTTACTGATTCATATTTGTGGCCATCTCCTTGACCTCCACTCGTGTGGTCCCACATATCTTGGCTCCTCTTCCACTGCTCTTCACCAGGTGATCATTGCCCTCCCTATTGTCCATCATTGCCCCTCCCGCCATTGCCCTTATTGCCCCCTCCCTGTATTTCCCCCTCATTGTCATCCCCATTGCCCCCATTGCTCTCCACATTGCCCCCCCCACATTGCCCTCCTCATTGCCCCCTCATTGCCTTCTTGCACTGATCCCCTGTGGGTCTCAATCTAGTTCTAGTCTGATTATATAAACACAGGTTCCTACTGAGATATCTTGATTGATGTTTTGTTATGTAGAACCGACATGACTGCACTACAGGCAGACTTCAGGTGCTCTCTCATAGAATTGTTTGTTGTTACACCTCTCCTTCTGCTATGAAGGATGTCACAGAGATATCTAATAGTGATGGTCTGCCGTGTGGATGTGACGGAGACATCTGTTTGTGGTGGTCATCAGTCTGGATGTCACAGAGATATCTAATAGTGATGGTCTGCCGTGTGGATGTGACGGAGACATCTGTTTGTGGTGGTCATCAGTCTGGATGTCACAGAGATATCTAATAGTGATGGTCTGCCGTGTGGATGTGATGGAGACATCTGTTTGTGGTGGTCATCAGTCTGGTTGTGACAGAGATATGTTAATGATGGTCGTCTGGATGTGACCGTCATCGACCTGGATATAACGGAGACATCTGTTTGGATGTGACAGTCGCCGGTCTGGATGTGACGGTCGTCGGTCAGGATGTGATACTCTTATCTATATGGTATTTTTTTCTAGCCATAAGGTATAACTGATTGTACATTAGCCTGGCTACTTGTAGCTTGTACATTAGCCTGGCTACTTGTAGCTTGTACATTAGTCTGGCTACTTGTAGCTTGTACATTAGCCTGGCTACTTGTAGCTTGTACATTAGTCTGGCTACTTGTAGCTTGTACATTAGTCTGGCTACTTGTAGCTTGTACATTAGCCTGGCTACTTGTAGCTTGTACATTAGTCTGGCTACTTGTAGCTTGTACATTAGTCTGGCTACTTGTAGCTTGTACATTAGCCTGGCTACTTGTAGCTTGTACATTAGTCTGGCTACTTGTAGCTTGTACATTAGTCTGGCTACTTGTAGCTTGTACATTAGTCTGGCTACTTGTAGCTTGTACATTAGTCTGGCTACTTGTAGCTTGTACATTAGCCTGGCTACTTGTAGCTTGTACATTAGTCTAGCTACTTGTAGCTTGTACATTAGCCTGGCTACTTGTAGCTTCTCTAACAAATCGTATATAAATTTACTTTGCACATGTAAATATCCTTGCAGACCACCGAGGGTTTCTGGGAAGCAGCCAAGGCCGAAGAACCGACGAGCTAACAGAGTACCACACAGCAGGGCCTAAGAAAGAGATTGAGTATTTCTTTGCATCAGATGCCAGGTATATTCAACTTCTCTGTTAGCTGTTTGTTGAAAGCAGAGGACACACCAACCACCAGTACAAGTCTAGAGTAAACAGAGAGATCGTTAGAACACACTCTGGTTGAAACAACAATAGAACCAGACATGCACTGCCTTAGAACCCACACGGGAAGAGACGAGTGGTGAAGCCAAAGGTCACCTAATGAAGAACATTGGAAGATGAAGTCAAGGAAACTGCAGGCTCATGGACTGAGTGCAAGAAGGCAGCCCAAATTGTGGAGAATAACAGTTATTGATCCTACACAATTAGAAATGATGAGAAATGTGGGCTTGGTGTGTACATCATCAGAGTGGCTTTAACCAAATTGGAGGGGTTGAAAGTGGATAAATGTCCAGGTCAAGATGGTATTCATCCAAAATTGGATGGGTTGAAAGTGGATAAATGTCCAGGTCAAGATGGTATTCATCCAAAATTGGATGGGTTTAAAGTGGATAAATGTCCAGGTCAAGATGGTATTCATCCAAAATTGCTGTTTGAAATTAGAGACCAACTAGCAAAACCATTGGCTATATTATGTTCTCAATCACTTACAAAAGGGATTGTTCCACGGGATTGGAAAGATGCAGGAGTGATCCCCTTATTCAAAAAAAGGCAAAAAATCAGATCCAGCAAATTATAGACCTGTGAGTTTAACGAGCATAGTCTGTAAATTGTTAGAGTCAATAATCAAAGAAAACATTGTAATGCATTTAGACAAGTTTAATCCAATCAGAAAGGGTCAGCATGGGTTTACTAGAGGCAGATCATGCTTAACAAATCTATTAGAATTTATGGAGGAGGTTACTAAAATGATAGATAAGGGGAGCTAGTGGACGTTATTTATCTAGATTTTAGTACCTCATCAAAGATTATTTAGGAAGTTAAAATCACATGGAATAGGTGGGGAAGTTGCCAAATGGATTGACAATTGGTTAACGGGAAGAAGGCAGAGGGTGGTCATAAATAAGGAGTACTCTGAGTGGTGTGAAGTGAAAAGTGGTGCGCCACAGAGCTCGTTTTTTGGACCAATTATGTTCTTGATATATATATGTATAAATGATTTGGACATTGATATGGGATCCATGATTGCAAAATTTGCTGGTGACCCAAAACTATGTAGTAGTGTCTCATCTAAAGCGGAAGTGGATATATTGATGTCGGATTTAGATAAAATTCAAGAATGGTCTGTAAGCTGGCAAATGGAGTTTAATGTAGATAAATGTACAGTCATCCACATGGGTAGATCCAAAATGGAACATAATTACAGAATGGGCGAAAACAATATTAGAATGATTGAAAAGAAAAGGGACCTAGGGGTTATAATAGATCATACAGGAAAAGTGAGTGAGCAAGTCCAGGTAGCAGTGAAAAAGGCAAATTCAATGTTAGGTTTGATAAAAAGAAATATTAAACATAGGAGCAAGATAGTGAAAGTCAAACTGTATAAAGCATTAGGTAGACCTAGATTGGAGTACTGTGTACAGGTGTGGAGTCCTTATCATAGAGGGGATATAAACATGCTGGAAAGGTTACAAAGAAGAGCGACAAAGCTGATAGTGAGATTCCAGAATTACAGTTATCAGGAAAGAGAAAAACCAGCCTACAGCATTTAGAAAAGAGAAGAATTCGAGGTGACTTAATACATGTTTATAAGATGATTAGAGAAATGGATAAATTAGATTATAACAAGTTTTTTCAAAAAACACCACCTACAAGAACAAGAGAGCACCGCTACAAATTAACTAAAGAAAGATTCAGATTAGATATTAGGAAATATTTTTTTAGTCAGAGAGTGGTGAATGCTTGGAATGTATTGCCATAGGAAGTAGTGGAGGCAGGGACAGTTAATGCATTTAAGAATATATTGGATGCGCATAGCTTTTAGAGCAGGGTAATGTAAATTAAACTGGTTGTATACAGACTGCAGAGTCTTCTAAACCAGTATAAAGATGTTAAGTTAAGTTAAAGGAAATCAGTGTGGTCCAGTGTTGTGTGAGCATGAAATCGTTGTGGTCCAGTGTTGTGTGAGCATGAAATCGTTGTGGTCCAGTGTTGTGTGAGCATGAAATCGTTGTGGTCCAGTGTTGTGTGAGCATGAAATCGTTGTGGTCCAGTGTTGTGTGAGCATGAAATCGTTGTGGCCCAGTGTTGTGTGAGCATGAAATCGTTGTGGTCCAGTGTTGTGTGAGCATGAAATCATTGTGGCCCAGTGTTGTGTGAGCATGAAATCGTTGTGGCCCAGTGTTGTGTGAGCATGAAATCGTTGTGGTCCAGTGTTGTGTGAGCATGAAATCATTGTGCTCCAGTGTTATGTGAGCATGAAATTGTTGTGGTCCAGTGTTGTGTGAGCATGAAATCGTTGTGGTCCAGTGTTGTGTGAGCATGAAATCATTCCTTCTTGTCCCCAGTGCTATCATTGAGCACACCGACCAGATCATATTCCTAGAAGAGTGCGATGTGGCCGAGATCCACCAAGGAAACCTGAATATCCACCAGGCCATCCGTTCTCTGGATGAGAAGACTTTCAGAGAGATCATCACTTTCAAGATGGCCATTGAGGAGATCATGAAAGGTAATACAGACATCAGAATGTTAGCAGTGTTCAGGCAACCATCATCAGAATGTTAGCAGTGTGCAGGCAATCATCAACAGAATGTTAACAGTGTGCAGGCAATCATCAACAGAATGTTAACAGTGTGCAGGCAATCATCAACAGAATGTTAACAGTGTGCAGGCAATCATCAACAGAATGTTAGCGGTGTGCAGACAATCATCAACAGAATGTTAGCGGTGTGCAGGCAACCATCAACAAAATTAAATCATCTACCAGGAATCTGGCACAGCATTATCCATTAAGCTTAGAAGGCTGAAGTCCAGGGCCCAGACCACTTGGGGGGTCCAAGGATAAGCTAAAACAAATTACAATATAGCTCTGTCATACACAGAGAGTATGTCTACACATATGGGGGGTACCTAGGTCCTATGGAAGAGGGGGTACCCATGTCCTGTGGAAGGGGTACCCAGGTCCTATGGAAGAGGTACCCAGGTCCTATGGGAGGGACTGAGTTCTTATGGGGGTATCTAGACTGGGAGTGGCTCAACGACTGGGGATCTAGACTTTGGATATAGACTAGGGGTGGCTAGGAATCTAGACTAGGGTTGGCTCAGAGACTGTGGATATAGGGGTGGTTTAGAGACTGGGGATCTAGGGGTGGCTTAGATACTGGGATCTAGACTAGGTGTGGCTCAGAGACTGGGGATCTAGGTGTGGCTTAGAGACTGGGGATCTAGACTAAGAGTGGCTCAGAGAATGGGGATCTAGGAGTGTCTCAGAGACTGGGGATCTAGGGGTGGCCCAGAGACTGGGGATTTTGGGGTGGCTCGGAGACTGGAGATCTAGGGGTGGCTCTGAGACTGGGGATCTAGGGGTGGCTTAGATACTGGTATCTAGACTAGGGGTGGCTCTGAGACTGGGGATCTAGGGGTGGCTCAGAGACTGGGGATCTAGACTAGGGGTGGCTCAGAGACTGGAGATCTAGGGGTGGCTCAGAGACTGGGGATCTAGGGGTGGCTCAGAGACTGGGGATCTAGACTAGAGGTGGCTTAGAGACTGGAGATCTGGAGAAGGGATGACTCAGAGAATGGGGATCTAGGGGTGGCTCAGAGACTGGAGATCTAGAGTAGGGGTGGCTCAGAGACTGGGGATCTAGACTAGGGGTGGCTCTGAGTCTTGGGATCTAGGGGTGGCTTAGATACTGAGATCTAAACTAGGGGTGGCTCAGAGACTGGGGATCTAGGGGTGGTTCAGAGACTGAAGATCTAGGGGTGACTCAAAGACTGGGGATCTAGACTAGGGGTGGCTCAGAGACTGGGGATCTAGGGGTGGCTTAGATACTGAGATCTAAACTAAGGGTGGCTCTGAGACTGGGGTCTAGGGGTGGCTCAGAGAATGGGGATCTAGACTATGGGTGGCTCTGAGACTTGGGATCTAGGGGTTGTTCAGAGACTGGGGATCTAGGGGTGGCTTAGATACTGAGATCTAAACTAGGGGTGGCTCGGAGACTGGGGATCTAGGGGTGGTTCAGAGACTGAAGATCTAGGGGTGACTCAAAGACTGGGGATCTAGACTAGGGGTGGCTCAGAGACTGGGGATCTAGGGGTGGTTCAGAGATTGAAGATCTAGGGGTGACTCAAAGACTGGGGATCTAGACTAGGGGTGGCTCAGAGACTGGGGATCTAGGAGTGTCTCATAGACTGGACATTTAGGGGTTGCTCAGAGAATGAGTATCTAGACTAGGGGTGGCTCAGAGACTGGGGATCTATGGGTGGCTCAGAGATTGGGGATCTAGGGGTTTCTCAGAGAATGGGGATCTAGACTAGGGGTGGCTCAGAGACTGGGGATCTAGGGGTTTCTCAGAGAATGGGGATCTAGACAAGGGGTGGCTCAGAGACTGGGGATCTAGGAGTGTCTCATAGACTGGAGATCTAGGGGTGGCTCAGAGACTGGGGATCTATACAAGGGGTGGCTCAGAGAATAGGGATCTAGACTGGGGGGTGGCTCAGAGACTGGAGATCTAGTCTGACAGTGACTACCATCTTGTGTTGACTTTTTATTTTTGACATTCTCATCAGTCGAAAGTGACACATTTCTCTTTGTCAAGTTAGGTGTTTGTCAAGTTAGGTCTTTGCTCTAGGACCTTCAGTTTGATTTTGTTAGACTTGATACAGGACATGACATTTCATCTGTTTCTGCCATGTTTGACTTATTAAGTCAATACCTGTTCCCATCCTGCCAGCAGGGTCCTGACCTCCCCAATCCATAGGCCTGTCTTACTTAGGCTTGATGTTTGTTTGGGCCTCTGTCCATGTTTGCCAACAGGAAGCTTCAAGTCCTTCATGCAAAAGGAAATATTTGAGCAGCCAGAGTCGGTGTTCAACACCATGCGAGGAAGGGTCAACTTTGAGAAGGGGACAGTCGTTCTCGGAGGCATCAAGGACTACATGAATGAGGTCAGACGATGCAGACGGCTTCTCTTCATTGCATGTGGCACAAGCTACCACAGTGCAGTCGCTGTAAGTATGGCAAACAAATGCTTTCTTTCATTGAATAGTTATGGATAAGGGAGGTTTTATAGCAGGCACTGCTGTCAAGGAGGAAGTGTTTGAGATTTGGTTGTATGAGATCATGGGGGGAGTGTTGGAGATTTGGTTGTATGAGATCATGGGGAGAGATTTGGTTGTATGAGATCATGGGGGGAGATATTTGGTTGTATGAGATCATGGGGGGAGATATTTGGTTGTATGAGATCATGGGGGGAGATATTTGGTTGTATGAGATCATGGGGGGAGATATTTGGTTGTATGAGATCATGGGAGGAGTGTTGGAGATTTGGTTGTATGAGATCATGGGGGGAGTGTTGGAGATTTGGTTGTATGAGATCATTGGGGGAGAGATTTGGTTGTATGAGATCATGGGGGGAGTGTTGGAGATTTGTTTGTATGAGATCAAGGGGGGAGATATTTGGTTGTATGAGATCATGGGGGAGTGTTGGAGATTTGGTTGTATGAGATCATTGGGGGAGAGATTTGGTTGTATGAGATCATGGGGGGAGTGTTGGAGATTTGTTTGTATGAGATCAAGGGGGGAGATATTTGGTTGTATGAGATCATGGGGGGAGTGTTGGAGATTTGTTTGTATGAGATCAAGGGGGGAGATATTTGGTTGTATGAGATCATGGGGGAGTGTTGGAGATTTGGTTGTATGAGATCATGGGGGGAGTGTTGGAGATTTGTTTGTATGAGATCAAGGGGGGAGATATTTGGTTGTATGAGATCATGGGGGGAGTGTTGGAGATTTGGTTGTATGAGATCCGGGGGGCAGGGGGGGTGTTGGAGATTTGGTTGTATGAGAACATGGGGGGGGGGGGGAGTGTTGGAGATTTGGTTGTATGAGATCATGGGTGGGGGGGGGGAGATTTGGTTGTATGAGATCATTGGGGGAGTGTTAGAGATTTGGTTGTATGACATCATGGGGAGAGTGTTGGAGATTTGGTTGTATGACATCATGGGGGGAGTGTTGGAGATTTTGTTGTATGAGATCTTGGGGGGAGATATTTGGTTGTATGAGATCATGGGGGTAGTGTTGGAGATTTGGTTGTATGAGATCATGGGGGGAGAGATTTGGTTGTATGAGATCATGGGGGGAGATATTTGGTTGTATGAGATCATGGGGGTAGTGTTGGAGATTTGGTTGTATGAGATCACGGGGGGTGTGTTGGAGATTTGGTTGTATGAGAACATGGGGAGGAATGTTAGAGATTCGGTTGTATGAGATCATGGGGGGGGGGGGGGGGGAGTGTTGGAGATTTGGTTGTATGAGATCATGGGGAGAGTGTTGGAGATTTGGTTGTATGACATCATGGGGGGGGGGGGGGGGGGGGAGATATTTGGTTGTATGAGATCATGGGGGGAGTGTTGGAGATTTGGTTGTATGAGATCATGGGGGGAGTGTTGGAGATTTGGTTGTATGAGATCATGGGGGGAGATTTTTGGTTGTATGAGATCATGGAGGGAGTGTTGGAGATTTGGTTGTATGAGATCATGGGGGGAGAGATTTGGTTGTATGAGATCATGGGGGGAGTGTTGGAGATTTGGTTGTATGAGATTATGGGGGGAGATTTTTGGTTGTATGAGATCATGGAGGGAGTGTTGGAGATTTGGTTGTATGAGATCATGGGGGGAGTGTTGGAGATTTGGTTGTATTAGATCGTGAGATGGGAGGGGTGTTGGAGATTTGGTTGTATGAGATCATGGGAGGAGTGTTGGAGATTTGGTTGTATGAGATCTTGGGGGGAGATATTTGGTTGTATGAGATCATGGGGGGAGTGTTGGAGATTTGGTTGTATGAGATCATGGGGGGAGAGATTTGGTTGTATGAGATCATGGGGGGAGTGTTGGAGATTTGGTTGTATGAGAACATGGGGAGGAATGTTAGAGATTCGGTTGTATGAGATCATGGGGAGAGTGTTGGAGATTTGGTTGTATGACATCATGGTGGGGGGGGGGGGAGAGAGATATTTGGTTGTATGAGATCATGGGGGGAGAGATTTGGTTGTATGAGATCATGGGGGGAGATTTTTGGTTGTATGAGATCATGGAGGGAGTGTTGGAGATTTGGTTGTATGAGATCATGGGGGGAGTGTTGGAGATTTGGTTGTATTAGATCGTGAGATGGGAGGGGTGTTGGAGATTTGGTTGTATGAGATCATGGTGGAATTGTTGGAGTATTTGGTTGGATGAGATCGGGAGGGGGGGGGGGGGGGGGGGGGGGGAAGAAATAGAAGAAGAGTCCTAGAAATTTGACTGAACTTTGTGAGGATGACTCTAGTAGGTTTGACTGAACTCTGTGATGATGACTCCAGGGAATATGACTGAACTCTGTGATTTGATGATGTTTCTATGACTTTGACAGACTCGACAACTGCTGGAAGAACTGACTGAGCTGCCTGTGATGGTAGAACTAGCCAGCGATTTTCTCGACAGGAATACTCCAGTTTTCAGAGATGACGTTTGCTTCTTCATCAGCCAATCAGGTGAGAGGACATGCGTGACATTCTTACTTGATATTTGCTTTTAGAAAATATAGGCACATAGTGATGCTGTCAACAGATTGGGAGCTTAGAAAATATAGGCACGTAGTGATGTTGTCCACTAATTAGAAGCTTAGAAAATATAGGCACGTAGTGATGCTGTCCACTGATTGGGAGCTTAGAAAATATAGGCACGTAGTGATGTTGTCCACTAATTAGAAGCTTAGAAAATATAGGCACGTAGTGATGCTGTCCACTGATTGGGAGCTTAGAAAATATAGGCACGTAGTGATGTTGTCCACTGATTGGGAGCTTAGACATTATAGGCACGTAGTGATGTTGTCCACTAATTGGGAGCTTAGAAAATATAGGCACGTAGTGATGCTGTCCACTGATTGGGAGCTTAGAAAATATAGGCACGTAGTGATGTTGTCCACTAATTAGGAGCTTAGAAAATATAGGCACGTAGTGATGTTGTCCACTGATTGGGAGCTTAGAAAATATAGGCACGTAGTGATGTTGTCCACTAATTGGGAGCTTAGAAAATATAGGCACGTAGTGATGTTGTCCACTAATTGGGAGCTTAGAAAATATAGGCACGTAGTGATGTTGTCCACTAATTGGGAGCTTAGAAAATATAGGCACGTAGTGATGTTGTCCACTAATTGGGAGCTTAGAAAATATAGGCACGTAGTGATGTTGTCCACTAATTGGGAGCTTAGAAAATATAGGCACGTAGTGATGTTGTCCACTAATTGGGAGCTTAGAAAATATAGGCATGTAGTGATGTTGTCCACTGATTGGGAGCTTAGAAAATATAGGCACGTAGTGATGTTGTCCACTGATTGGGAGCTTAGAAAATATAGGCACGTAGTGATGTTGTCCACTAATTGGGAGCTTAGAAAATATAGGCACGTAGTGATGTTGTCCACTAATTGGGAGCTTAGAAAATATAGGCACGTAGTGATGTTGTCCACTAATTGGGAGCTTAGAAAATATAGGCACCAAGTGATGTTGTCCACTAATTGGGAGCTTAGAAAATATAGGCACGTAGTGATGTTGTCCACTAATTGGGAGCTTAGAAAATATAGGCACGTAGTGATGTTGTCCACTAATTGGGAGCTTAGAAAATATAGGCACGTAGTGATGTTGTCCACTAATTGGGAGCTTAGAAAATATAGGCACGTAGTGATGTTGTCCACTAATTGGGAGCTTAGAAAATATAGGCACGTAGTGATGTTGTTCACTAATTGGGAGCTTAGAAAATATAGGCACGTAGTGATGTTGTCCACTAATTGGGAGCTTAGAAAATATAGGCACGTAGTGATGTCGTCCACTGATTGGGAGCTTAGAAAATATAGGCACGTAGTGATGTTGTCCACTAATTGGGAGCTTAGAAAATATAGGCACGTAGTGATGTTGTTCACTAATTGGGAGCTTAGAAAATATAGGCACGTAGTGATGTTGTCCACTAATTGGGAGCTTAGAAAATATAGGCACGTAGTGATGTTGTCCACTAATTGGGAGCTTAGAAAATATAGGCACGTAGTGATGTTGTCCACTAATTGGGAGCTTAGAAAATATAGGCACGTAGTGATGTTGTCCACTAATTGGGAGCTTAGAAAATATAGGCACGTAGTGATGTTGTCCACTAATTGGGAGCTTAGAAAATATAGGCACGTAGTGATGTTGTCCACTAATTGGGAGCTTAGAAAATATAGGCACGTAGTGATGTTGTCCACTAATTGGGAGCTTAGAAAATATAGGCACGTAGTGATGTTGTCCACTAATTGGGAGCGTTCCACTTCCACCATGGCTTCCACTTCCACCACGGCTACCAATACCAGCATGCTGTACAAGAAGCTCTTTGGCCTCCCAAATCTCCTGTTTGCTCGTAGCTTCCAATCTAGTGCATGTTTGCTTATATTGTCAGGTTTCTCCCGGAGGGCTTATATTGTCAGGTTTCTCCCGGAGGTTGAGTCTTATCAACCACTACATAATCTTCAGCATTATGGGTTGTGTGACATGTCTGGCCATCAGATGTGACGGGAACAGGCTGTTGGTAAAGGTCTACAGCTTGGTGTGACAGGGACATCTGTTGGTGAAGGTCTACAGCTTGGTGTGACAGGGACATCTGTTGGTGAAGGTCTACAGCTTGGTGTGACAGGGACATCTGTTGGTGAAGGTCTACAGCTTGGTGTGACAGGGACATCTGTTGGTGAAGGTCTACAGTTTGGTGTGGAACTCTTTAGTGATGTGTGGTCTTGAGTCTGGGTCTGGTACTCTTTAGTGACATGTGAAGGTTTTCAGTCTGGTATTCTTTAGTGACATGTGGAGGTCTTTAGTCTGGGTCTGGAACTCCTTAGGGACATGTGAAGGTCTTCAGTCTGGGTCTGGTACTCTTTAGTGACATGTGGAGGTCTTCAGTCTGGGTCTAGTACTCTTTAGTGACATGTGAAGGTCTTCAGTCTGGGTGGGATACACTTAATGACATGTGAAGATCTTCAGTCTGTGTGGGATATGCTTAATGACATGTGAAGGTCTTCAGTCTGGGTGGGATACACTTAATGACATGTGAAGGTCTTCAGTCTGGGTGGGATACACTTAATGACATGTGAAGGTCTTAAGTCTGGATCTGGTACTCTTTAGTGACATGTGAAGGTCTTCAGTCTGGGTGGGATACACTTAATGACATGTGAAGGTCTTCAGTCTGGGTGGGATACACTTAATGACACGTGAAGGTCTTCAGTCTGGGTGGGATACACTTAATGACATGTGAAGGTCTTCAGTCTGGGTGGGATACATTTAATGACATGTGAAGGTCTTCAGTCTGGGTGGAATACACTTAACTTAACTTAACTTAACATCTTTATACTGGTTTAGAAGACCCTGCAGAGTCTGTATACAACCAGTTACATTTACATCACCTTGCTCTAAAATCTATGCGCATCCAGTTTATTCTTAAATGCATTAACTGTCCCTGCCTCCACTACCTCCCCTGGCAATGCATTCCAAGCAGACACCACTCTCTGACTAAAAAAATATTTCCTAATATCTAACCTGGACCTCACTTTAGTCAGCTTGTAGCTATGCCCTCGTGTTATTGTAGGTGGCTGTATTTTAAAAAACTTGTTATAGTCTAATTTATCGATTCCTCTGATCATCTTATAAACCTGTATTAAGTCACCACGAATTCTTCTCTCTTCGAGACACTGTAGGCCGGTTTTTCTGAGTCGTTCCTCATAACTGTAATTCTGGAATCCCACTATCTCAACATAACTGAATCCCACTTAATGACATGTGAAGGTCTTCAGTCTGTGTGGGATACACTTAATGACATGCCATGTTTCAATGTATGTCAGGCCTAATATTTACTCTCTCCACCCCACCCCTACCTCCCCCTTACACCAGGTGAGACAGCAGACACCTTAAATGCCCTGCATTACTGTAAGCAACGTGGAGCTCTTATCGTGGGCATCACAAATGTTGTGGGCTCAAACATTTCACGAGAGTCCAACTGTGGAGTCCACATCAATGCTGGCCCAGAGATAGGTGTGGCTTCAACTAAAGTGAGTGTGCCTGGACTTACATCTGGTGCAATGTTGTGTGATGTCTTATGTTGGGTCATGTCTTATTTTGGGTCATGTCTTATGTTGGGTTATGTCTTATGTTGGGTCATGTCATATGTTGGGTCATGTCTAATGTTGGGTCATGTTATGTCTTATGTTGGATGATGTCTTATGTTGGGTCATGTCTTATGTTGGGTCATGTCTAATGTTGGGTCATGTCATATGTTGGGTGGTATCTTGTGTTGGGTCATATCTTATGTTGGGTCATGTCTTGTGTTTGGTGATGTCCTATGTTATGTCTTATGTTGGGTCATGTTATGTCTTATGTTGGATGATGTCTTATGTTGGGTCATGTCTTATGTTGGATGATGTCTTATGTTGGGTCATGTCTATGTTGGGTCATGTTATGTCTTATGTTGGGTCATGTCTTATGTTGGGCCATGTCTTATGTTGGGTCATGTTATGTCTTATGTTGGGTCATGTCAAATGTTAGGTGGTGTCTTGTGTTGGGTCATATCTTATGTTGGGTCATGTCATGTCTTATGTTGGGTAATGTCTTATATTATGTGAATGGTTTGTATGTTATGTTGTCTGAGTGTTTTAAATTATGTCGTGGGATGTGATAATGTTGTGTTCTGGTGATCTGTTCTTTTTTGTGATGTGTTTTTATGTTATTTTGTGTGATGTGCTATGTTGTGAATTGTGATGTATTATGTGTTGTTATGGTATTTGGTGTGGTTTTATGTTAAGCAGATCCAACATTACAGAACTCTCTGCCGACCCAGTAACATGCAAACAAAGATGTTTTCTATCTTCATTAAAATGTCTATTCCAACTTTGGAATCTGCGTGGCCTAGGTGTTTTACAATCCAAGCACACCTGGTTTGAATCGCGCTTGTGTCCAGATTGGCAGACATGCGTTTTTATCGCCCACCACGTAGTAAAAGTAATGTGAACCTGTCGTACAGCACAGCTGCCAAGAAAGTTGAAACAGCCATACAGGCTTTGGGGGGGGGGGGGGGGGGGGGGGTGTAAGAAGCCATGTTCTGCAAGGTTATTCTACTTTATTCCAACTTTCAAGCATAGATTTTGTGTTCTCCATGAAATTAACGTGTCTCAATTATAAAACCAAGATTTTGTTTTCTCCATGAAATTAACGTGTCTCAATTATAAAACCAAGATTTTGTTTTCTCCATGAAATCAACGTGTCTCAATTATAAAACCAAGATTTTGTTTTCTCCATGAAATTAACATGTCTCAATTATAAAACCAAGATTTTGTTTTCCATGAAATATTATTTTCTGTTTCAGGCCTATACCAGCCAGTTCATTGCTTTGGTTTTGTTTGGTCTGATGATGAGCGAGGACAGAATCTCCCTACAAAACAGAAGGAAGGAGATTATTCAAGGTCTGAAGGATCTGCCAGGTCAGTTGTTATTAACCAAAAATCAGATCTTTCTCAGATTTCTTCAGGAATTGATGGAAATAATATTGTATCCGTCAGTGCAAGTTACAGAAGCAGGATCACAAATTGTAGGCGACTTAATACAGGTTTGATAAGGTCATCAACGGAAAGGATCAATTAGACTATAACAAGTTTTTCAAAGTACACACATCTACAAGAACAAGAGGGCACATCTACAAGAACAAGAGGGCACAGCTACAAGAACAAGAGGGCACATCTACAAGAACAAGAGGGCACATCTACAAGAACAAGAGGGCACATCTACAAGAACAAGAGGGCACAGCTACAAATTAATTAAAGAAAGGTCCAGACTAGATACCAGGAAATATTTTTTACTCAGAGAGTGGCGAATGCTTGGAATGCATTGCCACAAGAAATAGGGGAGGAAGGGTCAATTAATGCATTCAAGAATAGATTGGATGTTCAGTTCAGTTCACCCCGTAACCCATCAGGTCGTTGGGGCACACATGAAGACACTCCCAAAATCCCACGCCATTCCTATCTATCTGTCGCCGCCTGTCGTATCTCACCGGGACGAAGGCCTGACCACTCAGTGATGTTGTCCACCCATTTGAATTGGATGTGCTTAGTATTTATTCAAGGAAATGCAAAAGAAACTCGTATACAGACTCTGCAGAGTCTTCTAAACCAGTATAAAGAAGTTTAAGTTAAGAAATATGTAACTTGGCAACATTCTCTCTGAAATTGAAAATTTGGCTGCTCAATGCCAAGTCTGTCCACTCTATATGGCACACCTCAACTTTGACCAACAGATGGGTCACTACTTCCCGTCGGATTGGCTGGTGTAATAACACATTCTGATTGGTTGCCAGAGTCATTAAAAAATTAGGTACAGCTAGACATTGAGGAGAGAAAGAAGAAATGGATAAGACACATCTGCAGGCGAATCCCTTCCAATATAACCAGACATGCACTTGTTTGGAACCCACAGGTGTGGAGAAGAGATCAAAGGACATTGGATAAAAACAGGTGAATAGAAACCATGGAGATTCCAATAAATTTACTTAAGCGACAAGATTCCAATAAATTGACTGCGAGGACGAGATTCCAATAAATTGACTGCGAGGACGAGATTCCAATAAATTGACTGCGAGGACGAGATTCCAATAAATTGACTGTGAGGACGAGATTCCAATACATTGAGTGCGAGGACGAGATTCCAATCGGGAACAATGGCTTCAAAAAGCAAACTATAGGCTCATGTTTCATGGTGTTTCTCACACGTTGTCATTTCTCAAATGTCATATATTTTTTACTTTTTTCTCAAATGGCATTGCTATTTCTGATTTGCCGTTTGTTTTGTTTGGCACTTCCTCTAGAACAAATCAAAACAGTTCTGACCATGGATGATGAAATCTTGGAGCTGGCTAAAGAGCTTCATGAGGAGAAGTCACTTCTTGTCATGGGGAGGGGCTTCAACTACGCCACCTGTCTGGAAGGTGCTCTGGTAGGACTGCTTGTTCCAGTAATGTCCTCCGCTCATATCTCTTGTATATCCACAACACAGACTCATATTTCTTGAATATCTACAAATTCTTTATCCGTGAAATTGTCTAGATTAACATCAACAAGTGTGAGTCAGTTTAACAAGGACACGGATACAACAAGATTCTGTGTCACAACCAAAGACTTCCATCAGGGTCTAAACAATATGTCCAAGCCTCGAGGGACTCAATATGTCCAAGCCTCGAGAGACTCAATATGTCCAAGCCTAGAGGGACTCAATATGTCCAAGCCTAGAGAGACTCAATATGTCCAAGCCTAGAGGTACTCAATATGTCCAAGCCTAGAGGGACTCAATATGTCCAAGCCTCAAGGGACTCAATATGTCCAAGCCTCGAGGGACTCAATATGTCCAAGCTGTGACAGACTCAATATGTCCAAGCCTTGAGGGACTCAATATTTCAAAGCCTCGAGGGACTCAATATGTCCAAGCCTTGAGGGACTCAATATGTCCAAGCCTCGAGGGACTCAATATGTCCAAGCCTCGAGGGACTCAATATGTCCAAGCCTCGAGGGACTCAATATGTCCAAGCCTCGAGGGACTCAATATGTCCAAGCCTCGAGGGACTCAATATGTCCAAGCCTCGAGGGACTCAATATTTCAAAGCCTCGAGGGACTCAATATGTCCAAGCTGTGACAGACTCAATATGTCCAAGCTGTGACAGACTCAATATGTCCAAGCTGTGACAGACTCAATATGTCCAAGATGTGACAGACTCAATATGTCCAAGATGTGACAGACTCAATATGTCCAAGCTGTGACAGACTCAATATGTCCAAGCTGTCACAGACTCAATATGTCCAAGATGTGACAGACTCAATATGTCCAAGATGTGACAGACTCAATATGTCCAAGCTGTGACAGACTCAATATGTCCAAGCTGTGACAGACTCAATATGTCCAAGATGTGACAGACTCAATATGTCCAAGCTGTGACAGACTCAATATGTCCAAGCTGTGACAGACTCAATATGTCCAAGATGTGACAGACTCAATATGTCCAAGATGTGACAGACTCAATATGTCCAACAGACTCAAAATCAAAATAGTAATTACAAGAATTAGTTCTACTCAGATGGTGTGTCAGAACAAAACCTATCTTGCAATGAAATGACCTTCGTACGGGAACAAGAAATCATCCGTGAGATCCTACTTGTGTAGCAGCTGACTGCCAAATTCGGTGTAGTGGCTTCTGTGTCATCATCGAAAGCTGTTTAGAAGGATCATGTAGCTATTATTAAAGTCTATAATGCTTTTACATTTGATAAATTTGTCAAAATTGTCTGTCTCCACCATATTTTCTGTATGGCAAGGTCATGAAACTGTCTGTCTGCACCTTATTGTCTGTATGTAAATGTCTTCACAGATAAGTCTGTCTGCACTGTATTGTCTGTAATGAAATATCTTCACAGACAAGGTCTTTTCACTATATGAAAGTACCGTATTGTCTGAATTGAAATGTTTGTTTGTATTGTCTGTATTGAAATGTTTGTTTGTATTGTCTGTATTGAAATGTTTGTTTGTATTGTCTGAATTGAAATGTTTGTTTGTATTGTCTGTATTGAAATGTTTGTTTGTATTGTCTGTATTGAAATGTTTGTTTGTATTGTCTGTATTGAAATGTTTGTTTGTATTGTCTGTATTGAAATGTCATCAGAAAATCAAAGAGCTGACCTATATGCACTCCGAGGGCATCCTGGCAGGGGAGCTAAAACATGGACCCCTGGCATTAGTGGATGAGGCCATGCCAGTCCTGATGGTCTGTACAAGGGACAATGTTTTCTCTGTAAGTGGTCGTCTTATCTCTTGTAAATCATTACAGCTGTCACTGTCCGACTCTCAGTCAGATGTCTGAGTCACTGTCTGACTCTCAGTCAGATGTCTGAGTCACTGTCTGACTCTCGGTCAGATGTCTGAGTCACTGTCTGACTCTCAGTCAGATGTCTGAGTCACTGTCTGTCTAAGTCAGATGTCTGAGTCACTGTCTGTCTAAGTCAGATGTCTGAGTCACTGTCCGACTCTCAGGCAGATGTCTGAGTCATTGTCTGACTCTCAGTCAGATGTCTGAGTCATTGTCTGACTCTCAGTCAGATGTCTGAGTCACTGTCTGACTCTCAGTCAGATGTCTGAGTCACTGTCTGACTCTCAGTCAGATGTCTGAGTCACTGTCTGTCTAAGTCACTGTCTGACTCTCAGTCAGATGTCTGAGTCACTGTCTGACTCTCTAATAGATGTCTGAGTCACTGTCTGACTCTCCATTAGATGTCCAAGTTCAATGTCACAGGCATGCTCTATGGCTTCATAAAATGCTTAGTCATCAAAATTCCATCAATTTCACCAAAAACGTTAATGCCTGTTTTTCTAAATACAACCACCTACAAGAACAAACAAGAGGGCATAGCTACAATACAACCACCTACAAAAACAAGAGATCATAGCTACAATACAACCACCTATAAGAACAAGAGGGCATAGCTACAATACAACCACCTACAAGAACAAGAGGGCATAGCTACAATACAACCACCTACAAGAACAAACAAGAGGGCATAGCTACAATACAACCACCTACAAAAACAAACAAGAGGGCATAGCTACAATACAACCACCTATAAAAACAAACAAGAGGGCATAGCTACAATACAACCACCTACAAGAACAAACAAGAGGGCATAGCTACAATACAACCACCTACAAAAACAAACAAGAGGGCATAGCTACAATACAACCACCTACAAGAACAAGAGATCATAGCTACAAATTAATGAAAGAAAGGTCCAGATTAGATATTAGGAAATATTTGTTTAGTCAGAGAGTGGTGAACGCTTGGAATACATTGCCAGAGGAAATAGTGAAGGCGGGGTCAATGAATGCATTCAAGGATAGATTGTATATGCATAGTTTTTAGATCAAGGAAATGTAAAAGAAACCGGTTGTATACAGACTCTGCAGAGTCTTCTAAAAGTTACATTAATAGCTTTCCAGAAAGTGACAGTTATTCTGTGTAACTGGCCCACAACCTAAACTTGTCCAGTTCGGATTAATTCTGTGTAACTGGCCCACAACCTAAACTTGTCCAGTTCGGATTAATTCTGTGTAACTGGCCCACAACCTAAACTTGTCCAGTTCGGATTAATTCTGTGTAACTGGCCCACAACCTAAACTTGCCCGGTTCAGATTAACTCTGTGTAAATTCTGTTCAGTTGCTACAAGTCTACTCGTCCATATGCTGACATTCTTGACAACTTGCATACAACAGAACAAAGACAACTTATTAGAGAATATGATGAACAGTTTAACATTGTGGCATGGAAGATGGTCAATTGCAAAATTGATAGGCAGTCCTCAGGACAGGAAGTTGGGGTGATCTGTGGTTGCCTACTCCTGCTAGTTTGTGCTGGCACAGCACACAAAGTTGACATTGTACATAAAGTTGATGTTGCACATAAAGTTGACATGGCACAAAATTTGACATGGCACATAAAGTTGACATGGCACATAAAGTTGATATGACACATTAATAATAATAAAATAAAATACAGTGTCTCGAAGAGAGAAGAATTCGTGGTAACTTAATACAGGTTTATAAGATGATCAGAGAAATGGATAAATTAGACTATAACAAGTTTTTTAAAATACAGCCACCTACAATAACACGAGGGCATAGCTACAAGCTGACTAAAGAGAGGTCCAGGTTAGATATTAGGAAATATTTTTTTAGTCAGAGAGTGGTGTCTGCTTGGAATGCATTGCCAGGGGAGGTAGTGGAGGCAGGGACAGTTAATGCATTTAAGAATAAACTGGATGCGCATAGATTTTAGAGCAAGGTGATGTAAATGTAACTGGTTGTATACAGACTCTGCAGGGTCTTCTAAACCAGTATAAAAGATGTTAAGTTTATTAAGTTGATATGACACATAAAGTTGATATGACACATAAAGTTGACATGGCACATAAAGTTGATCTGACACATAAAGTTGATATGACACATAAAGTTGACATGGCACATAAAGCTGATATGACACATAAAGTTGATATGACACATAAAGTTGACATGGCACATAAAGCTGATATGACACATTAAGTTGATATGACACATAAAGTTGACATGGCACATAAGGTTAGCTCAAGATAGCCAATATGTTCTGTTGTATAATAATTCACTAACTGGTCATTTGTGTCTCCCAGAAATGTGAGAACGCCTTACAGCAGGTCAAGGCCAGGCATGTAAGTTCTTCATGTTGCAGTCTCCTACACATTTGTAATTAATGGCATGTACCAGACTTCCACCATGGGGGAATCCTTCAGGCCCTTATTTGGGATAAATGATAGAAAATTACTACATCCTACAGACTAAACAGGGTTATGAGTGGAGCTGGCAATATTATATTGTAAAATAAAGTACTATTGAAACCAGTCTAGAAATGCATTTTCATAGGCTTCCTGCGGGTTGCCACAGCTGTGGTCCCATGATAATAATGGGACGAAAAGAAAGGAAGATGATGATAGATATGTGATTCATGGCTGATCCACTCATCACACATAGGCCCGTCTGGTGTAGCTAGTTGGTTCGATAGATAGGCCCTATAATGTAGCTAGTTGGTTTGGTAGATAGGCCCTATGGTGTAGCTAGTTGGTTTGGTAGATAGGCCCTATGGTGTAGCTAGTTGGTTCGATAGATAGGCTGGTCTGGTGTGGCTAGTTGGTTCGATAGATAGGCCCTATAATGTAGCTAGTTGGTTTGGTAGATAGGCCCTATGGTGTAGCTAGTTGGTTTGGTAGATAGGCCCTATGGTGTAGCTAGTTGGTTCGATAGATAGGCTGGTCTGGTGTAGCTAGTTGGTTCGATAGATAGGCCCGTCTGGTGTAGCTAGTTGGTTCGATAGATAGGCCCTATAATGTAGCTAGTTGGTTTGGTAGATAGGCCCTATGGTGTAGCTAGTTGGTTTGGTAGATAGGCCCTATGGTGTAGCTAGTTGGTTCGATAGATAGGCTGGTCTGGTGTGGCTAGTTGGTTCGATAGATAGGCCCTATAATGTAGCTAGTTGGTTTGGTAGATAGGCCCATCTGGTGTAGCTAGTTGGTTTGGTAGATAGGCCCTATGGTGTAGCTAGTTGGTTCGATAGATAGGCCTGTCTGGTGTGGCTAGTTGGTTCGATAGATAGGCTGGTCTGGTGTAGCTAGTTGGTTCGATAGATAGGCCCTATGGTGTGGCTAGTGGGTTCGATAGATAGGCCCATCTGGTGTAACTAGTTGGTTTGGTAGATAGGCCCTATGGTGTAGCTAGTTGGTTCGATAGATAGGCCTGTCTGGTGTGGCTAGTTGGTTCGATAGATAGGCCCTATGGTGTAGCTAGTTGGTTCGATAGATAGGCCCTATGGTGTGGCTAGTGGGTTCGATAGATAGGCCCGTCTGGTGTAGCTAGTTGGTTTGATAGATAGGCTGGTCTGGTGTAGCTAGTTGGTTCGATAGATAGGCTGGTCTGGTGTGGCTAGTGGGTTCGATAGATAGGCCCGTCTTGTGTAGCTAGTTGGTTCGATAGATAGGCTGGTCTGGTGTGGCTAGTTGGTTCGATAGATAGGCTGGTCTGGTGTGGCTAGTTGGTTCGATAGATAGGCCCTATAATGTAGCTAGTTGGTTTGGTAGATAGGCCCATCTGATGTGGCTAGTTGGTTCGATAGATAGGCCCTATGGTGTAGCTAGTTGGTTCGATAGATAGGCCCTATAGTGTAGCTAGTTGGTTTGATAGATAGGCCCTATGGTGTAGCTAGTTGGTTCGATAGATAGGCCCTATGGTGTAGCTAGTTGGTTTGATAGATAGGCCCGTCTGGTGTAGCTAGTTGGTTCGATAGATAGGCCCTATAGTGTAGCTAGTTGGTTCGATAGATAGGCCCGTCTGGTGTAGCTAGTTGGTTCGATAGATAGGCCCTATAGTGTAGCTAGTTGGTTCGATAGATAGGCCCGTCTGGTGTAGCTAGTTGGTTCGATAGATAGGCCCGTGTACCAGAATCGATCGATTTGATGGAGCTCTGTCTCAGACGGTAAAGGGGTCTGCTCTATTCTATTGCACTCTACACTCACTCTAAACAAATTCAAGTAACACTAAATATAAACACAATACAACAGATTATTTCATCAAGAAACACCGCCAACTATAAACTCTCTAACAACTTAAATCTTTCTCTCACAATTTATACGTCACGACGTCCCATTCTCCTAATCTGGTCTGCTAATCTGGCCTCCTGCGATAGAACTTAGTTGCGGATTGCCACTGATGGTGAAGCTCCCAGGTTCTGAACCCCAGTATGACGTCAGTGGTCTTGTTCCTCTTGTCGGCGGTAGATCAAAGTGGTCTCAACGTGGTCAGGATAGACTGCAGGAAATATGATCCACGGGATCACTGGACAACTGCCTCTAGCTGCGACCGATGACATATTCACGTGATCAAGGTGATGTCGACGTGACCAGTGGGACTGCATCAATATGATGAATGGGATGACTGGAAGACTGCCTCTATAAGCTACTGACGACCTTCACGACCACTACATGAGGGTAGCTACTGACGACTTGTAATTACGACCACTACATGAGGGTAGCTACTGACGACTTGTAATCACGACCACTACATGAGGGTAGCTACTGACGACTTGTAATCACGACCACTACATGAGGGTAGCTACTGACGACTTGTAATTACGACCACTACATGAGGGTAGCTACTGACGACTTGTAATTACGACCACTACATGAGGGTAGCTACTGACGACTTGTAATTACGACCACTACATGAGGGTAGCTACTGACGACTTAAAATTATGACCACTACATAATATGAGGGTAGCTACTGACGACTTGTAATTACGACCACTACATGAGGGTAGCTACTGACGACTTGTAATTACGACCACTACATGAGGGTAGCTACTGACGACTTAAAATGATGACCACTACATGAGGGTAGCTACCTTGTTTGCTGCGTGTCCATCTCAACTGCCTTTCTCCATCGCCTAAATCTCAACTCAAATCTGCCTCAACTGCATATCTTCGTCGCCTGCCCTCCACTGAGCGTCTCTTTCCAAAGTACCTCTGTCGTGAGGTGTTCTCTCTCCGCCGCCTACACTGCCCTGAGCATCTCTTTCTAATGTCATCTCAAGTAATCTGGCTCTCAACTGAAACCTGCCTCACTCTATCGCCTGTGCTCTCTCTCGAAAGTTCTCCAGTAATGATCAAAGTGAAATCTTCTCTCTCTGTGTCTATCTCATGTCATCTCTGAAGTCAAGTCTTTTCTCTCCGCCGTCTTCTCTCGACTGAGTGTCTCTTTCCAAAATATTGTCTCTAGTAATGATCCTCACATCTCTCTACGCTGGGATTTATATTCGATCTCCTCCCAGATCACGTGATTTTCACAACCGCCCCCGTTTTTGTCCGTTTGCTTGCCATTATCCCCCATCCTATTCGCGTGGTTTCCAGACGACGCGGGTTTGTTCGCGGCAACAAGTCTACGTGTCACTAACCACTATCGTTCCAGGTGTTCACACCTGGTCTGTAACTTATGTCAGGTAAAGTCGTGGTTTGATGTGGTTGCTCAAATTCTGGCGGGACTGAGTTCAGCTGCACTGACTCAAATCCCACTAAGAAGAAAGAAATGGTTGTCTAAGCTCCTACCTATATATTGGTCTAAGCTCCTAACTATATATTGGTCTAAGCTCCTAACTATATATTGGTCTAAGCTCCCACCTATTTATTGGTCTAAGCTCCTACCTATATATTGTCTCTACAGCTAAGATCTGTTACACCCGTCTGGTGTTACTAATTGGTCCGATACATAGGTTTGGGATCACGATGCTGAGCAGCGCATGAGCTGCAGTGGTCAGCGACCCATAGCTGACTGCCAGCGTCAGGGCCAGTGAACCAGAGCTGCCAAGACCCTTCTACACCTCCACGCGGTGATCCTGGATAACAGGCTGCAGCAGGGCAGACTGGCTAAGGAGAGGGGATCAAAGAGGGAATGCTAACCCGGTACTAAAATAATTGCTTGCTGAAGTCGGATGTGTTGCACCAAAAGGTGCAAATATCGCAGTCAAGCTGTAAACTACAACACAATACATTCTGTTCTCTGGACTACATTCTGCTACTTAAGCCCATTCAGGGTTTGGTAGCTGGCGATTGAGAACGAACAAAGCCAAGCCAAGCCATACATAGGCTTGCTTGGTGTAGTTAGTTGGTCCGATACATAGGCTTGTCTGGTGTAGCTTGTTGGTCCGATAGATAAGCTGTCTGGTGTAGCTAGTTGGTCCGATAGATAAGCTTGTCTGGTTGGAGCTAGTTGGTCCGATAGATAAGCTGTCTGGTGTAGCTAGTTGGTCTGATAGATAAGCTGTCTGGTGTAACTAGTTGGTCCGATAGATAAGCTGTCTGGTTGGAGCTAGTTGTTCTGATAGATAAGCTGTCTGGTGTAGCTAGTTGGTCTGATAGATACGCTGTCTGGTTGTAGCTAGTTGGTCTGATAGATACGCTGTCTGGTTGTAGCTAGTTGGTCTGATAGATACGCTGTCTGGTTGGAGCTAGTTGGTCTGATAGATACGCTGTCTGGTTGGAGCTAGTTGGTCTGATAGATACGCTGTCTGTTTGGAGCTAGTTGGTCTGATAGATAAGCTGTCTGGTTGGAGCTAGTTGGTCTGATAGATACGCTGTCTGGTTGGAGCTAGTTGGTCTGATAGATAAGCTGTCTGGTGTAGCTAGTTGGTCTGATAGATACGCTGTCTGGTTGGAGCTAGTTGGTCTGATAGATACGCTGTCTGGTTGGAGCTAGTTGGTCTGATAGATAAGCTGTCTGGTTGGAGCTAGTTGGTCTGATAGATAAGCTGTCTGGTTGGAGCTAGTTGGTCTGATAGATACGCTGTCTGGTTGGAGCTAGTTGGTCTGATAGATACGCTGTCTGTTTGGAGCTAGTTGGTCTGATAGATAAGCTGTCTGGTTGGAGCTAGTTGGTCTGATAGATACGCTGTCTGGTTGGAGCTAGTTGGTCTGATAGATACGCTGTCTGTTTGGAGCTAGTTGGTCTGATAGATAAGCTGTCTGGTGTAGCTAGTTGGTCTGATAGATAAGCTGTCTGTTTGGAGCTAGTTGGTCTGATAGATAAGCTGTCTGGTTGGAGCTAGTTGGTCTGATAGATACGCTGTCTGGTTGTAGCTAGTTGGTCTGATAGATACGCTGTCTGGTTGGAGCTAGTTGGTCTGATAGATAAGCTGTCTGGTGTAGCTAGTTGGTCTGATAGATACGCTGTCTGGTTGGAGCTAGTTGGTCTGATAGATACGCTGTCTGGTTGGAGCTAGTTGGTCTGATAGATACGCTGTCTGTTTGGAGCTAGTTGGTCTGATAGATAAGCTGTCTGGTTGGAGCTAGTTGGTCTGATAGATACGCTGTCTGGTTGGAGCTAGTTGGTCTGATAGATAAGCTGTCTGGTGTAGCTAGTTGGTCCTTCAGTATTAGTCAGGCAATTCAAGGACTCAAAGGTTGCCCATAATATGATGCTCTGTGCAGAGACTAGATGGTCCTGGTAATTGATTTGGCCCTGGAACTTGCACAACAGTTTAATTAGTTCCTTTTGTTCATCACAAGAAAATGAGTTATGGCCCATGCCTTGTTTGTGCCAGTCAAATGAGTTATGGCCCATGCCTTGTTTGTGCCAGTAAAATGAGTTATGGCCCATGCCTTGTTTGTGCCAGTAAAATGAGTTATGGCACATGCCTTGTTTGTGCCAGTAAAATGAGTTATGGCACATGCCTTGTTTGTGCCAGTAAAATGAGTTATGGCACATGCCTTGTTTGTGCCAGTAAAATGAGTTATGGCCCATGCCTTGTTTGTGCCAGTAAAATGAGTTATGGTCCATGCCTTGTTTGTGCCAGTAAAATGAGTTATGGCACATGCCTTGTTTGTGCCAGTAAAATGAGTTATGGCACATGCCTTGTTTGTGCCAGTAAAATGAGTTATGGCCCATGCCTTGTTTGTGCCAGTAAAATGAGTTATGGCCCATGCCTTGTTTGTGCCAGTAAAATGAGTTATGGCACATGCCTTGTTTGTGCCAGTAAAATGAGTTATGGCCCATGCCTTGTTTGTGCCAGTAAAATGAGTTATGGCACATGCCTTGTTTGTGCCAGTAAAATGAGTTATGGCCCATGCCTTGTTTGTGCCAGTAAAATGAGTTATGGCCCATGCCTTGTTTGTGCCAGTAAAATGAGTTATGGCACATGCCTTGTTTGTGCCAGTAAAATGAGTTATGGCCCATGCCTTGTTTGTGCCAGTAAAATGTGTTATGGCACATGCCTTGTTTGTGCCAGTAAAATGAGTTATGGCCCATGCCTTGTTTGTGCCAGTAAAATGAGTTATGGCCCATGCCTTGTTTGTGCCAGTAAAATGAGTTATGGCACATGCCTTGTTTGTGCCAGTAAAATGAGTTATGGCCCATGCCTTGTTTGTGCCAGTAAAATGAGTTATGGCCCATGCCTTGTTTGTGCCAGTAAAATGAGTTATGGCCCATGCCTTGTTTGTGCCAGTAAAATGAGTTATGGCACATGCCTTGTTTGTGCCAGTAAAATGAGTTATGGCCCATGCCTTGTTTGTGCCAGTACAATGAGTTATGGCACATGCCTTGTTTGTGCCAGTAAAATGAGTTATGGCCCATGCCTTGTTTGTGCCAGTAAAATGAGTTATGGCCCATGCCTTGTTTGTGCCAGTAAAATGAGTTATGGCCCATGCCTTGTTTGTGCCAGTAAAATGAGTTATGGCACATGCCTTGTTTGTGCCAGTAAAATGAGTTATGGCCCATGCCTTGTTTGTGCCAGTAAAATGAGTTATGGCACATGCCTTGTTTGTGCCAGTAAAATGAGTTATGGCACATGCCTTGTTTGTGCCAGTAAAATGAGTTATGGCACATGCCTTGTTTGTGCCAGTAAAATGAGTTATGGCCCATGCTTTACCATTCTCTCTATAGGGTATACCAATAATCATCTGTAACTATGGTGACGCGGAGCTTCTGACGGGGGAGAGCTCTGTACGTGCCACCAATGGCCCAGTTACCAATTGTGTATTAGGACACAAGAATGAAGACCATGAACACACAATTGCAAGCAAACCCCAGAAAGCTGTGAAGAAGTCCAGAGCTCTGGAGGTCCCTAAGACAATTGACTGCCTCCAGGGTATTCTAACAGTCATCCCCATGCAGCTGCTGTCCATGCACATTGCAGAACTCAAAGAACTGGATGTAAGACTTTCTCTTCCATACCTGCGCATGGACAATTCTTTTATATCTGCTTGTAAATAATTGCCTGTCTCTTGCTTGGGGCTTTGATTAGTTACAATTGCATGCTAGATTTTTTTTCTCTCGCAAATATTATCGTATTTTTTATGCTACATACTATCATCATGTTAACTTGAGTTTGAAATATGAGTTACAATATAATTAGCTACAATTTAGTTAGCTACAATATAATTTCAAGACCTTCGATACGGTAAAACATCAGAATCTGTGGAACATCATGAAATAAATGGGTTTTCCTGTGCATATTATCCATCTCATTGAAACATATCAAGATCTACGAGCTGCTCTCCGAGTATCTGGCCAAACATCAGATTGGTTTGCAGTACAAAAGGGAGTACGACAGGGATGTATCCTTTCACCTTATCTATATAACACCCATGCAGAAAGTATAATGACAAATGTTTGAGAAGACGAGAACACTGAAAGTTTCGATACATTTACTATTGAATGTTTCGAGATTCCAGGGTGACAATACGCAGATGACACAGTGATACTATCATGAAGTGCAGAAGGTCTAGAGCAGCCAATTTCAGCTGTTAATGGACATAGTTTTTAAAAAAATGCCAATATACCTTTTTTCCATAGTCAATGGGTTTTTTTTTAGAATGTTAAACTACAGGTCGCGTCGCCACTGCTGTCGCCAGACTGTGAGCTGGCTATGTTTGTTATTTCACCCCCAACAGAATAACAACATGCCATAACGGGATTCAAATCGCTGCCCTCCTTGTCGGCAGGCCTTGAAACCATTCAGCCACGCACTCCTCAATGGACACAGTAAAGATCAAAACCTGTTTATAAACAAAACAAAGATAATGACCACCGACAAAACACAATGGCAGCATAAATTTATAGTGGGTGGTGAGGAAATAGATCAGGTCATACATTTTGAATTGCTGGTCTCCAGAATTGACAAAAATTTCTGACTACTCAAAAGAAATGAAAAGACTAGTCATGGCAATGCAGAGACTGAACACCCTGAAGAAATTATGGCAGAGTACCAACAAAATGACAAAAGTGAAAGTCTTGAGAGCCTGTGTTTTTCTTGTGGCAGCTTATGGCTGCCAATCATGAACGATTACCAAAACGTCCAGATAAAGAATAGAATCTTTCGACGGAACTGGTGGTGGCTGAAAGCTTAGGACAGCAGTCTTTTGGCCAAGTAGATCTTTTAGCCAAGTAGATCAAACCCTGGTAAGGACCTAGTTTTAAAAAAAAATCAAGAATTGAACCTAACCTGCACACTGTGCTGTGACTGCTAGGAAAAGCAGTCCATAGTCCTCGATGCCCCTTTGGTGCAGCTATGCTGTAAAGTACAGAGACTACAAAGGCCTGAACCAGGAGACAGCCCATCTGGAGGAAGCAGACATCTTTACCTGCCATCTTTCATCCTGTTCCATCTGGAGGAAGCAGACATCTTAACCTGCTATCCTTCATCGTGTTCCATCTGGAGGAAGCAGACATCTTAACCTGCCATCTCTCATCCTGTTCCATCTGGAGGAAGCAGACATCTTAACCTGCCATCTCTCATCCTGTTCCATCTGGAGGAAGCAGACATCTTAACCTGCCATCTCTCATCCTGTTCCATCTGGAGGAAGCAGACATCTTAACCTGCCATCTGGAGGAAGCAGACATCTTAACCTGCTATCTCTCATCCTGTTCGATCTGGAGGAAGCAGACATCTTAACCTGCCATCTTTCATCCTGTTCCATCTGGAGGAAGCAGACATCTTAACCTGCCATCTTTCATCCTGTTCCATCTGGAGGAAGCAGACATCTTAACCTGCCATCTTTCATCGTGTTCCATCTGGAGGAAGCAGACATCTTAACCTGCCATCTGGAGGAAGCAGACATCTTAACCTGCCATCTCTCATCCTGTTCCATCTGGAGGAAGCAAACATCTTAACCTGCCATCTCTCATCCTGTTCCATCTGGAGGAAGCAGACATCTTAACCTGCCATCTCTCATCCTGTTCCATCTGGAGGAAGCAGACATCTTAACCTGCCATCTCTCATCCTGTTCCATCTGGAGGAAGCAGACATCTTAACCTGCCATCTTTCATCGTGTTCCATCTGGAGGAAGCAGACATCTTAACCTGCCATCTGGAGGAAGCAGACATCTTAACCTGCCATCTTTCATCGTGTTCCATCTGGAGGAAGCAGACATCTTAACCTGCCATCTCTCATCCTGTTCCATCTGGAGGAAGCAGACATCTTAACCTGCCATCTCTCATCCTGTTCCATCTGGAGGAAGCAGACATCTTAACCTGCCATCTTTCATCGTGTTCCATCTGGAGGAAGCAGACATCTTAACCTGCCATCTGGAGGAAGCAGACATCTTAACCTGCCATCTTTCATCGTGTTCCATCTGGAGGAAGCAGACATCTTAACCTGCCATCTCTCATCCTGTTCCATCTGGAGGAAGCAGACATCTTAACCTGCCATCTTTCATCGTGTTCCATCTGGAGGAAGCAGACATCTTAACCTGCCATCTGGAGGAAGCAGACATCTTAACCTGCCATCTTTCATCGTGTTCCATCTGGAGGAAGCAGACATCTTAACCTGCCATCTGGAGGAAGCAGACATCTTAACCTGCCATCTTTCATCCTGTTCCATCTGGAGGAAGCAGACATCTTAACCTGCCATCTTTCATCGTGTTCCATCTGGAGGAAGCAGACATCTTAACCTGCCATCTGGAGGAAGCAGACATCTTAACCTGCCATCTTTCATCGTGTTCCATCTGGAGGAAGCAGACATCTTAACCTGCCATCTGGAGGAAGCAGACATCTTAACCTGCCATCTTTCATCGTGTTCCATCTGGAGGAAGCAGACATCTGAACCTTGTACCACATTGTAACCATCAAGGGATTGTCTGTAACTTTAGTGGTGCAACTTGCTTGTAAGGATGTTCTTTGTGGTCTGTTGTTCTAGTCTGTTCCTCTAATCTGTTGTTCTAGACTGTTCCTCTAATCTGTTGTTCTAGTCTGTTCCTCTAATCTGTTGTTCTAGTCTGTTCCTCTAATCTGTTGTTCTAGTCTGTAACTTGCATTCAACATTTCTCACATTTTCATTCTGTAATCTTTGAGTGTGTACTTGTTAACTTTTTACAAAGCCTTAGGATCCCTTCTGCAGCTAGCCTACAGGAAGCCTGTACCAAAGCCTTAGGGCCCCCACTGCAGCTAGCCCTCTACAGGAAGCCTGTACCAAAGTCTTAGGGCCCCCACTGCAGCTAGCCTACAGGAAACCTGTACCAAAGCCTTAGGGCCCCCACTGCAGCTAGCCCTCTACAGGAAGCCTGTACCAAAGTCTTAGGGCCCCCACTGCAGCTAGCCCTCTGCAGGAAGCCTGTACCAAAGCCTTAGGGCCCCTACTGCAGCTAGCCCTCTACAGGAAGCCTGTACCAAAGCCTTAGGGCCCCCACTGCAGCTAGCTTACAGGAAGCCTGTACCAAGACCTAGGATCCCACTTCATCTGACCCATTTCAGGTTGCATGTACCAAGGCCTAGGGCCCAATTACAGCTCTCTTGTAGTGGATGTACCAATCTGTTGATAGAGTGCATGCAGAAATACGTGCCTATCTTGACAATAATCTTTCTCAACAATTGTAAGATACAAAAAGATATTTAGTTATTGTCTGATGGACGTCTCACATTGCTGTCAGCCATAGCAAGTGGTTATCATGAATTCTAGCTTATTTGAGGTACATCAACAAATGTATGTCTTCACTGTATTCTTTGTTTTCTTTCATTCGCTAATGCCTTCACTGTTTAATATTTGAAGAGTTCTACAGCAACCCCTGCTGATTGGTGGGAATAGGTCCTTCATATTGCATGTGGGTCTTTTTTTTTACCATCATCAGAGCTCAATACCATTACACTGAAATTGTCCAGATGTGTCTCACATTGTGGAGTTTTTGTAATATCAAACACAGAATTGTGAACCTGACATTGTAGCTGGAGGTTAGCGAGAGAAAGTCTACTTGTGAACCTGACATTGTAGCTTGAGGTTAGCGAGAGAAAGTCTACTTGTGAACCTGACATTGTAGCTGGAGGTTAGCGAGAGAAAGTCTACTTGTGAACCTGACATTGTAGCTTGAGGTTAGCGAGAGAAAGTCTACTTGTGAACCTGACATTGTAGCTGGAGGTTAGCGAGAGAAAGTCTACTTGTGAACCTGACATTACCTAACAATATAACATTTAAAAAATATATAGGTCAAGGTACAGCCTTAGCTTCCATTGGTTGATTTATTCTAGCAACATAACCAAATATAGCTGGATTGGAACCAGCAGGGAAAGAGAAGAGGAGGTGACAAGAACATATGTGAGGAAGACCAGCGGAAGAGGAAGCCAAATAATAGAAGTCTTGTTGGCAGAGCTTAGAAATGCGGCCCAAACTAAGAATGTTACCATTCAGCCTCATGTTCTTCTTCGGAGAATGACTCAGCCCATTGTAGAAGACTCTACACACCATGGTAGAAGACTCTACACCCCATGGTAGAAGACTACACGACATGAGTAAAGATGAGTGAAGCACTGGTTGTACTGGCTATTGTAGTATGCTACCAGAAATAATTTAATCATATACTGTTGATTGTAAACTGTACCAAGCAATTGTATAGTTATTATATATTGTACCAAGCAATTGTATAGTTATTAAATATTTATTAATTTAAAAAAATATTTTGAGCATTTTTCTGCTTCCCTTTCTGTCACAGGTCGACTGCCCGCGAAATTTGGCCAAGTCAGTCACGGTCGAGTAGAACATTGTCGGCACTTGCTCACAGTTCATAAGGTTTGTTACTTGCCAGATTTCTTGCTGCTATTTAGTCTAAATGATTATAAGCTTTCACAAAGATTATATGGCCCCGACAGTATAACCAGACATGTCCTGAGCTAGAACCAACAGTGAAAGGGAGTGTGACAGGGTCAGTGTTAGATATGTGTGAAATGTCATGTATGAAGCATGGGAGTTATAACTTACAACTTGGCCACTGAAAGGCTAACATAAGCCGATTAAATGCTAGCAGATTTTAGCTAGAGTTTGACTTTAGTAGGTTTATGCGATAGTTGTCAAGATTTAACACAAGTAAGAGATCAACTATGAGGGGTGGGGACATGTCATTCTGAGGGGTGGGAGAAGAGATAGTGCATTGTCAATATTGTAGTGTCTAGTTGGCATGAAAAGAAGATGGTACTGGTGTGAGGTCGCTCATTCCGTTATGTCAAGTCATTATAGAAAGATTGGTAGGAGATTTGAGCTACGTACGATTTAGTGGCACAGTGACATTGAGACAAGATAGTGGGGGGGCAAGACCGACCAATCGGTGACACGAGCTACTAGCTGGTCAACAGGGACAGGACAAATGTTCTTTGTGACAGGTGGCCATATTGGAGTGGGAGGAATAAAGGGTAGGATTTAGGAAAAATAGGAATGCGATTAAAACCTACAGCAAGAGGAAGTGTAGGCAGAGCTGGCCGGGAGGTTATTGACTGTGATTTTCATAGGTATTGAACTATTGCCTAATGGAATGGACAGCAAACCAACCACAGCGACTAAGAGAACGGTCTTACAGACTGTTGTGTGCGTTAGCCTTGTGAGACTTATCATTTGTGGATTTCACAGATATCTGCTCTTGATGATCTGCTGAAAATGGCAGCTAATGTGTAAGAGAGACAATGAGCAGTCTCGTGGACCGTTAAGAACGATGTCCATGCGAGACATGTCAGCTGGGTCTATCAAACCCACCCCCCATCCCACCCCAACAGACAGTAAGGTGAAGGCTAAACTTCCCAGGGAGCACCCTCACGAGACTTGTGTCAGAAATCTTTCGTTCCAAATTGTGTGAAAGAATGATAATCTGCTAGAAGGGAAGACAGACGCCCCTTTACAGGATGTATGGGAGCCCAAGGGAAGACAGACAGTTACAGGAAGTATGGGAGCCCAAGGGAAGACAGACAGTTACAGGAAGTATGGGAGCCCAAGGGAAGACAGGCAGTTACAGGATGTATGGGAGCCCAAGGGAAGACAGACAGTTACAGGATGTATGGGAGCCCAAGGGAAGACAGATGCTGTTACAGGAAGTATGCGAGCCCAAGGGTAGACAGATGCTGTTACCGGATATATGGAAGCCCAAGGGAAGACAGACAGTTACAGGAAGTATGGGAGCCCAAGGGAAGACAGACAGTTACCGGATATATGGAAGCCCAAGGGAAGACAGATGCTGTTACCGGATGTATGGGAGCCCAAGGGAAGACAGACAGTTACAGGATGTATGGAAGCCCAAGGGAAGACAGACAGTTACAGGATGTATGGGAGCCCAAGGGAAGACAAAGTGGAGATCTGAAGAAGAGGAGCCCTGTACAGATGGATTCTTGTGAGTCGAACTTTGGAGGGTGGTTCAGAATATGAACAGATGAAGCTATTCCGTTGTGGACCTAAAGAGAACCAGATGGATGATTATCATAGGGTGCAGTTGAGCTATTCTTTCCATCCTAAAAAGGAGTCCTGAAACCAACACAATTTTGTCCTCTCGCTCACAGCCACATACTCTTTTCTTCGTCCTAGAGAGGACGTTGTGTGGTAGTTTACAGCGGTGCTGTGATATCTGCTCCTTTCAGCCAAACATATCCAGTTTTATCTAGCTTTTTTGGGTACTGGGTTTGCCTTGCCAATGCGATCTCTATTCTTTTAGCCAGACTATACTAGTTCAGCCTATGTCTAGGGCCGCTGCTCGGAGATGGGATAGGGTCGTGATCAGCTCTGGTTTGCTGACTCATGTAAGGAGTCAGCTACACATCACCGATGGCTGTCAGCTTATTCACTGTGTTGCGTCAGTCACATATTTCTTTTTATTTGCCTTTACCTTATTCCTCAAGGTCATGTTGCACTGGTCGGCCCAGTGTGTCCGACTTTGGCATATATTTTTATGTAAGGTTCTGCTTGCATTTTCTAACGGTTTGCTTCCCCGGGGTAACGGCCGGTGCTGTGGTTGGGAGCGAATCCAACACCTTCGGATTGTGAGCCGTGTCACTTAACCACTATCCCATGCCATGCCCATTTGAAATGGGTCCTAGGATCCTCTACTTACAACAACATACACACATCATCTTCTTCTGCATCTTGATTACTTCATTCTTATTTAGTGTCAATGAAGATGTGCTCCCACTTTACATGTGCATCCCAGCCCCCACATCCCATTTTGGTTCACACGTCAGAACAATTGCTGCAGATGAAATGTTTGAATGCTATCCCCAAATAAATCTGACCAACCTGGAAATTGTGCACACTATTATAACTGACCAGCACTGGAATTTGCTTGACCATTTCCTCAGAAGAGACCTCAATACCATGACTAGAAAGTGTGGCTGACTTGAGACATCTTGGCAAAGCTTCATAGAAGGTGACAGACAGACTGACCAAAGCTCCATAGAAGATGACAGACATGCTGACCAAAGCTTCATAGAAGGTGATAGACAGACTGAGCAAAACTCCATAGAAGGCGTCAGACAGACTGACCAAAGCTCCATAGAAGGTGACAGACATGCTGACCAAAGCTTCATAGAAGGTGACAGACTGACCAAAGCTCCATAGAAGGTGACAGACAGACTGACCAAAGCTCCATAGAAGGTGACAGACATGCTGACCAAAGCTCCATAGAAGTCCAAATTTGTAATAACTGGAGCAGCATGGGAAGGATGGCCACAGGCTGAAGGGAGTTGCTGCCATCAGACATGATGGGCACTGACTTGCTTTCATGGATAGTGACCAAAGAGGATGTCAGTATATTATCAGGTGTACACAGCTGCAGACAAGTTCATTTCCTCTTCCGTTAGCTCCAGTTACTTCTCATCACCATATGTCGTGACATAAACATATGAGCATACTTGTATTTGCAGACATACAACCCAGGAGTTTCCTTGCTCACAGACATCTTCTATATCATCCTGTCGCTGGAACAAGTAGAGACAACTACATTTGAAATGTTCATTCTTAACATGCATCGTTAGTAAAGGGCCAAACGAATGATTTGTTGATAATATTGATTGTTATACCAAAATGTGTACAATGTACAGAAGTAATGTCTTTTTATATGCTTGATCTATTCTGGTTTATTTTGAAAGAGGCGGTGACATTTTATTTATTAAAGTTTCCTGGGTTGTGTTCCTTAAATGTATACAATAAAGAAGAGAATGCATGTTCTGTGGATGATATGGATTATATATAAATGAACTTAATTTAAATGTTCCATACAGGGATGGATATGCTAGCAGCTTCCATGGATGTCCTAGTATCTCCCATGGATGTCCTAGTATCTCCCATGGATGTCACAAATTGACAAGAAAGTATGATTAACCCTTTCCAATCCGACCGAATTTAATGAATTTGAGTTTCTCCATCCGGGCCAAATGCACGATTTCGTATGCCAAATGTTTTATTCAAAATAAAATAAATATTGAACAAAATTAAGTATGATCAAAACATCGTCAGACACATAATGAAACTATCTGCGACATGAAGTATCCATAATAAAGATGAAACTTTAGTATGAAGTGTTAAATAGCATCGATGGGCAGGAGGGAAAATGAGAGGATGGGCAGGAGGGAATAGGAGATTATGGGCAGGAGGGAATATGAGAGGATGGGCAGGTGGGAGCAGGAGAGGATGGGCAGGAGGGAATAGGAGAGGATGGGCAGGAGGGAATAGGAGAGGATGGGCAGGAGGGAATATGAGAGGATGGGCAGGTGGGAGCAGGAGAGGATGGGCAGGTGGGAGCAGGAGGGAATATGAGAGGATGGGCAGGTGGGAGCAGGGGAGGAAACATTTTTGTCATTTCACTCACCGCCTTGTCTATCTTACTCATGTCTCTCATTACCGTTACACACACTTTTACATCAACACACTTTTATTAACATACTTTTACATCAACACACTTTTATTAACATACTTTTACATCAACACACTTTTATTAACATACTTTTACATCAACATACTTTTATCATTAAGTATCACTGTCAAATTCTGAACGGGACGAATATCCACAAGTAATCCAGATGTGTGATCATTGGACAGCAAATAATAAATAATTTCTCATGTCTTGAACCACAACTTTCCTCGTGATAAATGTGTCGACTTTGAAACATAACTGGCCATCTATCTGAAAAAACCTTACAGTCAAACGTCATTTTGTAGGGCCGTAATATGGCATTCCACAAACTAAATTACAAACTGCAAGTTTCAGAGGTCTGTTTTGGTCGTACAGTGTCGCAGTTTTTTTGTTTTACAGAGTGCTAAAACGTCTACAAATTGAAACGGGTTAATCTGCTGCGAATTTATTTCTTTAAAAAAAAAAATAATACATTGGATAAACAAGGCCAACTTATTCACAGATTTTATTAAAACATTGGGACAGGATGAGGCACAGTCAACCCCGAATAGTTGTACATGTGCTACATGACCAACGATCAGCTGGCTACATGACCAAATGGAATAGGAAGTCATTTTGTACATTGTGTGGAAAATATTTTTTTTTTGATTGCATGTGAAATTCTCAAATACATTTCAAGAGAAATGCCAGTCAAATGTTGGATAGGTTCTTAAAGCAGCTGTCGTCTCGTATAAACATGTTGATTGACTTATCTACTGTCAAGATTTATTTCATGAGCAGTATATCTGTGATATAATTCATTTGATTTTTATTGATGTTCCCAAGGGTGTGAACATTTGTGATGTGTTGGGTGTCTGCTGTCCAGCATAAGCTACAGCTGACCAGTCTTGTTAAGGCTCTTTCTACAGGCCAACTCTTTCCTCCTTCCCATTTCAGCCGCCTGTCAGCCAACTTTCTCCAAACTCTCCTGGCATTAATTTGTGTAATCGTTTATTTCAGTTTTTTGCCAGGTTTTAATTTTGTAAATTCTACTAATGGACAAATTAAAAGTTTATTAGGAGTAGATAATGGAACAATTAGGAAGCAAGGCATCCCAACTGCCTGATACTAGTGTACATTATGAAGTTGTATGTGAAGTGGCCAGAGAGGCAAATCTCTAGTTTTTTGAACAACTTCAACAATAGAAATGACCGTGCACTATTTTGTTAGGCCTGTGATCTACAGGTGTTTCAGTCGAGTTTGCTTCACTTCATTGTCCCCAGCAGAATAAGTGTATCCTGTCTGTCCTTTCCCTTGACCTGCTGGTCACTATACTGCCCCGTCACAGCTCTACATGATACGGCGAAGACAGGAAATATGATTCGCAGATTGAATTATTCTGTTATATTTGATTGCAGTCCTCAAAGTTGATTGTTGCTTAAACAGTATTTATTGATGATGTGTTTTTCGCTGTTATATAATGTGTCCCCACTATCTTCCAAATTAGCTTGTGTCGTCAATGCTGTGATAGCTTGCTCCCCAATACTTGGCATTGCACATCTTGCTGAGATCAGATTTTCTGCTTTTGAAGGCCTCCCAAATATGACACCATTCAATTGATAGCAGATAAAATGTGTCCTAATGTGGATAGCAGAGAAAATTTGTCCTAATGTGGGTAGCAGAGAAAATTTGTCCTAATGTGGGTAGCAGAGAAAATCACTCACTTTCCTCAGAGAAAGAAGAAAAAGAAAATCTTTCTGACATTCTGTCAGATTACGGACAATTAAACATTTGATCTTGTAAATACTGTTGACTTGTGCAGATAATATCAAGTCTTGTTAACATGTCACTGGCATATGTTATTTGAGGCTGTAGCGTGATACCCCTCTGCTCCATCTTATTTTATCTTTAGTCATATGATTACATAATGCCTCCAACACACACATCGCTACGCACCAGCTTATCTCATGTGTTCAGCTTTCTCTCACTCCACTTGGAGCATGCTCTCACTGTTCTTGGTCTGCCTCTTTGCAGGATGTCTGTAACAAGCATATAGCTTTATAAACTATGACCGAGAGACAGAGTTTAGCCAGTGGTCACTGGCTAGACCAGGTGGGAAAAGTCACTTCCATTTAAATAAGATATCCAAATCTCGGGTTTTGTGCCAGTGTCCAAGCTCGGCTAAATGGATTATTTATTCATCAGACACTCAACCTGCCATGACATTCATGGCAAAGACCAACTTATCTTAATGTAAGCACTCGTTGCTACTCTGTTGACTAATGTCCTAGCCCCTGGACATGCTGCACTCTTTGCTACTCTGTTGACTAATGTCCTAGCCCCTGGACATGCTGCACTCTTTGCTACTCTGTTGACTAATGTCCTAGCCCCTGGACATGCTGCACTCGTTGCTACTCTGTTGACTAATGTCCTAGCCCCTGGACATGCTGCACTCGTTGCTACTCTGTTGACTAATGTCCTAGCCCCTGGACATGCTGCACTCTTTGCTACTCTGTTGACCAATAAATGTGGCGGGCTGTGTTGGCCTTCAAACCTTTCTTTTATTCTTTTGTATATCTTGGCTACCTAAGGCTGAGAGTGATCAAGTTTCTTTTTTTCTTTCTTTGCAGCCAACTTAAGCACAATTTTTGTCATGGACTTACTGCCAGGGGCAGATAGTTCTTGTACACATTCGGAGAGCTTATCTCATACACAGACAAGGGTGACCATTGTTGCCAGTCCCGCTCACAGGAAGCCTGTATGAAAACACTTATACATGTGTTGTTTGTGTAGCAAATTACTTCACATGATGATGTTGCTGAGCAGGGCTTTGCAAGTAGCAGAATGTAGTCCGGAGAACGGGATGCGTTGTGTCGCTAGTTTACAGCTTGACTGCAAAATTTGCACCTTTCCGACACATCCACCTTCAGCAAGAAAAACTTAAACACTTGATCCCCAACAACCTCCAAAACAGTCATTATTATTGTACGTTTGACCTATATGTTCACAAAGGTTTTCTTGTATTTGAAATACTTGCTCAGGCATCATACCACCTTCCACCTATAGACGCCAACGATGCTGCTCATTCCAAACTACACACGTTTATTGTTGGTCAACGGCAGAATGTGGATAGCCATTCTTAGTGGAAGAACAGTTACTGCATCTCCCTGAGATGCTTGACATTCTAAGTTGAAGAACATATGAAACCAACCAAACTGAGTTAACATGTACAGCTGTTTAATCTTCTTTGCTTCTAGCCGCCAGGTTATTATAATAACCAAAATGAAGCATGTAAATCCTATAGCTTCTAGAAAATCTCCTTCCTGTCAATCTTGTGTAACACCATAACCGCATGGTTATCTCCTTCCTATCAAACAATCTAACACCATAGCCGCATGGTTATCTCCTTCCTATCAAACAATCTAACACCATAACCGCATGGTTATCTCCTTCCTGTCAAACAATCTAACACCATAGCCGCAAGGTTATCTCCTTCCTGTCAATCTGTTGTAACACCATAACCGCATGGTTATCTCCTTCCTATCAAACAATCTAACACCATAGCCGCATGGTTATCTGCTTCCTGTCAAACAATCTAACACCATAGCCGCATGGTTATCTCCTTCCTGTCAATCTGTTGTAACACCATAACCGCATGGTTATCTCGTTCCTATCAAACAATCTAACACCATAGCCGCATGGTTATCTCCTTCCTGTCAAACAATCTAACACCATAGCCGCATGGTTATCTCCTTCCTGTCAATCTGTTGTAACACCATAACCGCATGGTTATCTCCTTCCTATCAAACAATCTAACACCATAGCCGCATGGTTATCTGCTTCCTGTCAAACAATCTAACACCATAGCCGCATGGTTATCTCCTTCCTGTCAATCTGTTGTAACACCATAACCGCATGGTTATCTCCTTCCTATCAAACAATCTAACACCATAGCCGCATGGTTATCTCCTTCCTGTCAAACAATCTAACACCATAGCCGCATGGTTATCTGCTTCCTGTCAAACAATCTAACACCATAGCCGCATGGTTATCTGCTTCCTGTCAAACAATTTAACACCATAGCCGCATGGTTTCATACAACACTTGTATTTGCTGTTTTCTCAAGAGGACCACAAAAACCCCATAAACAGATTTTATGCAGACAATTTGTGCTGTATGTTTTGATGTGAAAGGACAAAGGTTATTGAACGTTCAGTATATCAATTGTCCTTTTAAACCTCATCCCATTTAACCCAAACATTGTCCCGCGGGATCACATATACATTTACGGTCTAAGTACCACTATATGGTGCAAATATCATGTGCAAATATCACGTATTTATGATTTTACTCACAACATAAGAAAATGTCACTTTTTTAAAACTATAATTCAACATTAAAGAAAATATGTATTTATCTTTTTTACCATAACTTCCGACATATGAATTAACTTTTATTTATCTTTTTACCATAACTTCCGACATATGAATTAACTTTTATTCATCTTTTTACCATAACTTCCGACATATGAATTAACTTTTATTTATCTTTTTACCATAACTTCCGACATATGAAATACCTTTTATTAATTTTTATTTTACCATAACTTCCGACATATGAAATACCTTTTATTAATTTTTATTTTACCATAACTTCCGACATATGAAATACCTATTATATATCTCTGCATCATAAATGTAGACAAACTCTGACCTTTCTTATTTCTAGTATTCCCATAAATTGGAACGTAATAAATCCAGCCTCTAGTTAACTTGACACATAATGTCTGTACGTATATTGACTACAACATAACAAATAGTATGTGTTCTATCATTGCAGAATTTTATTCACATTTCTGGGTGTGTCTGACAGAACAATTTAATGGTCTGAGGAATAAAGGCTGCTTGCTCCTGCAGTGTGCAGACTAGGTTTTCATATCACCCCCAATATAAAAAAGAATTGTGCTTAGCTTGGTGTTTAAAACCATGTCCCCTGTCTGGTGACCTGTATACAAGCCACCCCTATTTATATATTACCGTTCCTGTTCCCAGGATTAGCTTTCATCCTTCTCAGACTTCAGACATATGGAAGAACCATATATTCATATTTTGGCTGTAACTTACATATATTACTATTGTTTTCCTAAGAAAGCTGTGTATAACAAGGACAAATCTATATTTATCATTGCATTAAATGTTGCCCTAGGCTTGATCCACAGTTGGAGCTAACTTTGGTTGTTTAGTACTCCCAGTCAAAACTCTGTTCAGCGATTGTCGTTCACAACCGTTACAGAATCAATGACCAAAAACATATTATGTCATTCTGGACTGACAACTGCTGTGCCATTTTCTAATACGGAAAGGGAATATTTGTATTTTTTTTTTAGAATTCTCAACTACTTTGTGTGATTTCAACAATAGAGAATTCTGATTTGTTAGCTACTCTGTGTTTTTAACTATAGACAATCATTTTGGTGATTTCAGACAGGCTTACACACTTAGTTATGATTGAACTTGTCATTTCTACACAGAGATCATGTGATGCATGTTCATTTCATGACAAAATTTTTGTGCACTGATGCTATTTGGGGGGGGGGGAAGATCTTGTAGCTCTCATGTATTGCCTGTTGTCATGTCTTCTAGCTCTTGTGTGAATGTCTGTTGCCATGTCTTCTAGCTCTTGTGTGAATGTCTGTTGCCATGTCTTCTAGCTCTTGTGTGAATGCCTGTTGTCATGTGTTGTCGTGTCTTCTAGCTCTTGTGTGAATGTCTGTTGCCATGTCTTCTAGCTCTTGTGTGAATGTCTGTTGCCATGTCTTCTAGCTCTTGTGTGAATGCCTGTTGTCATGTCTTCTGACTCTTGTGTGAATGTCTGTTGCCATGTCTTCTAGCTCTTGTGTGAATGCCTGTTGTCATGTCTTCTGACTTGTGTGAATGCCTGTTGTCATGTCTTCTAGCTCTTGTGTGAATGTCTGTTGCCATGTCTTCTAGCTCTTGTGTGAATGCCTGTTGTCATGTCTTCTAGCTCTTGTGTGAATGTCTGTTGCCATGTCTTCTAGCTCTTGTGTGAATGCCTGTTGTCATGTCTTCTGACTCTTGTGTGAATGCCTGTTGCCATGTCTTCTAGCTCTTGTGTGAATGTCTGTTGCCATGTCTTCTAGCTCTTGTGTGAATGCCTGTTGTCATGTCTTCTGACTCTTGTGTGAATGCCTGTTGCCATGTCTTCTAGCTCTTGTGTGAATGTCTGTTGCCATGTCTTCTAGCTCTTGTGTGAATGTCTGTTGCCATGTCTTCTAGCTCTTGTGTGAATGCCTGTTGTCATGTCTTCTAGCTCTTGTGTGAATGTCTGTTGCCATGTCTTCTAGCTCTTGTGTGAATGCCTGTTGTCATGTCTTCTAGCTCTTGTGTGAATGTCTGTTGCCATGTCTTCTAGCTCTTGTGTGAATGCCTGTTGTCATGTCTTCTGACTCTTGTGTGAATGCCTGTTGCCATGTCTTCTAGCTCTTGTGTGAATGTCTGTTGCCATGTCTTCTAGCTCTTGTGTGAATGTCTGTTGCCATGTCTTCTAGCTCTTGTGTGAATGCCTGTTGTCATGTCTTCTAGCTCTTGTGTGAATGTCTGTTGTCATGTCTTCTAGCTCTTGTGTGAATGTCTGTTGTCATGTCTTCTAGCTCTTGTGTGAATGCCTGTTGTCATGTCTTCTAGCTCTTGTGTGAATGTCTGTTGCCATGTCTTCTAGCTCTTGTGTGAATGCCTGTTGTCATGTCTTCTAGCTCTTGTGTGAATGTCTGTTGCCATGTCTTCTAGCTCTTGTGTGAATGTCTGTTGTCATGTCTTCTAGCTCTTGTGTGAATGCCTGTTGTCATGTCTTCTAGCTCTTGTGTGAATGCCTGTTGTCGTGTCTTCTTGTGTGAATGCCTGTTGTCATGTCTTCTTGTGCGAATGCCTGTTCTGTAACTGCAGCCACAAGATTTGTGCTCTCTGGAACTGGATGTAATAGCTCAGACTAAAGAGAGGGCAGCATTATATTTGTAAATAGACTGGCAAAAACCGGTTGTAGATTATTGGTCAAGGCCTTTGTTTTAAAATGTGGGATATTTTTGTTTGCCATGGGAATGGAATAAACTAACAAACAAAAACTTGTGATATTCGTCTTTTATTTAGAAATATGTCTTGTTTGTGACTTTCCTTGTATTGCATAGAGAGGGATACATTTCTATATTAGGGCCAACTGTAATGGGGGGGGCCTCACGCTTGGAAGGAAGGACGGGGAGAGCAAGCACAGGGCCAGACCATAATGCCGGTGACCAGAAGACTGTATGAATGAAAATGTTTCATTTGTCATTCTTTTTATATTATGCTGCAGTACGGTATTTTTTTTTAATTTACACAAGTTTTTGGTTAATTTAACCCTAGCGGTATTGTATAATTTACTGCACTGTCGTGGTCATTGTTTACCTTCTGCATAGATAAATTGCTCGTCACATAATTTGATGTCTTGCATCAGAAACAGCAGCCTGGATGTTGAAATGCTTTCGCAAAAACATTTTAAATGTCACTACAGGGAACCGAAACGCTAGTCCGACCAATCAAAACATACTGACCAAGACCACAATCTCTCTTCCATGTAGTGTTCGTTGGCCACTGTCTGGCTGACCGGATGTGGATCGTCATTCTTATAGTAGTGAGTCGCTCAGATGAAGCCAAGCATATACAACCGCAAGGAGGGCTATGGTGCACCATCAGCACGCTTTGGGGAGTGAGGAAAGTTACTATAACCCACCATTTAACGCCCTTTTCAGAGCACACTTAAGAGTAAATGTACCCATTGTGGATACCTTCAGACGTCAACTGGAATACATCTAAGTAAATGGAATGGGGTTCATAGAATAATTAGCCGACAAGTCGTTTCCGGAGGACGCCCAATTTCAATGGTATCTTCGTGGAGGTTTTTCTTCTTCAGACTCCGAACTGGTGTATCACGGTGAAAGAGGAATGTCAAACAATGGGGATACACAGATCATGACATGTGATTTTGGCACAATGCAGGACCCAGACCACTTGATGACCTGCCCCAACCTCCAAAAACATGCAATGTGCTGGAGGCAAATAGCAATGCAATCCACATCACTGAATACTGACTGGATGCATATTGTTTTAACAATGCTTGGACACAGAAAGTACCCGGTATCTCACCCAGGCGCATCCATATCTGCTCAGTACCTTTCAACGCTCAAAGTGTCAACGACTCAACAAACACACTGTAGATCCTGCGGTAGCTCTGAATTTTTGTCCCAATTTTGCCAGACATTGACCAGAAGACAGACCCAATGTTTGTTTGAATGGTACCGTAGCTATTTTAGTGTAAGTAGGTGGCAGAGTTTCTTCCTAATATTGCTTTTAGAACCTTCAATTTATTACAATTCTTATGTTCACTCGAGGACTGTCACTGGGTTATTGAATAGATTGTGTCTAAACAGTCTCTTGGTGTCAGTGCTGAGTCTAAACAGTCTGTTGGTGTAGATGCGGAGTCTAAACAGTCAGTGTCGAGTCTATAGAGTCTGTTGGTGTCTATGCAGAAAGATTACCATCTGATCAGATCTATCGATAGCAATATGCATCATTTAGTAGTTGTGTGCTCTTGCTTTCAACTTGTGCCTGTATTTAAGCAGTTTGGTAATATAGACAGCTGCAGTGTGCAGGCTCAATAAAGGGGTGAGCTATTCTACATGCAGCATCACGAGGGGCAGCAGGAAGTCGTACACATCATTCTATACCACAGAAACGAAGCAAGAACAGCCCATGAGAGAACACCATCACAAGAATCAAAGATCCTCTACAACAAATTATTTGCACAGGTCAAGCCCATTGATGGACAATTACAAATGGTCAACATGTGCAGAACGACCTAAGCACAATGGGAAGAGAGCCTGGGCATTGATGGACAATTTGTCCGGAAACAACAAATGCTAAGCCAGTGATTGACGAAACGAACTGATCACCTGAGAAAAGTAAAGCACTTGAATCAGTACTTTGCCTCTGAACAGAGCAGGCAAACTTTCTAAGATGGGCAATGAAAGCCTCAAGTTCTCTAGGACGAAAATTGAAGACCAAAAAGGCCACAGGAACAGACATTACAAACAAAATTATAGTGACCCTTGGCTTAGAAGCAGTCTATCCTGAACTTCGTCCACAGAACATGGTCAAAAAGCAGACTCCCAAAAACATGGCTTACAGCCGACGACCTAACAAAAACATGGCTTACAGCCGATGACCTAACAAAAAAATTAGAAAGCTTGCTTACAAAATGGTGAACCACAGACTGTACTGGTGGCAGGAAACCAACTAAATAATTGAGTCAAGCAGGCTTCAGAAAAGACTGTGAAACTGATGACTAACTTTTACTTTGTACAGAAAACTCCAAGACACACCACAGCAGCATTATCGACCTGCAGCAAGCATACAACAAAATATGGAGGCAATGACTTAATAAAATGGCAATGGGTATACACGGAAAAATGTTCCATTGGATTATAGCCTTTTTGGAAAATAGAACAATTCAAACGATAGATGGCACCACATCAACTAAACACTAGAGGAGGGATTACCTCAAGGTTCAGAGCTACCTCTTCCTCATCTACATAATAACCTCCTGTTGTAACTCTGCAATGTCTCGTCTCATTCATCTCTTCGTGTCATTTTTGTAAAATTTTAGTCCAATATGGTACATAATACCTCACTCATCTTGGTGTTTCTTTTGCTGCCTGAAGCCCTCCCTTATTAAACTCCCTGCTGACAATGTCTCTGTCTAGTACCCCAATCCCTCTGGCTGCCTGGAGCCCCCCCCCTTATTAAACTCCCTGCTGACACTGTCTAGTACGCTAGTATCCTTTGTCAGCAAGCTTACTCTATGTTGGTATGTGCACCAATATCCCCAGCTTTGGGAATGGCTGTTGAAGTCTCCCAATCTATATTTGCTGTGTTCAATGGTATGTTGCTGGGGCAGTAGAAATTGAGGTCCAGCTCCAGAGTAATCTGAGATGTATTTTTGGTATTATGGACTTTTGTGCGCCTTGGTTTCTAGAGCATTGTTCCGATCTATTCTGTCCACCTTGAAGCATGGATACCCACCCCCACATCAAACTGTTTTCCTTCTTGTAGATACACTGATTTTATTTTGTAATATTGTATTTTCTAATTAATTTTTTTGTGTTTTGTTTTTCTGACTCCCTCCGCATTCCAATGTATAACATTGAGAGTGGTCGTTTTCTCTGGTTGGCCAGTATTTCTCTCTGTTGCGCCTCCTGACTACACAAGGCTTGCTAGGGAAACCTCCAGTAGCACCATATCTATTTTTTGTTGACTTTTGTGTAGACATACAAGAAAAACGGATCGGGCGGGTACCATGTTGTTAGTAAGCCTCCTGTTCTGTGGTAGAGTGTGCTCCACCTTCTGACCTGGTACCTGTCCTCGGTTGCTGTCCCTTCTTACCTCCCACTGGGGTTACACCCAACCATTGGTAAGATTACTGAGTATAACAGGATCCACCAACTCATAGGTGAGATAGACGGGCATGACAGGCTATGAGACATATGAGCCCCATTCACATCCCACTTAAGTCTCTCAGCTGTGGTACACAAACAAAGTTGGGACATGTAAAGTCTACATTCAAGTCACTCATTTGGGACATGTAAAGTCTACATTCAAGTCACTCATTTGGGACATGTAAACTCTACATTCAAGTCACTCATTTGGGACATGTAAACTCTACATTCAAGTCACTCATTTGGGACATGTAAACTCTACATTCAAGTCACTCATTTGAGGCATGTAAACTCTACACGCCTCAGCTGTAATACACAAAAATATTTCAGAAATAATAAACTAATTTGTTAATCAACAAATTGTTTATTCATCTCACTTCAGTTCTTTGACTGCCAAACCTGAAATACACAAGAATATTTCATGAACACAAGAATATATCATGAACACAAGAATATATCATGAACACAAGAATATTTCATGAACACAAGAATATATCATGAACACAAGAATATATCATGAACACAAGAATATATCATGAACACAAGAATATATCATGAACACAAGAATATATCATGAACACAAGAATATATCATGAACACAAGAATATATCATGAACACAAGAATATATCATGAACACAAGAATATATCATGAACACAAGAATATATCATGAACACAAGAATATATCATGAACACAAGAATATATCATGAACACAAGAATATATCATGAACACAAGTCATCTGATGCATGTACACAAAACATGGCACCACTTTCATTATATACAACTATATATTTTTGGTAAGTATTGCTCGTCGCGAAGCGATGATGGGCACAATGTCAGACGGTTTTATCTTAATGTGATATGTGCTGTATGAGGATTATAGTGAGGGAGAATATGTGCTTAACTATTGGTGGAGACGACTGGAGGTAACTCGGGGTGCAGGCCTCCCGTGAGACCAGGGGCCGCTTCGATCACCCACCATATCTGTTCCTCCCTGTGAGACGGCCAGTGCCTAAACCTCTTCACTACAGCAACCCTCTTATGAAAATACAGATATTGTCACAATATTATAGAAAGTGGTCCCACATGTCAGCAACTATTAATGAGGTCCTCTACTACCATGGGGTGTAGAGGACTTAGCTTCAGATTGTGGCTAATAATTTCTGCAGGATGTATGAGGGAGGTAGCCAGCCACATGCACAACCCGTTTTGGTCCACTCGTATAACATGCAAAAGATTTGTGTTACTGTCCTTTTTGTCCTGTGTGTGCCGATCAGGTTATGAAGATGTTTTTTGTCCATTGTATTATTTTCAACATTTGTAACAGTTCCTGCCGGAGCAAGAGAGTTTAGGACAGGGGTGATATGGTTGCTGATAACAAAGGTACCTGAACATGTTAAAGCTTAAAGCTACCTGAATGCGTGTCAAGGTCACTCACCGTCTTAAAGAAAAACAGTTGGGGCAAAGAATGTGGACAGGTAGGTGCCGACCACTGGCGTTCCGATTTGGGTAGTGGGAGAATGAGTGACAGACGTATTGGCAACGGAGCTTGCTGCGATAGATGAGTGACAGGTGTGCAAAGTACTTCGTTCCAATAAGACTGAATAGAGCTATCCCCCTGAGATCAATTGGTCAGCTCTGATACTGCTTGAGTGTACATAACTCGAGACAAAGTTGAGCTCAGGAGACTGGATGGAGAGGAGAGCGCAAGATAGAGAGACTGAATTTAGATAATATGTTTAACTCACCGACTTAGATAGAGGAGCGATTGATAGACTGTTGGAGGAATGTTAGAGATAGAACAGGATCGCTCAAATAGGTGTGTGAGTTTTGTATTAATAGATAATCTGAACGTTTGTTGTAAGCAGGCCACATTGTGAACGAGGTGTGTCCAGATCGCCCGCCTGAGGGGATTTGAGCGAGGAAGAACTTTTGATAAGGTGTGCTGAGGATGCAGTTAAAGAGACGTATGTGTGATGTGTGTAGGCAATAGAACTGGGTAATTATAGTTGGGAATTCCATCAATAGCTAATGCTTAAAATTTCCGCTTTAGTTAATATTTATATAATAGAAATAATTTAGTTAAGATGATATGTATTGTATTATGTTTGTAATTTCACTACTCTTTCTGATATGAGTATTTATATAATAAATATGCCATCTGCTGTGTGCTATATTATTTGCAGTGTGTGGTCATGATGTTGTGGATGAGTGTGATAATGTTAGAATAACCCTAGGGCAAACAGTGGGATCTGCCACACATTTGCCCAATGATTTGACTTGCTTTATTAGATCCTTTTTGGATTTCTATGTCACCTTTTTTACTACCTGGTAACATTTCGACATGTTCATATTTATTCCATTTTTAAACCACAAAATGTGTACAAAGAATACTTGGTGGGAGGTCTTAGTTTGCTCCAATAACAGACTAGCAAAAGTTTGCTCCAATAACAGACTAGCAAAAGAGTACACGTATACCATTACAGTTGGCGTTTGTCTAGCATTTTTGGCATAATTGAGTTAGCTATCTCCATGAACAGTCCCCTTTTCTATATCCCGAGAACAGTAGAACCATTAGGCTAAGATACATACAGGGCTTTCACCAATGACATACAACCAACAAACACATACAGGGCTTTCACCAATGACATACAACCAACAAACACATACAGGACTTTCACCAATGACATACAACCAACAAACACATACAGGACTTTCACCAATGACATACAACCAACAAACACATACAGGACTTTCACCAATGACATACAACCAACAAACACATACAGGGCTTTCACCAATGACATACAACCAACAAACACATACAGGGCTTCCACCAATGACATACAACCAACAAACACATACATACAGGACTTCACCAATGACTAACAAACACATACATACAGGACTTTCACCAATGACTAACAAACACATACATACAGGACTTTCACCAATGACATACAACCAACAAACACATACATACAGGACTTTCACCAATGACATACAACCAACAAACACATACATACAGGACTTTCACCAATGACATACAACCAACAAACACATACAGGACTTTCACCAATGACATACAACCAACAAACACATACAGGACTTTCACCAATGACATACAACCAACAAACACATACAGGGCTTTCACCAATGACATACAACCAACAAACACATACAGGGCTTCCACCAATGACATACAACCAACAAACACATACATACAGGACTTCACCAATGACTAACAAACACATACATACAGGACTTTCACCAATGACTAACAAACACATACATACAGGACTTTCACCAATGACATACAACCAACAAACACATACATACAGGACTTTCACCAATGACATACAACCAACAAACACATACATACAGGACTTTCACCAATGACATACAACCAACAAACACATACAGGGCTTTCACCAATGACATACAACCAACAAACACATACATGCAGGACTTTCACCAATGACTAACAAACACATACATACAGGACTTTCACCAATGACATACAACCAACAAACACATACATGCAGGACTTTCACCAATGACTAACAAATACATACATACAGGACGTTCACCAATGACTAACAAACACATATTTACAGGACTTTCACCAATGACATACAACCAATAAACACATACGGGTTTTCACCAATGACATACAACCAACAAACACATACAGGGTTTTCACCAATGACATACAACCAACACATACATACAGGGCTTTCACCAATGACATACAACCAACACATACATACATGGCTTTCACCAATGACATACAACCAACAAACACATACATACAGGGCTTTCACCGATGACTAACACAACCAACAAACACATACATTATACAATACGTTCTAAATGCCCTACCAAACTGGTATCAGTGACACTTTCATATGTAAATATTCATTGGCCGAAGCAAATCAAAACCCAGCTCACAAATGAGAAATATTTTCCAGGTGGCAATGAGATAAGTGACAAGAGGAACAAATATTTACCAGGTGGCAATGACTGTCTCAGCTTTTCTGCCTTTTCCCTGTCCTGAATCACAAGTGTGTACAGATACCGACTGCAACGGACCTTGAACTTGACATTATCTTTGTTTTTCTTGATTTTAACAGCTGTGGAATGAATGGTTCACATGATTATTCAAATACAAGTGTTGAATGTTGTAAGTGTCAGGATGATGGAAGTCATAGACTTCTGGATTTTGATCGACCAAGTCACTCTTCTACCTAGGATTGTAGTGTTACACTATTAGACAAAATCTACCAATTAGAAGAACCAGTTTTCAATATTTTATTATTTTTATAATATATTTTGTACAGGTACTTGTCACCAAGGCCTGAATGGGTAGCAAAGAAGAGTAATGCAACCTCCTAGGCAGGTTGTAAGAGGTTGACATAGTGCCGGCTACCCAACCCTGTAGAATCTATAATGCATAAGAATAAGAAGATATCCGCAAACCTTTGGTACAAGAGGGAACTAATCTATCCCTGGTACAAGGGAACTACTCAATCCCTGGTACAAGAGGGAACTACTCAATCCGCGGTACAAGAGGGAACTACTCAATCCAAGGTACAAGATGGAACTACTCAATACATGATACAAGAGGGAACTACTCAATCCATGATACAAGAGGGAACTACTCAATCCATGGTGCAATAGGGAACTACTCAACCCCTGGTACAAGAGGGAACTACTCAATCCACGGTACAAGATGAACTACTCAATACATGATACAAGAGGGAACTACTCAATCCATGCTACAAGAGGGAACTACTCAATCTATGGTACAATAGGGAACTACTCAATCCATGGTACAATAGGGAACTACTCAATCCATGGTACAATAGGAAACTACTCAATCCATGATACAATAGGGAACTACTCAATCCATGGTACAAGAGGGAACTACTCAATCCATGGTACAAGAGGGAACTACTCAATCCATGATACAATAGGGAACTACTCAATCCATGGTACAAGAGGGAACTACTCTATCCATGGTACAAGAGGGAACTACTCAACCCATGGTACAAGAGGGAACTACTCAACCCATGGTATATAAGGAACTACCACGTCAAGTATTGTATGCTTATGGTGGTTCTGAAACTTTAAAAGTGGGTAAAATAACCAAAATATTCAACCTAGACAGGCACAAAGAGAATATAAACGATCCTGTTTGCTAGAGATCTTCTAATCCTGCTTGCTAGAGATCTTCTAATCCTGCTTGCTAGAGATCTTCTAATCCTGCTTGCTAGAGATCTTCTAATCCTGTTTGCTAGAGATCTTCTAATCCTGTTTGCTAGAGATCTTCTAATCCTGTTTGCTAGAGATCTTCTAATCCTGTTTGCTAGAGATCTTCTAATCCTGTTTGCTAGAGATCTTCTAATCCTGTTTGCTAGAGATCTTCTAATCCTGTTTGCTAGAGATCTTCTAATCCTGTTTGCTAGAGATCTATAAAAGATAAAAGAATTCTTACACTTGGCATCCTTCCTCCTGGCTGTCAGCAGAAAGTCTTTAATTTCCTGAATCTGTTTTGGCTAGTAAAAAAATGTAAAAAGATTGTTAAAATACAGTTGTAATGCATAAACATTAGGTTTGTCGGTCTATAGTCTAGGACACAAACATTAGGTAGTCATATAGTCTAGGACACAAACATTAGGTAGTCATAGTCAGTCTATAGTCTAGGTGTTATTTAAAGCTACTACCTTTACTATGTACAAAAATCACAGATCCATTCTTGTCCTTCCAGGTCTTGATGTGTTACCACTTATCACACTGGACCAAATTCATGCCACCAGGTTGCCCACATCTGTAACCTTCCTATAAATCCTCATTTTGATTCATTGGACATTGGGTATTCCTGCCTCTACCTCTTCCTCACGCACATCCTCTTGTAGAAGCCTCCTGAACAGCTGTCTCTCTCAGATGATGCATGCACTCCTCTGAAGTGAGACTCACCATAGCAAGATCTCTACACATGAGCAAATCTTCCTATTGCTCTCAAGTCTTGGCATGCAACTGCACAAAATCAGTCTCGATCTGTTCATATCTTTTACGCATGCTTCAGTTAAGAGTAATACCTTGTCCAAAATGGTTGTAAAAGTGGTTTATGACCACCGGGTCCCCAGTACGATACTTTCACTGGCAAGTAAAAGGTTTCTGTGGAGCTTGTAGATCACACAAAAAGTTCTGAGGCAACAGTCAAAATACCAGAGAGGGAAAACTGCTTCAAATTCCTTTTTTTTATGCTCCCCATTGGTTCATGTGGTCTATGAGTGATATGAAATCTGGGGCGCACTGTAGCCAAGAGGTTACGGCACTCGCCTCTCAGTTATGAACGGAAATGGTGAGCGATCGAATCCCACCAAGTTTTAAGCGACACCTGGTCTCACAGGAGGTAAGAGTGCCTGTCTGCATCATGAATTGCCTCCAGTCATCTCGACCAATAGTTTTGCCACTGACTCAAGGTTAACTCAGGATAAGAATGAGATTGATGTTCAGTGCATATTCTTTCTCACAATAACCCAAATACAGCGCACATCACATTATTAATACAAAAACCGTCTGATGTGGCCATCATCACTTCGCAATGGGCAATAACTGATTAGTTAAGACATAAAAACAACTGTTTAATGCCCCACCACTTGTTTAATATTATAAAGAATTTTCTTTCAGTGTTTGGTAGTGGGAGATTGAGAATGAACAAGGCCAAGCCATTAAGAATTTTCAGACGCTTTGGGACAAAATTAAAAGATCAGAAGTTTCCAAATTGATTTTATTTCCAGCTTAAATTATACAATCACAATCTATACTGTTAATGACAAATTTGCTTACCATGATTTTAGACAAGCGTTTTTGCTGAAATGGAAGAAGAAAAAACATGTCATTAAGATTTCTAAGATTTCACGTTCAGTGTAAAATAAAATGTACAATTTGTGATGACTAATTTTTAATTTAATAGAACTTTAGTCGAGTTTCGACATAAAAATTGGCTTGAATAATTCGTTAAATCAAAGTGGATAACAGCAGAATAAGTATAACTGAGCATCTATGGTGGACTACTTCAGAGTCGTATGATATATTTACCAATATTTTATTATATAGTGACATGTTCGGCCGTTACAGCTACAGTGAAGATGAGCCTAACACAGAAAGGAACAAATACATGCTGAATAACAAGAGACAAGAACAATAAAACTGGTCAAACATTATCCACCATGAACAAGCATTCATTCTGCTATTATATAATATGCAACTAGAACTAAAACTAGAAATGAAACTTTCCAAGGTCGAAGAGCGTGCCAAACAAAAGCGAGGCAAGACCCCAAAACAAATACTGACAATAAACTGCCACAATATTCGTAAAGTTTAGTTAATATTTGCAAACATACATGTTAATTATTTATTTTAAATTATATATTTGACCTCACCGCTTTCAAATACGTTTATGAAACCTTAAAAATTAAAAAGATGCGAAAGATTGAAGTGTGATTGAATTAGAATTACTTCAGTTACTTAACCACATACCCTTCTCCGCCGGAACTAGAAACTAAAAGGAACAACCAATAGAAAAGAATGCTGGATTAGATATCCTCTTTATAAATTCAACATTGTATTATTTTTAATGTAATAATTTTTCTATCATAATATTTTAAATTTGATTTATTATAGATACGCTTATATGGCGAACAATCTAAATACTATTTTTGTATTTTTTAGGAACAGCAGTATTTATTTATTTTCACGTAAGTATATTCCATTTCACCTTAAATAGGCAATCTGAACATTTCATTGTTAAAACTATTGGCTAGAAACATCTTATTGAGAGCTGTCAAACAAGCAGCGACAACAATAGACAAGATACGAATTTGAAGTGCATGTTTGAAGCTCTGTTGCAGTACTTTTAATAATAGACCTAAATGTCTCATGTTATTACGAAGTCAAGACAATCTACTTTTCTGAACAATCTTCAATACTTTTTGTTCAGAGTCCATGTTTCAGTGCCATTCAATGGGGCGGGTCACATATGTGTAGAGATTGTTCAATAACAATGATTGTAGTTTTCGGGCAGATGGGGCTCGAAAGCCTAGGAAAGCAGCTCATCTAGAGGAAGAAAAACTCTGATTTCAAACCATCTGAAGCCTTGCAGATAAGATACTGGCGTATCTTGTCCGGTTTTGTCCGATATTTGTGTGCAACCTGTTTTCGGATAACTCTGAAAGTTGGTCACCGTCTGCCAAACCTGATAGCCGACGATGTGCGAAGGAACACACGAAAGAGGCTACAATGCCTTATCATAGATCGAGGAAAGACAACCATAGCTGAAATGTGGGAGACCAGGCCCTTAGCCTTGGTTGGCGGCTGATCTAGGAGGGAAGCCCCAACAGGCGAACAGATAGAGCATTGCTCTACTGATCCGACAGCTTCTGCAGCTTGCCTTGTTCCAAATGGATTGGTATCACCTTTCCCTTGGAGCAAACAAGGCAGACCGAGAGAGGGACTATACTGCATGGGCAACACATGGTCTCTATGCTTCTACCCGGGCTTTGTGCTAAAGGCATAATTGTTATCGTCTGACAAGACGAAAAGTGTCAATGAATGAGAAACACAAACAGTTCTAATACTCAGAGCTTTGACACCTCAGAAATAGAAAGTGTGCGCTTATGTGCAGCCAATCTGTAGCACAAAATGTGGACAATATATGAAACTCTCATCAACTTAAATCTAATGTCTACCTTTGTTAGTATGTATGCAGTTTTGATTTGTCAAGTCAGTCTCCGACATGAGGCCAATTTTGGCGGAAACGGTGCACAACTGCTTCTATTTTCTTGTAATGCTACATTTCAAAACTATTGAAAAGACTGACAGAAACAGACAATGGGAGGTGATGGAGGAGGATGACAGAAACAGACAATGGGAGGTGATGGAGGAGGATGACAGAAACAGACAATGGAGGAGGATGACAGAAACAGACAATGGGAGGTGATGGAAGAGGACGAGATAATACCTCTTCTGCGATCATTTGCTCACCTAGACTGAGACTCCGAGTTCTACCATCAAATCTCATGTCTTTTCTTTTTAGTGTCTCAATACCGTCATCTCATTAAGACATTTGACCTCATAAATAGAGAAGGTCTCTACTGTCCAGTACTAGCTGTCCACTTAAACTAAGTAGTAGTAATAGCACCTTTCAGTCATGACTGACTATGACTTGGAGTCATAAACTCTTAACAAATATATACACAGCTTTTCTTGTTTTCTCTCTCCTTGTGGCTCTGTCTGTTCACTTCTCTTCACCAAGAGCGACGTGTTCCTTCTGGTTGTTGTTGTTGAATGCCCAGATGACTAAGTTTACTCTTTTGTGTCCTCACATCTTGAGCGTGCGGATGAAACCGGTCCTCTGTGCGGTTGATCTATGCTTGACGTATTGTTTGTCCATCATTTCTGAAGAGGTCCATATTATCATCTGTAAATCCTGGAGTGGGTTCGTAGGTAGCTGATCAAACCACTCCGAGCCCAAAAGAGTCTGTCATACTGAGGACAGAGAAACACTGTCAGATGTAAGCAACTCTTCTCTTGCCTTTTGTGTCACCCATCTTCGTGCGGCTTCCTTGATTCTTGTCTGCTCCATTTGTGCCGTGCCAGAAGATATTTTGCTACGCCAGGCAGAGCTATCGGCAGCCATGTTCTCTCAGTTATCAGTGTCAATGTCGCAGCTCTTCAGTAAAGCTTTCAGAGTTATCTCTCTAACGTTTTATTTGGCTTCCACAAACTTGCTTGCCTGACTAAAGCTCGCCATAGAATATTATTCTCTTTTGAAGCTGCTTATCTGACGTGCGGACAACATGGCCAGTCCAACTAAGCTGCGATTTCCAAATAGTTTTGTAGATGCTTGTCCTGCCAGCCCGCGAAAGAACTTCTACATCTGTAATCCTATCTTGCCATTTTATGTTCAGCAATTTCCTTAGGCAGCCCATTTGAAAGTGGTGAGGTTCGACTGTAGACAGTCCAGGTTTAACAGGCGTACATAAGATTTGGTAGGACGACTGTCGCATCAATTTTCAATTTGGTTATAAGCTTAATTCATCTCCGGTCCCAAACTTAGGATCTTTGTTTTCCAAACTACCTTTCTTGGACTGTGGTCAATGCCCATGACTCACATCGTATGTCAGGACAGGCACATGTGTCGAGCGGTATACATCCATCTTTTGCTGAGGAATCCTTTGTGTATGGCATGGAAAAATCTACCAGCTGCTGCCCTTCGTGCAGTTAATTCTTAAACGCTTTTGCTAAATCCACAAATGTGGTGAGAATGTGGACATTTTGTTCTTGACACTTTTCGTGTATTTTCCCTAACTACAAGGATCATGTCAATGGTACCTCGTCCATTTTCTAAACCAACATTGACTCTCTGGAAGTAGACCTTGTTCTAGGTGATGCGAAAGTCTGTCTAGAAGGATCCTTGCAAGTATCATCCCACAAAGCAGAAATCCCCCTTGTTGTCTCAGACTTGTCGATTTCATTTTCTTTTATAAAGATAAATAATGGATGCATCTTCAAAGTCTTGTGGGATACGTTGCTGATTTCCAATATCACAGAAGAGTCCGGTGAACTTCTCAGCCAGCCTGGATCCCCCAACCTTTGTCGATCTCGGCAGGAATTGAGTCGGATCACGGAGCCTTTCCACTCGTGAAGAGGTCGATGTGGTTCTGTGTTTCCTGGACCGTAGGACAGTGGGACAGTAGGACAGTGGGCTAGGGCCTCATTACTTTCTATTTGTGGCAGACGATTTATGGCCTCATCATTAATTGACGTGTGTCTGTTGAGAACGCCACTGAAGTGCTCTACCCAGCCTGCCAGTATTTGATAAGAACGTCACTGAAATGCTCTACTCAGTCTGCCAGTATTTGCTAAGAACGCCACTGAAGTGCTCTACCCAGCCTGCCAGTATTTGCTAAGAACGCCACTGAAGTGCTCTACCCAGCCTGCCAGTATTTGCTAAGAACGTTACTGAAGTGCTCTACTCAGCCTGCCAGTATTTGCTAAGAACGCCACTGAAGTGCTCTACCCATCCTGCCAGTATTTGCTAAGAACGTCACTGAAGTGCTCTGCCCAGCCTGCCAGTATTTTAGTGCTCTCTGTTATCAGGATGATGCCATCTGCATTCAGCAAAGGAGAGGTGTCAGATGCATTTGGGCCATATACTTCTCGGAGTGCACTGTAAGTGTTTCTGAGATCATGTCTTTCTGCCAACACCTGTATCTGATCAGCATTCTTGCATAGCCACGAATCTTGCATCTCACGGAGCCTTGTTTGAACAGTTTGGCCTTATCAATAGGCCGGGGACAGCCCTAGCTTCTATTCTAGAACATGGAATACCACCTCTACTCCAGACTTGGCCTTTTTCACAGGGGATATTCACCACAAAATAGACCGCCAGGTGCTCAACCAATTGGCAGGTAGTGACCACAGGCCAATTAGGCTAGAAGTTAATATGGAAGTAAAACCGCTCCCACGTTGGAACTATAAACGAGCCGACTGGGACAGATTTGCAATGCTGACAGATGGGCTGTGTGAAACCATCAACACACGGAATAACAATATGAAACTCATGGTGGAAAGCCTAAGCAAAGCAATAATGCAAGCAGCCACTGAAACCATCCCAAGACAGGCAAGGAAAAACTACAAGCCATATTGGAATGATGAATTGCAGAAAGCGGAAGACGAAGTCTCAAATGCTAGGAACATGGCAGAGAACAAACTATGGAGGCAAATATCGCCCTCAAGGCCGTCACGGCGAAATACAAAAGAACACTAAACCAAATAACAAGAGACAGCTGGAAAAACAAAACAGAAAGCCTCAATTTAGATAAAGAAGGGAACACACTATGGAAATTAGTCAGAGCCATGAATGACGAAACACCATCAAATAAACAAATTACCATCAAGCAGGGCTACAACATGCTTATTGGGAAAAAAAACAGCAAACGCCTTTATAGAACATTATGCCAGAGCAAACCACATTTATGTACATACAAATAGGCCCACAGACATTAATGAAGAACAAAAAAACCCTGACAACATCAATATGGCACCAGAGGAGCACATGATGGCAAAACTAACAATGAATGAAATGGAAGAGGCCATGAGAACTTTAAAGAAAAAGAAATCGCCCGGAAAAGATGGGGTAACAAACGAAATGCTGATGGGGTTGGGTAAAACAGCAAAGAGGAAGCTACTATCAGTTCTGAACCAAAGCTGCAAAAGGGAAATTGTACCGCAGGCATGGAAAGACGCTGTACTTACACCGGTACCAAAGAAAGAAAAAGATAGAACAGATCCAAATGGACACAGGCCTATCAGTCTACTGAATTGTGTAGGAAAACTGATGGAGCGTATGATAAACACCAGACTGATGTGGCATCTGGAAGAAAAACACATACTAATTCCACAGCAAGCAGGCTTTAGACAGCACAGATCCACTGAGGACCAGATCACTCTCAAAGCCCAGGAAATAGAGGATGCTTACCAGGAGAAAAAACACACAGTAGCGGTTTGGGTGGATTTAGAGAAGGCATTTGACAAGGTGTGGAAAAAGGGATTAAAATCAATCTACAAAGAAGTCAAGTTTGTGGGGAAATGTACAGATGGATCAGCCACTACCTCAAAAACAGAACAGCCAGAGTTCAAGTACAAGGGCAGATGAGCAAAAAGGTGACACTTGAACAGGGAGTACCCCAAGGGGGAGCACTGTCACCCACTCTTTTCCTGGTGTATATAAATAACATCATAGAAAATACACCAAGAAGAGTCAACAGCTCCATGTTTGCAAACGACCTAGCTATGTGGACCTCTGAAAAAAATCTCACCATAGCAAGCAATCGGATGCAGCAGGCCCTAACATCATTGGAGGAGTGGGCGAACTCATGGCTGGTCAAAATAAATGAGGAAAAAGCAACATGTACGATATTCTCGCTTTCAAATAAAACCCAGAACACCAAAATAAGTCTTAACGGCAAACATCTGCGACCAAACGACAACCCAAACTACCTGGGAGTTACATTTGATCGGCGCATGACATAGAAAAGTCAGATCGAGAGAAACTGAATGAGAGCCAGACAAAGAATGGCAATCATGAGGAAACGTGCTGGCACACGCTGGGGAGCAGACGAAAGCATACTAAAGAAACTGTACACTGGAAGAGTGAGACCAGTTCTCGAGTATGGCATTGCGGCATGGACAACAGCAGCAAAGGCGAACTTCGATAAAGTTAGCAAACTTCAAAACCAAGCCATGAGAGTTATAACAGGAGGCATGAAGTCAACGCCAATTGTAGAACTTGAAAAGATTACAAAACTGCAATCCATGACCGATAGAAGAGACCGCAGAGCCCAGCTGCAGTCAGAGAAACTCTGAAGACTGACTGACCATCCAATGCACCAAAGACTAAATAATTTGGGAAATGGGAAACTAAAGCGGAGAAACTTTGCAGAAATAGCCAAAATAAAGATGCACGAAGATCCCATAAACGCACTAACAACACCAAAGCCCATCACTACTGTACGAAAACCTACCTGGAGACAGGATATATTTCGAGAGGTAATTGAAAATATACCAGGTATTGGAAACAAAAACTGCCAGACTGTAAAAGAAAGGAGAGATAACACCCTAAGCTTTATATCGAAAAACTACCCAAGCATGGACTGGACCCATGCATACACCGACGGTTCTGTAACAAACACTACACAGAACGGAGGGGCAGGAGCATTCCTGAACCTACCAAATGGCAGAAAAATAACACTGTCATTCGCTTCTGGTAAGTACACAAGCAATTTCAGAGCGGAGGCAGAGGCACTGAGGGCGGCAGTGGAAGAAATGGTAACACATAAAGAAAATGAAAGCCATACAGTCCTGCTTACAGATGCTCTGGCCGTAGTCACAGCGCTAAAAAGCCAGAAAAACACCGAGCTTAATGACTTAAGAGCAGTGCTCTGTCAACTATGTCAGCAGTCCTCGCCAAAAAAGGGTAGTGGTACAGAGGGTCCCATCACACTGCAACGTCCAAGGCAACGAGGAGGCAGACAGACTGGCAAAACAAGGTGCAAGACTACCACAAACAGATACTAGTATGACGTACGAAGAGTCAAAACGGCTTATTAAAGCCAGATACATGACCAAATGGGAAACTGAACATACCGGCTACACCAAAAACGATGCCTATTACCAGTTGAACAGAAGAGAGCAGGTCGTTGTCTTCAGACTTCGCACTGGCCACAATAGACTGAGGTACCACCTATTCAACAAATTGAAGATAGGTGGTACCGACGAATGCCCGTGTTGTACCGGGAAAATGACCGCTGAGCATCTGCTGCAGAACTGCCCGACATACGAGGATCAGAGAGAGCAGATGTGGCCATCAACAGTGGCAACACAAGACAAGCTATATGGCAGTGTCGACAGCCTCAGGATGACCGCCGCTTTTTTCGAAAAAATAATGGTTACTGTCTGACTGCGTACGAAGAAGAAGAAGAAGAAGAAGAATGGCAATCATGAGGAAACTTGCTGGCACAAGCTGGGGAGCAGACGAAAGTATACTAAAGAAACTGTACACTGGAAAAGTGAGACCAGTTCTAGAGTATGGCATTGTGGCATAGACAACAGCAGCAAATGCGAACTTCGATAAAATTAGCAAACTTCAAAACCAAGCCATGAGAGTTATAACAGGAGGCATGAAGTCAACGCCAATTGTAGAACTTGAAAAGATTACAAATCTGCAATCCATGACCGACAGAAGAGACTGCAGATCACAAGCATCAAGCAGAGAAACTAAGAAGACGGACAGACCATCCAATGCGTCAGCGACTAAATAGATTTGGAAATGGGAAACTAAAGCGGAGAAACTTTGCAGAAATAGCCAAAGCAAAGATGAGCGAAGACCCTATGAACACATTAACAACACCAAAGTCCATCCCTACTGTACGCAAACCTACCTGGAAGCAGCATATCATTCCGGAGGTGGTAGAAAATATACCAGGTAATGGAAACAAGAACAGCCAGACTGAAAAAGAAAGAAGAGACATAACCTTGAGGTGCATAACGAAAAACTACCCAAGCATTGACTGGAGCCATGGATACACCGACGGTTCTGTAACAAACACAACACAGAACGGAGGGGTAGGGGTATTCCTGAGCCTACCAAATGGTAGAAAAATAACACTGTCAGTGGCAACTGGAAAATACTCAAGCAATTTCGGAGCGGAGGCAGAGGCACTGAAGGCTGCAGTAGAAGCAATGCTGACAGGCAAAAGAAATGAAAGCCAGATAGTCTTGTTTACAGATGTCCTGGCCGTAGTCACAGCACTAAAAAGCCAGAAAAATACTGAACTTAATGATTTAAGAGCAGTACTCTGTCAACTATGCCAGCAGTCCGCACCAAAAAAGGGTAGTGGTGCAGTGGGTTCCATCTCACTGTAACATCCAAGGCAACGAGGGGGCAGACAGACTGGCAAAAGAAGGTGCAAGACTACCACAACCAGATTCTAGTGTGACCTACTAAGAGTCCAAAATGCTTATTAGAGCCAGATACATGGCCAAATGGGAAACAGAACATACTGGCTACACAAAAAATGATGCATATTACCAGTTGAACAGAATAGAGCAGGTCGTGGTCTTCAGACTCCGCCCGGGCCACAACAGACTGAGGTACCACCTATTCAATAAACTGAAGATAGGTGGCACTGACGAATGCACTTGTGGTATCGGTAAAAAGACCGCTGAACATATGCTACAAAACTGCCCGACATACGAGGACCAGAGAAAGCACATGTGGCCATCACTAGTGGCAACACAAGACAAGCTCTATGGCAATGTCGACAGCCTCAGGAGGACCGCTGCTTTTTACGAAAAAATACAGGTTGACGTTTGACAGCGTACGAAGAAGAAGAACAGTTTGGCGAGTCCTGGAAAACGACTCCTTGTTTGCACATGATTTCGAATCATTGCCAAATACACGATGGAGTTTATGCTTCTCCTCTAGCGGACGCTGTATATCTTCGCAGTTACCATCAAACCAATCCAGGTGATTGCGTGATGCCAAGTGTGTTAGCAGAAGTGGAGTATAACATCTGCCTAAATGTGACCCAGCTTGTCTCTATATCAACTGTAGTGTCAACATTGATGGTGCCATGTTGGGTGGCTAGTCTGTCAGCCAGACTCTCTGTGGTGCTGGTGTCATGTTGGGTGGCTAGTCAGTCTGACAGACTCTCTGTGGTGCTGGTTTCATGTTGGCTCGCTAATCTGTCTGTCAGACTCTCTGTGGTGCTGGTGTCATGTTGGGTGGCTAGTCTGTCAGCCAGACTCTCTGTGGTGCTGGTGTCATGTTGGGTGGCTAGTCAGTCTACCAGACCCTCTATGGTGCTGTTATTGTCCTGCTTCATCATGTTAACTCGCTTGGTAACTTTAACTCCTTGTGGGCGTTTTGGATCCTAATGTTAAGTTTGGAGATCTCTCCAGCAGTCTGCACCATACATGACCTTGGTGACCCGGACATCCTGTCAGTCTCTTGTTTTGGAGCCTGGATCCTAATGTTAAGTTTGGAGATCTCTCCAGCAGTCTGCACCATACATGACCTTGGTGACACTGACATCCTGTCTATCTCTTGTTTTGGAGCCTGGATCCTAATGTTAAGTTTGGAGATCTCTCCAGCAGTCTGCACCATACATGACCTTGGTGACCCGGACATCCTGTCAGTCTCTTGTTTTGGAGCCTGGATCCTAATGTTAAGTTTGGAGATCTCTCCAGCAGTCTGCACCATACATGACCTTGGTGACACTGACATCCTGTCTATCTCTTGTTTTGGAGCCTGGACCCTAATGTTAAGTTTGGAGATCTCTCCAGCAGTCTGCACCATACATGACCTTGGTGACCCGGACATCCTGTCAGTCTCTTGTTTTGGAGCCTGGATCCTAATGTTAAGTTTGGAGATCTCTCCAGCAGTCTGCACCATACATGACCTTGGTGACCCGGACATCCTGTCTATCTCTTGTTTTGGAGCCTGGATCCTAATGTTAAGTTTGGAGATCTCTCCAGCAGTCTGCACCATACATGACCTTGGTGACCCGGACATCCTGTCAGTCTCTTGTTTTAGAGCCTGGATCCTAATGTTAAGTTTGGAGATCTCTCCAGCAGTCTGCACCATACATGGCCTTTGTGACCCGGACATCCTGTCAGTCTCTTCTACGGACAATAACAAAATCAATCAGGTGCCAATGTTTTTTTAGCGAGGATGCATCCAAAAAAAGGTGTTGGTAATTATAAGGTCATTGGGGATCAAGATGCGGAGCAGCGCATGAGCTGCAGAGGTCAGCGACCCATAGCTGACTGCTAGCGTCAGGGCCAGCGAGCCAGAGCTGATAAGACCCTTCTACACCTCCACGCGGTGATCCTGGATAACAGGCTGCAGCAGGGTAGACTGGCTAAGGAGAAGGGATCGAAGAGTGAATGCTAACCCAGTACTCAAAAAATGCTTGCTGAAGTCGGATGTGTTGGACCGAAAGGTGCAAATATCACAGCCAAGCTGTAAACGTATTCCGTTATCTGAACTACATTCTGCTACTTAAGCCCTTTCGGGGTTTGGTAGCGGGAGATTGAGAACGAACGAAGCCAAGCCAAGCCATAAGGTCATTGGTGGCACATGTCCTCAAAAGGAGGTGACCGTTTGTGTAAAGTAAAATAAAGTAAAGTAACCCTTAGCATTACTGCCGTAGGGGTATGAGGTGTTAGCGATCTCACATTTCAAAGGCTCGGCTATATGAGGGCGGTAGCCATCTCCTCTCCCTCGCCGCTTTTACTTCCCGTACTGAGCCGGTATCCATTTAAGGCTGGGTCAACCCGGGTGCCGTTGCCGTCTGAAAAACATTACCGCCTCAACTGGAGAATGAATCCAGGACCACTCAGATGCGAAGCCAGCGCGCTAACCACTGCGCTATGCGGCTCCCTTTGTGTGGCAGTTGTCTATTACATATAATGCCTGTGATTCCTTCCCCTGAAGCATGGTCTGTACCGACTCTTGCATTGAAATAGCCAAAAACAATGAACTTGTTGGACTTCGGCACAGCACCAATTACGGCCTCAAGCTCTTCATAGAATTTCTCCTTGGTATTATCAGGATTCGTCATGGTAGACGCACAGACACTGATGCTTGTTGTCACATTCTTATCACACAGTGGGAGATTTAGTGTCACTATTCGGTCATTTATTTCCTTTGGTAGGGTGGTTGGCGTCTTCACCAGGTTCGACTTTATAACCAGGCCAACACCAACTCCCCTACGTTCGTCTGGAGCCCGGCCGCTCCAAAAGGTGTACACAGCACCATAAGGTAAGACTGAGAAATACTGGCCTAAAGCGCGGCTTCTTTTATACTATTAAAGGTGGCCGTGCCTACAGTGTCTAGAAAATGGAAGAATTGGAGATGACTTAATACAGATTACTTAATACAGGTGACTTAATACAGATGACTTAAAACAGGTTTATAAGATAATCAACGGTTAGGATAAATTAGACTATAACAAGTTTTTCAAAATACAACCACCAACGAGAACAAGAGGGCACAGATACAAATTAACTAAAGAAAGGTCCATATTGGATATTAGGAAATACTGTTTTAGTCAGAGAGTGGTGAATGCTTGGAATGCATTGCCCCAGTAGGTAGTTGGAGGCAGGAACAGTTAATGCATTTAAGAATAGATTGAATGCGCATAGTTTTAGACCAGGGTAATGCAAATGTAACTGGTTGTATACAGACTCTGAGTCTTCTAAGCCAGTATAAAAAACGTTGTTACAATGCCTATGTCGTCAGTACGCTTCTATAAGGCAGCGAAACAATGACAATTTATGTAAAACAAGAGCATAAGCTTAATAAATTTCACCTACGGAGCATGAGATCCATCTTTGGCATCCCATGGAGTGACAATGTGACAATACGGAGGGGCATTCTGGTATCGGTCTTCCAAGTATGGATACCCTCCTTCGACAAGGAAGATGGCGATGGCTTGGTCATGATCTTCCCGTGGCACACGATCTCATCCCCAAAGATATTCTCAATGGACAGCTGAGGTGTGATAAACAAAAACAGCTAGCCGACACACCTGTGGTTCAAAGACACGTGTAAGCGAGACTTGAAGGCTCTGGATATGGATCTGACATACATTTCGGTAAGACATAGCTGCAGACTGATACAAATAGAGATATAACAAGAAGAGCCAATCACGGGGTAGGCGAAAATAAGCTCATGCAACACAGAGAAGTGAAGAGACAACACAGAGAAGTGAAGAGACAACACAGGGAAGTGAAGGGACAACACCTGGAAGTGAAGGGACAACACAGAGAAGTGAAGAGACAACACAGAGAAATGAAGAGACAACACAGAGAAGTGAAGAGACAACACCTGGAAGTGAAGGGACAACACAGAGAAGTGAAGAGACAACACAGAGAAGTGAAGGGACAACGCTAAAACTGAATCCTCGGTAGGACGAATAGATTCATGATATAAGTAACCCCCTTTAAGTCATGTCCGACTACAGGTTGATGTGACCTTGGAGGAGCAACTCTCTATTGAGTTTTTGCTTTTCTTTTCGGCTTTGTCTCTTCACTTCTCTGTGTTGTCCCTTCACTTCCAGGTGTTGTCCCTTCACTTCTCTGTGTTGTCTCTTCACTTCTCTGTGTTGTCTCTTCACTTCTCTGTGTTGTCTCTTCACTTCTCTGTGTTGTCTCTTCACTTCTCTGTGTTGTCTCTTCACTTCTCTGTGTTGTCTCTTCACTTCTCTGTGTTGTCTCTTCACTTCCCTGTGTTGTCCCTTCACTTCCCTGTGTTGTCTCTTCACTTCTCTGTGTTGTCCCTTCACTTCCAGGTGTTGTCCCTTCACTTCCCTGTGTTGTCCCTTCACTTTCCCGTGTTGTCCCTTCACTACCCTGTGTTGTCCCTTCACTTTCCCGTGTTGTCCCTTCACTTTCCTGTGTTGTCCCTTCACTTCCCTGTGTTGTCCTTTCACTTCCAGGTGTTGTCCCTTCACTTTCCCGTGTTGTCCCTTCACTTCCCTGTGTTGTCCTTTCACTTCCCTGTGTTGTCCTTTCACTTCCCTGTGTTGTCCCTTCACTTTCCCGTGTTGTCCCTTCACTTTCCTGTGTTGTCCCTTCACTTTCCTGTGTTGTCCCTTCACTTTCCTGTGTTGTCCCTTCACTTCTCTGTGTTGTCTCTTCACTTCCAGGTGTTGTCCCTTCACTTCCCTGTGTTGTCCCTTCACTTTCCCGTGTTGTCCCTTCACTTTCCTGGGTTGTCCCTTCACTTCCAGGTGTTGTCCCTTCACTTCCAGGTGTTACGTGAGCTTATTTTCTCCAAGCCTGAGGTGGCTCTTCAGGTTACATCTCCATTTCAATCGGTCTGCAGCTGTCTTTCCCCAAAAAGAGTTTTGTTTACCTCCAATATCTTATCATTTTATAGGGAGAGGAGACTAACGTCTGGTCAGGTGGGGAGAGGAGACTAATGTCTGGTCAGGTGGGGAGAGGAGACTAACGTCTGGTCAGGTGAGAAGAGGAGACTAATGTCTGGTCAGGTGGGGAGAGGAGACTAAAGTCTGGTTAGGTGGAGAGAGGAGAGGAGACTAACGTCTGGTCAGGTGGGGGAGAGTAGAGAAGACTAACGTCTGGCCAGGTGGGGAGAGAAGAGAAGACTAACGTCTGGTCAGGTGGGGAGAGGAGACTAACGTCTGGTCAGGTGGGGGAGAGTAGAGAAGACTAACGTCTGGCCAGGTGGGGAGAGAAGAGAAGACTAACGTCTGGTCAGGTGGGGAGAGGAGACTAACGTCTGGTCAGGTGGGGGAGAGTAGAGAAGACTAACGTCTGGCCAGGTGGGGAGAGAAGAGAAGACTAATGTCTGGTCAGGTGGGGAGAGGAGACTAAAGTCTGGTTAGGTGGAGAGAGGAGAGGAGACTAACGTCTGGTCAGGTGGGGGAGAGTAGAGAAGACTAACGTCTGGCCAGGTGGGGAGAGAAGAGAAGACTAACGTCTGGTCAGGTGGGGAGAGGAGACTAACGTCTGGTCAGGTGGGGGAGAGTAGAGAAGACTAACGTCTGGCCAGGTGGGGAGAGAAGAGAAGACTAACGTCTGGTCAGGGGGGAGAGAAGAGAAGACTAACGTCTGGTCTGGTGGGAGAGGAGACTAACGTCTGATCAGGTGGGGAGAGGAGACTGACGTCTGGTCAGAGAAACCATACTGATCAACATGGGGGTCGGGATCAGGTCAGAAATATTGACCAAGACCCCCACTTCAACTCCATTCAGTTCTCCCTGAAAACATACTTTTATGACAGACTGACTAACGAAGTAGGGAATCGACAAGATCCCTGTAGTAGTGAGTGGCATGCAGATGGAGCCAAGCACAGCACGACCGCCTGATGGACCCAGGTCCACCTTTATCTGCACGCCCGGGATGTGAGAAAAGCTACTGCAACCTGCCACTTAACGCTCTTTTCTTTGTACACAAAAAGTACAGTTACTCAACGTGGGCATTCAGCAACAACAACATCCAATAGTCAGTCCTGACTGAAAGGGACGACTAACAACCCGACAGACGCAAGAAGATGGTAAGAAATGTTGAGAAGCAAAACAAATCAGCCACAAGGAAGGAAAGAAAGATACACCTTGTGGTAGAATAGGAGACTAAGTCTGTCGAGCAAGTGAATGTCAATATTTTAAAATGACATTGGCATAAATCGTAGTGTTGCTGCCCCTGTTCCAAATTTGTTACTTTAGTAACATATTCTATGTTATCATTTCACTATTTCTTTGATCTGTGACATTCTTTGACTTGACTAGTCTCTCCTCTTTTACACTAGGATGTAGATCCTTTTTGTAGTTTCTACAAAGTGAGGTAGCTGGTTCCATAACCATCCCTCCGTAATCACCTTTTACGATATGCTTGGCAGGTTACAGTGCTACTATTGTTTGTTCTCATTTCAGGTCCTGGTAACAGTATTTGTGATTGCAGACCTACACGTACGTTCATGTTTGTTTGCTGATTATCTACACACAAACTGTATGAATAGTATGACACACAGATGAATGAAAAGCATAACACACGAATTGTATGAATAGCATGACCCACAATCTTGGCTCGAAACTGCCATATTCTGAGATTTTATCGTTCCCCAATCACTGTTTAATATCCTATAAAACAGTTGGACAACAATACAGCTAACTCTAGCACACTGCTCTTTGGGTACGATGTATTTGTTTGTCTTTTCACATCTATAAGTTGGTCGGCAACGTCTGAGAGGATTATTTATTGTGAACATTGGCTCGTATGATTCAGCATGGACAGCTTGACTTTTTTGGCGTCTGCCGCAAGCAACAATCAATGCCGGTGATCGTAAGAGAAAGAAATTATAAATACTACTTGACTAAACCAGTTTTGATTAATGTGCAGTTGTACCTTAGTTTTCTTCCGTCTTCTTCTTCTTCTTCTTCTTCTTCGTTCATCCTCAGATCAAGGTCCCGGTTTCTTTTACAAAGGACACCGTTGTTTGTGAAAGGCTGTGTCAGTGTGTGTGTTTAATTAATTATTAGTGTTTCAACTGTTTCATCTCCATACAGCTTTTGTCTCATATCTGTCTCAAGAGGCCACTATTGTTCTCTCTTTTCCCGAGTGAGCGTGAGCTTGCAGGATGTGTTCCACGGTCATTAAATGCTCCCCACATGGGCACCTGTCATCTGTCCCAATCCTTATTTTGTGGTAAAGATGACCAAGTTAATTCTTTTCGGAAATCGGGTTGTTGATCAGCCCATCTTACCCTGTTCACCGTTCTCACAGTCCTTGCACCAAGTTGTGATATTAATATGATTATTTAATATATTGTAAGTTGTCTTGTCGAAGTCCCAGCGAGAATTTTCATCGTGCAGTCACTACTCACAATCATTTTGACTCGACGATGACACACACTGACACAGTTGTTCCCAGCGTGAGCATGACTATGATATTCAATCAATTGAAGATGGTAAAGGAAGCAGGTCAGGTCAATTCACCTGAGAGAAAACATGACGGGTGGGGGGTTTCTTATGTAAAACTCAACACAGCATCACCTAGTTATATGTTTATCTTCAATAAAAGTTCCCTGAAATAAAACACATTTATTTTATACCAAACTGTTCACAATTGCGGCCAAAATTAAATGGAATACATATATTTTTCATATTGAGGTGAACATTTGTGTATGAGGGATTAAAGTTGCATAATAATTTTTATTTAAAAAAATTATGAAAAAAGTTGTTCCCCTCATCTGGACATTATGATTATTCAGCTCTAAACCAATACACGAATAACATAATGACTTTCTGTTGATGGTAATCTACAATGAAGATGTTCTGTGAAGTTGAAAATGTGCTCAAAAATAAAAGCACCAATCAACATCAGCGTGAGTGTTTACAATTTATGCACACCCAGAAAGAATGTTCCTACTGTATTCAATATATAGGAGCGCATGAGCTGCAGTGGTCGGTGACCCATAGCTGACTGCTAGCGACAGGGCCAGCGAACCAGAGCTGCCAAGACCCTTCTACACTTCCACATGGTGATCCTCGATAACAGGCTGCAGCAGGGCAGACTGGCTAAGGAGAAGGGATCGAAGAGGGAATGCTAACCCGGTACTAAAAAAATGCTTGCTGAAGTCGCATGTGTTGGATCGATAGGTGCAAATATTACAGTCAAGCTTTAAACTACGACACAACGCATTCCATTCTCTGGACTACATTCTGCTACTTAAGCCCTTTCAGTGTTTGGTAGTAGGAGATTGAGAATGAACGAAGCCAAGCCAATATGTAGACATGTATAGACATTGATATTATACACACTAGTAAGGCTGTGGAGGATCTTGAACCTGTACTGAATTTGTGAACTGTACTACCATTGCTTAAGACAAAAGAGGGCACCACCCCCTCGTCAGTAGATTTAGTTTCACTTTCATCACTCGACTTAAAACTAGGACTAAATAAAGAAATTTAAATATCACTATTAGAACGATCGATATCTTCATAATAACTACCGTTAGCTATAATATCATCATATGCGTCTCAGTCTCTATAGACCATGCGCATGGCGCCCTGTAAGTTTTGTCCAGCTCTGTTTCCTGTATTTCGACACTGTCAGCTATGGCTGTAAAGACTGATCCGTAAGTGACAGTCCCTGCCACAAATTGTACAACCATAGTGAGGCGGCTGGCTGTTCCTTGATATCTTCAGTCTTTCTCTTTTCTCTGCAGTCAGAAGACCTCTACGAGCATCAGCAGCCACCATGCCCCCTCCAACTGACTCGATCCTGGGCAATTTCTTCCCAGCTCTCGGATGGGATGTTGCATGACTTCATGTCCCTCTTGCATACGTCCTTGTATTGCAGTGTGGGACGGCCGATTCTTCTAACTCCAATGGCTATCTGTCCATAAAGGGTATCCTTTGGCAGCCTCTCGTCTTCCATGCAATAAACATGTCCCAACCATCGTAAACGTCACTAGCTCAACATCGAGTACATGCTGTGAGTGTTTGCTGTCTGTAAGACCATATCATGTGATACACTCTCATGCCACCCAATCCCCAATATACGCTGTAGACACCTCATGTGAAAGGTGTTCAGCCGCCGTTCCTGTTTAGTGTAAGTGCTCCAAGTCTCGCTTCCATACATGAGAGTGCCAAGAACGCAGGTCTGATAGACCCTTACCTTGGTGTAGTGAGACAGCGCAGTGCTTTCCCAGACTCTTTTCGACAGGCGGACCATGACGGTACTTGCCCTGCCAAGCCTACTGTCCATCTCCTTCTCGAGCGAGAGAGTGTTGCTGATGGCAGACACCAGATAAGTGAAACTGTTGACGACCTCCAGAGTGATACAATCAATCTTTATGGATGGCGTAGTGGTAATGCCCTATGCACAGACCTTTCTTTTCCAGACTCATGGTTAGACCAAACTACTTGCACCCCTCTGCGAATCTGTCACCCAGTCTCTGCAAGGCCTCCTCATTATTTGTCACCAGAACTGCATCATCCGCAAATAGCATCTCCCTAATGAGCACCGTCCTCACCTTGGTCCTCACACACAGATGGGACAGGTTAAACAGCCGCCCATATGACTTGGAGTGCAGATAAACACCGTCCACAGATGTGTCATAAGCGTAGGATAGGAGCATGGAGAAGAAGATCCCGAAGAGGGTCAGCGCGAGCACACATTCCTGCTTCACTTCACTCTTGATGGGAAAAGAGTTTGAAGATGATCCATCGTATAGAACTGAGCCATTCATATCAGCGTGAAAAGAAATTATCATGCTACCCAGTTTTAGGGGGCAGCCGATCTTCTCGAGGAATTCAAATAGACCCTTTCTACTAACCAAGTCGAAGGCCTTGGTGCGGTCTAGAAGCATCATGGTCTTGTTCTCTACACTTCTCCTGGATTTGGCGAAGCAAGAAAATCATATCCGTTGTTGATCTACCTACTCTAAAGCCACACTGGGATTCTGGGTACACCCTGTCTGTGAGCAGTCTCAACCTGTTTAGTAGCATGCGGGCGTAAACTTTGCCTACCACGCTCAGGAGCGAGATCCCTCTAAAACTATTGCATCCTCGTGGTCACTTCTGTTTTTGTAAATAGTCACAATGATGGCGTCACGCATATCTTTGGGGACTGCACCTTCCTCCCAGCAGAGGCATAAAAGATCAAACATTGGATGAGCTGGTGCTAATTTCCTGCATTTGATGGCTTCGGGTGGGATATCATCTTCCCCTGGTGCTTTGCCATTTGAGAGTCTTATCAAGCTCATCCAGAGTATCTGTCAAGTTCCTCCATAATGGGCAGGACCTGTAGCCTGCACAAGGCCTCATCAGTGACCACCTTTTCCAGAGAGTAGAGCTCAGAGTAGTGCTCCACCCATCTGGTCATCTGCTGGTCACAGTCCATGATTCTCACACCTGTCAGAGATTTCAGGGTGGCAGCACCTCTCGCAGTAGGGCCCAGTGCCATCTTTATGCCTCTATACATGCCCTGGATATTTCTCGACTGCATTTAGCTGAATTTCTTCACACAGTTTCTGTCAGTACTCATTCGCGCATTGTCTAGCGGTTCGTTGATTGATGCTGAGGGCAGAAAGTGTCCTCTCATTTGGACTTTTTTAAAATAATTGATGAAAGCTTCTCGCTTGGACTCAATTACTGGTTCCATTCTTGCGAGATGTGCATTGAACCAGTCGGGACTGGCCCGTTCCCTTATGCCAAACGTAGCTAATGCTGTATTATAGAGGGCACCTTTCATAACGTTCCACTTAGCTATGGTGTCACACTCAGATCCTCCATGAAGAGCAAGATTCAGGTCAGACACAAACCCCTCCGCCTTGAAAGGAATCACCATCTGCGCAGTGATGATGCGGGGATACCCCATCTGTTTGGAGCGGCATATTTTGCGAAAGTTGCAAGCGTACCCTGCTACATACAAGAGCATGGTCAGAGTCGCAGTCTGCACAATGATAGCTTTTAGTAGAGAGGACCATGTTTAGAGCTGAACATCAGGTGACAAGTCGATTTGATGCCATTGATCTGACCTTGGGTGTTTCCAGGAGACTTTATGGTCCAGCCTGCCCTTGTAGAAAGTATTTGTGATACATAGGCCTTGATAAATGCACAGCTCCAGCAACCTCCGACCATTGTCATTTACCCTGCTGATACCATGATGTCCAAGGCCGGTGGGCCATGCTATGTGGTCCCCACCTACTCTAGCATTAAAGTCGCAGAGAAGGATGCGTGATTCTTCCCTGGGGCTGTTCTTGATCATTTCCCCCAGCTGTCTATAGAATTGATCCTTCGCTTCCTCCGGAGATGCCAGGGTTGGTGCATAGGCGCTGAGGATATTAACAGGACCTGTAGCGGTGATGAGGCAAATGGCTAGTAACCTCTCAGAACCCTCCAAAGGATGATCGACTGAGGCCGTAAGTGTGTTTTGGCTTGGCTTAGCTTCGTTCATTCTCAATCTCCCGCTACCAAACCCTGGAAGGGCTTAAGTAGCAGAATGTAGTCCAGAGAACGGAATGCATTGTGTCGTAGTTTACAGCTTGACTGTGATATTTGCACCTTTCGGTCCAACACATCTGACTTCAGCAAACATTTCTTGAGTACTGGGTTAGCATTCCCTCTTCGATCCCTTCTCCTTAGCCAATATGCCCTGCTGCAGCCTGTTATCCAGGATCACCGCGTGGAGGTGTAGAAGGGTCTTGGCAGATCTGGTTCACTGGCCCTGGCGCTAGCAGTCAGCTATGGGTCACTGACTACTGCAGCTCATGCGCTCGTAAGTATGTTTTAAAAGCAAAACCAACACCATGCTGTCGAGATTCATCAGGTTCACGACCCTTCCAGAAGAAAGTGTAGTTTTTCTCTCTTAGGGAGCCACTAGAGGCAAGTTTGGTTTCCTCCAGAGCAGCTATGTCTACATTCAATCGAGAGAGCTCCCTATATCAATGATGTCAGTTTTTCTGGCATCTCCATCCTCTTGAAGATCATCGTTCCAACTTGCAAATCGCAGAGCTGGAGTCGTCTTTTTCATTTTGGTTTTGTTTAGTGCAAAATGAACATCCGCTTGTCATGCATGCACTAAGCTCCAGGCACCCACTGGAGCAGGCAGATGTTGGCTAGTCGACACCCTACTGACCGGGGGCTACCTGGCTGGCGAGTCGACACCCTACTGACCCGGGGCTGCCCGGCTGAGGCGGGCGGTAGTCGGCCAATGAGATGGGATGATCCCTCCCACTGTTGAAGCTGACCCGTGGTGCCCTTTCCCCACGCCAATCAGGTGGAACTTATAACCTGTAGACTGCCAGCTTCCATGTTGTGTCCTCACTCAAGAGCGAGACTGGAGTATCCTCTCCAGGGCACAAGCCTGGGCGGTAAATATGGATATCCTGGGCTGCCCAAACTGCAGGATCCCCCTCTCGGCCTCATTGTCGTATTCCAAAGGAATGCAAAGCATGACAATTTGGCACCAGCTCAGCTGCAGGAGCTGTTGGAATGATTTTGCAATTTTGAAACAATCCACCTTATAGGCGCTACCACTCTGGATTTTCTGTTTAGGTTTACTCCCGTAGCCCTACCCTCTCTCTCTCTCTCTCTCTCTCTCTCTCTCTCTCTCTCTCGAGAGAGAGAGAGAGAGAGGTTTCCGCAATGCTATGGAGCCGTTGCCCGCAGATGCTAGCTACTCAAGAAGACATCCGATGATACTCTCATAGCGATAATATAATAAAACTATTACCGAGCTTGTACTGTAAAAACTATATTTGGATTGACTGAAGGGGCATGGGCTAGATTCAAAGCAGCCCTTGGAAGAAAAAAATTTTTTATTTCCAAATAGGAAAATAAAAATTTTTTTTAGCGATAACACATGCTAACTCTCTTCCGGAATGAAAAGTACAAAATCTGTACTTCTGCCAAACACCGAATCACTGCTTGCCGATCAACTATGGGCGGATTCAAAATCACCTTCGCCATGTTTTCAACGGAGGAAACTATGAGTCGGAGGATAATGAAATTTTGCAAACTTGACGGTTGGTGTGTGCTGTTTACATAAGAAGTGACGTCATCATGTGCATCGTACGTATTTTCACTTGGTGCAGTTAGGTCCGGATTAATTTGAACACGCCTCGTAGTTAGATCATATTTTTGTTTGATGACTTTTTAGTTAGATCATATTTCTGTTTGATGACTTTTTAGCTAGATCATATTTCTGTTTGATGACCTTATATTCTTGTGATCTTTATTACATCTTGTCAAATACTAAAATGTCAATCTCATCATGAACTACATGCTACGGGGGCCACAAGTTTCAGACCCCTGCACTAGATAGTATCCAGAAACATACTTTATTAGACTGGGTACAATGAATTTTAATGAACAAACTAGTTTAATGAGACTAAGAGTGGTTATCCTCATGTTAAAGCCATGCATATACTTGAGAATATAATCATAACCATTGACCATTCTTAGTGGCATTGTTCATTATAACTGCTGCTTCAACATCTATGCCATGTGTTTTGGGTATGTCAGTTGTTTTGGTTTTCCGAACCTTATGTACTGGTGGCACAAGCTTCTTTAGCCTTACATTTCTGGGTGTATCCACTGCAAGTATCCTACACAAACATCCACACATAAGTACCATGGATCTATCAGAATTGTGTGAGGCTAAAGTCTGTGACTGGAATCGTTTGGTAACAAACAAAGAGCAACATTTACATATGACATCCATTTTCTATATTCTGGTCTTAATTGATTTGTGCCCAATGTGAGTTCTCTCATTCTTGATGGTCCTTTTTTTTGCTTGTCTCCTATTTCTTCCTGAAGCATAGCTGGGTCCCTATTTAATGAAGCCCGTATGGAAGCACTTATTTGAGCTCTCGCTGCAGTGGTTTCTAAAGCAATTTGTCTTTTCTTGAGGTGGCTAGCCTCTTGATGGTGGTCAAGAGTATGTTTCATTTTGAAAAAACAGCATATAGTGGACACAGATGAAAATAGTTCATTCTGTTGCTCTCACTTTTATAAACTGCTGAAATAATTTCAAGGTGTACATAATTGTAACAATGTGTGTCATCTATACAAGGAAAACATATCTGGTTTCAAAGTTTCCAAAATTCATATGTCCAATACACATATAGCTGCTGTTGTAATCAATCTTTCTTATCATCTCTGTAATCTTATTGAGATATCTTGTACAGATTGCGCTTCATTTTTATGCAGTTTGATGTTAATAAACATCAACAAATTTCACCAAGTATAATTGCAGTGGGTGCTGTTTTCAAACTGGTATTGTATGTTGAGATAAACTCATGGGATCAAGGTGCTGAGCAGAGCATGAGTTGCAATGACCAGCGACTCAAATCAGGGCCAGCGAACCAGAGCTGCCAAGACCCTTCTACACCTCTTCTGGTGATCCTGGATAACAGGCTGCAACAGGGCATACTGGCTAAAGAGAAGGGATCGAAGAAGGAAGGCTAACCGGGTACCCAAAAATGTCTGTTGAAGTCTGATATCTCGAATCGAAATGTGTAAATATCACAGTCAAGATGTAAACTATGACACAATGCATTCCGTTCTTCGGACTACATAATGCTTCTTGCAAAGCTCTTTTCATGGCTTGGTAGTGGGAGTTTGAGAATGAAGAAGAAAATATAAACTCATACATTCTTGAAAATTCCCAGAATAGCGGAACAGATGTCAAGTTTACCAACTGATATGTTAGTTTCACTGCTAGCACAGGTGGGCTTAGATATAATGATTAAAAGTCATGCTATGATTAGGGTATGATGGATGATGCTCTGACCTTTTCTTAACCACATCTGTCGGTTATGTCAAACTGATGGTGGCTAGGTATGCAGCGCTACCTGTATACTAAATTGAAACTCTGGCAAAGGAAACCACCCCCTGTGTAATAATGATGAAATTGACATTTGTCATTAACTGTTAATTGGACAGTTACTAGTAACTGTTAACTTTACATTTGCAATTATTTGTTAACGATATATTTTGTTTGGCCTCAGATGACCATTGACTGTAGAATAGGATGAGAAGATGAGCAACCAATATGGAACAAGCAAAAACCCACCTTGGGCTAGACAAGGTAGACATCCTCTGTTTTGTGTATTAGATTTGGTCTGGGTACAGTAGAAACCATGACACTTTGTGTGTGCCGGGGTGTGGGGGTGGGTGTGGCAGCATCGAAGGAGGCCTGTCAATTAATGATCAATATAAAACTAATTGCAACAGAAACTACAACTGCAAGAAATGACAAAGTGCTTTGACACAGGGTTCCTGTAATGGGTATATCATTGGTTATAATTCGTATGAAGCAGGAATTACCATGTGAGAAAGAAACAATCAGATTACTAACATTGTATTCACCTGTGAGATAGCAGAAAGGTAAGTTTAAAGCAACCTCTCGTCTCATGGGAGGTGACATCAAGCACTTAGTCTGGTTGCTGAAGATGCAGCTAACCCTAACTTCTTGCTCTCATTGTATGTCACTATTCTTGCTTCTCCTCTGGTATTTGGTTTCTTTCTTGATTGTGGATGTTGTTTTGGTAGGGCTACTTTTTCAGTTGTTTTCTTTATTGTCACAAGGTAATGGTAACTTCTGATTTCTGGTTTTCTCCATCCATGCTCTGGCATTTCCCACACATTTTTTGTTGTTTGTTTTGTATCCGCCTTATTTCTCTTTTCCCAAGGCGGTGTGCAGTGCACTATATTTTTATTTTGCACCTTTAGCATGTATTTTATGTAAGGGTCTGCTTCCTGCTGTGTTTTCTAATGGTTTGCTTTCCTGGGGTAACAGCCGATGCTGTGATGGGGAGCGAAGCCAGCACCTTCTGGTAGTGAGCCGTGTCACTTAACCACTAGCCCACACCGTCCCTCTCACATATTTAAATGAATCTTTTCTCATAATGACAAAATAATGATGGACAGGGCTAGAAATATTTGCTTAACGAGTAAAATAAGAATAAGTTTATAATTGTTAATTACGTTTTTAATTGTTCTTACATAATGTCTTGAATGATAATTATCGATATTACAGTTCGAATAGATCATACATAAGCTATGTGGTAGAGTCGGCTTTAGCCGAGTAGTTTACTTATCTTAAGAGTTACAACATATATCTACACAGCAACACGACTTCAACACAGTAAACACCATTGCTGACCATAAAACAAAATAAGATCATTTATTAACAAGAGTAATTGTTGCCAATATCAATAAAAAGCAAATAACTGCTAAACTAAATAATAATAATATATATACCAACACAGAAGATCCAAGCAGAGAGCTGTTGATGTTACTTCTGTAAACTATCTAAAAACCCAGATTCTAAGTCTATATCTGCAACAACACAATTCATAAACTCTAATACTACCTAGTTATCAACTTAGTTGTTTCAGCTAACTCGATGTGCTTGATCTGCACACATATATATAATCCGATCTCGTACTCAGACCATCTGCACACTCTATATAATCAGATCTCGTACTTGGGAGATCTGTCCACTCACATAATCAGATCTCGTACTCAGGCGATCTGTGCACTCACATATAATCAGATCACTTACTCAGACAATCTGTGCACTCACATATAATCAGGTCACATACTCAGACAATCTGTACACTCACATATAATCAGATCACGTACTCAGACAATCTGTACACTCACATATAATCAGATCACTTACTCGGGTGAATTGTACACTCACATATAATCAGATCACGTACTCAGACAATCTGTGCACTCACATATAATCAGATCACTTACTCGGGTGAATTGTACACTCACATATAATCAGATCACTTACTCGGGTGAATTGTACGCTCACATATAATCAGATCACGTACTCAGACAATCTGTGCACTCACATATAATCAGATCACTTACTCGGGTGAATTGTACACTCACATATAATCAGATTACGTACTCGGGTGAATTGTACACTCGCATATAATCAGATCACTTACTCGGGTGAATTTGTACACTCACATATAATCAGATCACATACTCAGGCGAATTGCCTACTCACATATAATCAGATCACTTACTCGGGTGAATTGTACGCTCACACACAATCAGTTCTCGTTCTGTTCACAGGGTGTCCATCATAAGCACCTATTGAGCGCAACTGGTCAAACTTGAGGTGTATGATGGGACAACCACTCCTTAAACTCTCTCTCTCTCTTCCAGTCTTCCAGCCAGTCTGCCTAATCTATCTCTACATTGTCTTTATAGACTCAAGAAACAAACATGGCTGTCCAGTGGTCCTCTCTGGTTTGGCTGTTTAGCCATCAATCTAAATTGATTCCACCCACTCTAATCATATTATTGACTGCCATATTTACAAGTCACTGTAACTGTCATGTCCTGTCGTGTGAGTATTTGTTGTCGACAACCCCTATCCCTTTTAAGTCTGACACCAGAATCGTCAGATCTGACACCCATCCATAGACAAGTCAAACTTTTTCCCCTATCGTGTACCTAACCTCTTGCTTTCCTTGTCGACCTGGTGTCGAGGCCGGTGATTGACCCTGGAGTGACCTGCATTTGCCCAACAACATCCAATTAACTTTTGATTCTTAGCAAACACAATCGCCAGCCCAATCTCCCCTGCTCTAAACGCCTATGCTCCACGGGGAACTGTCACAATGAGTACACAGCGAATCTCGCAAGGTGAATGCCGATATTACATTTCAACTGAAGCGTAGATAAGCCATTGGCATGGTTAAATAGCGATTCTCTCGCAGGGTGATATCGATATCAAAATCTATTCAGGATTGCGACTGGAAGTAGATTGTGTTGTTATCTTACTACGTAACGAAAACAAATAATTTCATACTTGAAGATCGGAGAACAATGAAAACTGTACAATACGAGGTGTCCCACAATTATCTAGCCCATTTGGTTTTAAGGTGGAAGTTGTAGTTTCACTGGCTAGAGTTGAATGTTGAGACTCAACTGCTGCCTTGCAGATAGGCTGGGGACAGCCAAAGGCTAAGGAGGGCATCCCTACAGAAACGCCTGTTGAAATCGGATGCACGGGGCCGCAAGCCTAACAAAACAGTGCAACGTAAATCACAGTATGATGGCAGTACAACCTATTAGAAAAACGTATGGCGCTCATCCTGAGGAGACCCGCCAGGCAGCGATAGCGCCGGGCCTCACGCCTCGAAGGGGCCCACCCTTGACTACTGGTGGTCACCCACCCATGTGTCGTGGAGTCAAGGCACATGGCTATGGGGCAACGTCTATTGGCCAAAACCTCAAGACCCTCAAAATACTACAGTGGAATGCGGAGGGAGTCATTAACAAAAAACTTTCCCTAACACACCACCTGCATGAAGGTAAGATTGACGTGGCATGTATCCAGGAAACGCACCTCAACAATAACCAATAATTCTCAATCAGAGGATATCAGACCTTCCGTCTAGATAGAGAAGGCCACAAAGGAGGGGTCCTGATACTGACCAGAAACAGCATACCGAGTAGCGCGGTACCTGTCAATCACACCGGACAAGCAGAAATTGTAGGAGTTGACATAATGGCTAAAGAGACGAAGCTCCGCATTTTCAATCTGTACGGACCACCAAACAGAGACCTATCGCTCTCGAGTATGGAGGTCAGAGACTCCAACTGCATAGTAGTTGGAGATTTCAACAGCCACTCGGAGAGATGGGGATACTCTGACACAGACAGTAGAGGTGACGAAGTGGAAGATTGGGAGATAGATGCAAATCTCTCCCTAATCAATAGGCCGGAGGATAGCCCTAGCTTCTATTCAAGAACATGGCATACCACCTCGACTCCAGATTTGGCCTTCTCCACACAGGACATACACTATAAAATAGACCGCCAGGTGCTAAACCAACTGGCAGGTAGCGACCACAGGCCGATCAGGCTAACCATTGACATGGAAGTAGGCCCACAGGAAACAAAACCGCTCCCACGTTGGAATTACAAACGAGCCGACTGGGACAGATTTGCAATCCTGACAGATGGGCTGTGTGAAACCATCAACACACGAAACACCAAAATGAAGCCCATGGTGGAGAGCCTAAGCAAGGCAATAATGCAAGCCGCCACTGAAACCATCCCAAGAGGAGCTAGGAAAAACTATAAGCCCTACTGGAATGATGAGTTACAGAAAGTGGAAGATGCAGTAACAAATGCTAGGAACATGGCAGAACGAGAAAAATCCATGGAGGCAAACATCGCCCTCAAAGCCGCCGCGGCGAAGTACAAACACACTCTCAAGCAAACAGCAAGAGAAAGTTGGAAAAATAAAACGGAAAGTCTGAACCTGGACAAAGAAGGGAACAAGCTATGGAAGCTAGTCAGAGCCATGAATGACGAAACCCCGTCAAATAAACAAATTACTATCAAGCAGGGCGAGAACTTGATCACAGGTAAGAAAGCCGCAAACGCCTTTGTCGATCACTATGCCAGAGCAAACCACATCGAGGTCCCTGCAGATAAGCATACAGACATTAGCGAAGAGCTAAAGGGACACGAAAACATAAATACGGCTCCTGAAGAGCACATGATGGCCAAACTAACAATGCGCGAAATGGAAGAGGCTATGAGAACACTAAAGAAAAGGAAATCTCCCGGAAAAGACGGGATAACAAACGAAATGCTGATGGGGCTGGGCCAAACAGCGAAGAAGAAACTACTATCAGTCCTGAACCAAAGCTGGAAAAGGGGTATTGTACCCCAGGCATGGAAAGATGCAATACTGGTACCAGTACCAAAAACAGGGAAGGACAAAACAGATCCAAATGGATACAGGCCCATTAGCCTACTGAGCTGTGTCGGCAAGCTGATGGAACGGATGATAAACACCAGACTGATGTGGCATCTGGAAGAAAAACGAATACTAATTCCACAGCAAGCCGGCTTTAGACAGCACAGATCCACTGAGGACCAGGTCATCCTCATAGCCCAGGAGATAGAAGATGCCTACCAGGCACAGAAACACACAGTAGCTGTTTGGGTGGATCTGGAAAAGGCATTTGACAAAGTCTGGAAGGATGGACTTAGAGTCAAGCTAAGAAGAAGTGATGTCTGTGGGAAGATGTACAAGTGGATCAACCACTACCTCAAACAAAGAACGGCCAGAGTCCAAGTACAATGGCAGATGAGCAAAAAGGTGACACTCGAGCAGGGAGTACCCCAAGGGGGAGTACTGTCACCCACACTCTTCCTGGTATATATAAACGATATTACAGAGAATATACCAAGAAGAGTCCATAGCTCAATGTTTGCAGACGATCTGGCTATGTGGACCTCTGAAAAGAATCTCACCATAGCAAGAAATCGGATGCAGACGGCCCTAACATCGCTGGAAGAGTGGGCGAACTCATGGCTGGTCAAAATAAACGAGGAGAAAACCACGTGCACAATATTCTCGCTCTCATTAAAACCCCAAAGTACCAAATTAAGTCTGAATGGCAAAATCCTGCAGCCAAACGACAACCCAACCTATCTGGGAGTCACATTTGATCGGCGCATGACATGGAAAAGTCAGATTGAGAGAAACCGAATGAAAGCCAGAGAAAGAATGGCGATCATGAGGAAACTTGCTGGCACAAGCTGGGGAGCAGACGAAGGCATACTAAAGAAACTGTACACTGGAAGAGTGAGACCAGTTCTCGAGTATGGCATTGCGGCATGGACAACCGCAGCGAAGGCGAACTTCGATAAAGTTAACAAACTTCAAAACCAAGCCATGAGAATTATAACAGGTGGCATGAAGTCAACGCCAATTGTAGAACTTGAAAAGATTACAAAACTGCAATCCATGACCGACAGAAGAGACTGCAGAGCCCAGCTGCAGTCAGAGAAACTCAGAAGACTGACGGACCATCCAATGTACCAGAGACTAAACAATTTGGGAAATGGGAAACTAAAGCGGAGAAACTTTGCAGAAATAGCCAAAGCAAAGATGCACGAAGATCCCATAAACGCACTAACACCGAAACCCATCACTACTGTACGAAAACCTACTTGGAGGCAGGATATATTTCCAGAGGTGGTAGAAAATATACTAGGTATTGCAAACAAAAACTGCCAGAGTGAAAAAGAAAGGAGAGACACTACCCTAAGCTTCATAACGAAAAGCTACCCAAGCATGGACTGGACCCATGCATACACCGACGGTTCTGTAACAAACACTACACAGAACGGAGGGGCAGGAGCATTCCTGAACCTACCAAATGGCAGAAAAATAACACTGTCATTCGCTACTGGTAAGTACACAAGCAATTTCAGAGCAGAGGCAGAGGCACTGAGGGCGGCAGTGGAAGAAATGGTAACACACAGTGAAAATGAGAGCCATATAGTCCTGCTGACAGATGCTCTCGAAGTAGTCACAGCGCTAAAAAGCCAGAAAAACACTGAGCTTAATGACTTAAGAGCAGCACTCTGCAAACTGTGCCAGCAGTCCGCACCAAAAAGGGTAGTGGTACAGTGGGTTCCGTCACACTGCAACATCCAAGGCAACGAGGAGGCAGACAGACTGGCAAAAGAAGGTGCAAGGCTACCACAAACAGATACCAGTATGACGTACGAAGAGTCAAAACGGCTTATCAAAGCCAGATACATGACCAAATGGGAAACCGAACATACTGGTTACACCAAAAACGATGCCTATTACCAGTTGAACCGAAGAGAGCAGGTCGTTGTCTTCAGACTTCGCACTGGCCACAACAGACTGAGGTACCACCTATTCAACAAATTGAAGATAGGGTGTACCGACGAATGCCCGTGCGGTACTGGTAAAATGACCACTGAACATCTGCTGCAGAACTGCCCGACATACGAGGATCAGAGAGAGCAGATGTGGCCATTGCCAGTGGAACTGCAAGACAAGCTCTATGGTAGTGGCGAGAGTCTCAGGATGACCGCCGCTTTTTTCGAGAAAATAAAGGTTACTGTCTGACTGTGTACGCAGAAGAAGAAGAAGAAGAAGAATGTTGAGACTGGTGCTGGCCAGATGTTCAGAATGTCCACATTTCAGAGTATTGTGCGATTCATCACGCCATGCCTCTAACAGCAGCACATTTTCTCTAATACTGTGTAAACAATATATTTTGGTTTGCTAAAAGGGAATGAGTGCCTAGTTTAAATTTGTTAACATAAATTCCATGGCTATAATCCGACCAAGCTAACTGGTGACATTTTTAATTCGCTTGTGAGCCACCATAAAAAATCTCAAGCCCTGATGATGGATTTGATTTCGTTTTCTGTTACAAATTGTGTGTATGTATGTGTTTGTGAGAAAGCTTTGTGTTTGTGATGACCAGGTTTTGCTCGCTGCAGAATCTCACCTTTCATTGTTAAAACATCCTTATCGTATATTTCTCAATCACTCCATCCCACCTAGAATCATCTTTTCAAACTGTGGCATTGAAATCTCCAAGGAGGATAATTTCGCCATGACAATCACCCACTGTCTTTTCAAACAGTTCAAAGAACTCGTCTTTGACATCTGCTCTATATCCCCTTCATTCGGGACATAAACAACGGCGATATTGACTAACTTACTTCTTCTTTGAGTCTAAGCGCCATAATGTGTTAGGAGACGCATTTCCACCCCTTTATATTTTCTCTTTGAGTCCAGGACAAAATACAGCCCACTCCTCCTTTTGCTTTGTCACTATTGGGCACTCCACCAAAGAGAAGCATATTACCCTCTGGATGCATGTGTGCGTCTGTATGTACCTATGTTAGTTTGTGCGATTGCATTGGTCAACCCAACCAAAGTGCAATGGAAGGGCCTTACCCTGAGGCGTGTGTAGTAGTACGTGTGAGAGTCTTGAGATGCAAAAAAGGTTACGGGTGCCTGATCCACTGTATGTATCAGTTTGTTTAACCATATGACTACGGATTATTGTTATCATTTCAGACTATGGTAACCAAGGTGCAGCAGGAATCATTCAGACAAATGTTGCCTACCCTTACCAGCAAACACAGACACAGTATGCTCAACAGCAGTTGGCAACTGGGGTCAGTACATTGTTCTGCATTCCTCTTCATCATTCATTTTGGCGAGTATTGTAACAGGTTAACTCTCTTTAACTCAATAGTTGCCCCTAAATTAATTCCCCACTGGTATTTTTTCCTTGAACTAACATTCTAAATGGGGAACTTTTTTTTTTTTTTTTTTTGCGTTCGCCTTATTTATCTATTCCCCAAGGCGTGTGTGCGTTACACTGTGGTTTTTATTTTGCGCCTGTCGGCCCAGTGCATCCGACTTCAGCATGCATTTTATGTAAGGGTCTGCTTCCTCCTGCATTTTCTAAGGGTTTGCTTCCCCGGGGTAACGGCCGGTGCTGCGATGGGGATCGAACCCAGCACCTTCTGGTTGTGAGCCGTGCCACTTAACCACTAGGCCACGCCGTCCCCCTAAATGGGGAACTGAAACCCTAGACCTGTCAGGCACAACATACTGACCAGCACGTCACATCAGGGTCAGTCACAAGCATAGCACAACCACCTGGAGGACCACGGTCCACCTTCATCGGGATGTGAGGAAAGCTACTACAACCACCCCACTTAACATCCTTTTCAGGGCGCACAAAAGAGAAAACTTGCTCATTGTGGGTATAAAACATCAACAACAGTAGTCTAAAACTATAACACGAACCATTACTTCAGATTGTATAACAATGTCACATTTTTATTACATAATTTGATATGATTACATAAATACAAGACTAGGCAATCATTATCAATCACTCAACTGACACAGCTCAGGTTTTATGCATTAGCAAAATTACTGCGTTGCTCTAAATGATTCCTAGGTTTGTATTTCCTGGTCCTATCTAATCTGTTTCTAGATGGTACACAATCTATTTGTTAATGGTTCTTATTCGTTGTCAATCTTCTGGTGGCCTTTGCTCCTATCTGCTAAGTCTCGTTTCGCTGGGGAATAAAGGCTTTTCGACATATCTGTCTCACTTGGACTTTCAGATATTGAGACACACTGACAGGCCTGAGCAACTTCTGTGCTATCTACAGATTTTTGAGATACACCGACATACCTGAGCCGCACCTGGTCTATCAACAGGTCTTTGAGACACTGACAGACATGAGTCAATCCTAGTCTATCGACATGTCTTTGCTAGGGTCAGTCAATTGGTGTCAGCCATAGACAATTGGGTACAAGCACCAGCTTCACCTATGTTCTGACTTATTCTGTCCACTGTTAACTAGAGAACTAAAACTTCAAACTCAAGACCTAATTGCAGATCTATTCTCCAGAAGTGATCTGCTCTGTTCTATGTTTCAATCATATCAATACTAGACATTTGCATTACAATTTCTGGAAAACCTTGTGTGAGAATATCGTCAATTTGAAATAAACTGGTATGTTCTGTGGTCAGTAGTTTTTGGTAAACAATTACATTTTTTTGGCGAGAAATGGCTTCAAACAAGCAAAGATCCTCAGCCTAGCAAGCATCGGCACTTATTCAGAAATGAATCAGAAAATCATGATTTATCAAGTGGGGATAGTTCGTATTCACTAGTATTCAGAATTGAATCAGAAAATCATGATTTATCAAGTGGGGATAGTTCGTATTCACTAGTATTCAGAAATTAATTGAATCAGAAAATCATGATTTATCAAGTGGGGATAGTTCGTATTCACTAGTATTCAGAAATGATTTGTCAAGTGGGGATAGTTCGTATTCACTAGTATTCAGAAAGGATTTATCAAGTGGGGATAGTTTGTATTCACTAGTATTCAGAATTGAATCAGAAAATCATGATTTATCAAGTGGGGATAGTTCGTATTCACTAGTATTCAGAAATTAATTGAATCAGAAAATCATGATTTATCAAGTGGGGATAGTTCGTATTCACTAGTATTCATAATGATTTATCAAGTGGGGATAGTTCGTATTCACTAGTATTCAGAAATGATTTGTCAAGTGGGGATAGTTCGTATTCACTAGTATTCAGAAATGATTTATCAAGTGGGGATAGTTCGTATTCACTAGTATTCAGAATTGAATCAGAAAATCATGATTTATCAAGTGGGGATAGTTCGTATTCACTAGTATTCAGAATTGAATCAGAAAATCATGATTTATCAAGTGGGGATAGTTCGTATTCACTAGTATTCAGAATTGAATCAGAAAATCATGATTTATCAAGTGGGGATAGTTCGTATTCACTAGTATTCATAATGATTTATCAAGTGGGGATAGTTCGTATTCACTAGTATTCAGAAATGATTTATCAAATGGGGATAGTTCGTATTCACTAGTATTCATAATGATTTATCAAGTGGGGATAGTTTGTATTCACTAGTATTCAGAATTGAATCAGAAAATCATGATTTATCAAGTGGGGATAGTTCGTATTCACTAGTATTCAGAAATTAATTGAATCAGAAAATCATGATTTATCAAGTGGGGATAGTTCGTATTCACTAGTATTCATAATGATTTATCAAGTGGGGATAGTTCGTATTCACTAGTATTCAGAAATGATTTGTCAAGTGGGGATAGTTCGTATTCACTAGTATTCAGAAATGATTTATCAAGTGGGGATAGTTCGTATTCACTAGTATTCAGAATTGAATCAGAAAATCATGATTTATCAAGTGGGGATAGTTCGTATTCACTAGTATTCAGAATTGAATCAGAAAATCATGATTTATCAAGTGGGGATAGTTCGTATTCACTAGTATTCAGAATTGAATCAGAAAATCATGATTTATCAAGTGGGGATAGTTCGTATTCACTAGTATTCATAATGATTTATCAAGTGGGGATAGTTCGTATTCACTAGTATTCAGAAATGATTTATCAAATGGGGATAGTTCGTATTCACTAGTATTCATAATGATTTATCAAGTGGGGATAGTTCGTATTCACTAGTATTCAGAAATGATTTATCAAGTGGGGATAGTTCGTATTCACTAGTATTCAGAAATGATTTATCAAGTGGGGATAGTTCGTATTCACTAGTATTCAGAATATTATTGTAGTCAAGACTCTGAAGACATGGGGACGTTTTCCCTGGCTGGATCTAGTGAGTAGTTCAAGGTGTACTAGAGAAGCTGCTATTTACTAGAGTAACAAATAATGTTCCAATAACAAGTAGAAGGTCGAGATAGATCCGAACTTAGACATGGTTCCCCCGTTCACCTTGTTTCCCAAAGTTGGTGTGCGCTGCATTATGTTTTTATTTTGCGCCTGTCGGCCCAGTGCATCCGACATCGGCATACATTTTATGTAAGGTACTGTTTCTTCCTGCATTTTCTAAGGGTTTGCTTCGTCAGGGTAATGGCTGGTGCTGTAATGGGGAGCGAACCCAGCACCTTTGGATTGTGAGCCGTATCACTTAACCACTAGCCCACGCCGTCCTTTACTTAGACATGTGATAACGCTGAAGCAATATAGTTTTATTTAAAAAATATGAAATGTAAATACTAAAATAGAAAGTGTACATTTGGTTGTCAATATTTATTTGTTTCTAATTGTGACAACCAATTTCAAAATGCATGCAGAATGTTTATTTATAACAAGACACACATAACACTTCTGTGAAAATGGATATGCTCTACACTGTTCATGAATCTAGTAGTTTCTGTCTTGCTGAAGGATTTATATATAATTGTAAGGACAATATTTTTTTTTATGTCCTCTAAATTTATATTTGTTATATTCCAATCTTATGATACAATCATAAATATTTAAAACTGTTTATATTTTTAACTATGTTTAAATAATAGGTCTTTTATTTCTGCATATTTTGACATATAACACTTGAGTTTGTCCTTATAAATAAATATACTAATCTAAAATGAGTAATAGCAGCCAAGTATAAAAAGTAACTCCTTAAAATGAGCTACATGGTTTGTGAGCACATATACTAAGAGAGAACAATTGCATTGCTTTTCCTGGAAAATCTCCTTACACACTCTCCACCATTCCATCACACTAACTATGGTCATACATATCATCAATAAATAAACATATCTGAAACAATGCAAATATACATGACAGAATGAAGTGCATTGTCATCTCTTTACCTCTACAGATACTCTCATCGCCTTATCTCAGATCAAGACCTTTACTACGGACGTTACATACCTCATGCTCTTAGGGTCTTTGGTGTCTTTCACCCAGTGACATTCCGTAACTACGGGTAGATTCATGGTGGTTATGACTGCACTGTTAGTGACCTCAAATGATATGCTCTCAGCGTGGCAGTGGTTATATTTTTTTTCGTTTGCTTTGTTGCATTGCATTATGTTTTATTTTGGCACGGCCGGTGCTGTGATTGGCGAACGAACCCGGCACCTTCAGAATGTGAGCCGTGTCACTTAACCACTAGGTCATGCTGTCCCCTTGGCAGTGGTTATATTCTTGGTTCTGTCTACTAAGACCTTCTCCCGCGATCACTCAGGACAATATGGTGACTGATCACCTGAAATTTCTTGTAAAACAAGCATATTCCTTCAACCAGAAATATAGATTCATACATGAACATGAAAATGTTACTGATTAGCTTTCCCTAGCTGAATATTCAGCATCCCCCAACTTTTCCTTTTTGAGCTCATGTCTGCCATTGCTATGAGGACATCAGTAGATTTGACTCTTCTCATAGTAGTCTTCTTCCTCACTGTGTTTGTAAGATTTGACTCTTCTCATAGTAGTCTTCTTCCTCACTGTGTTTGTAAGATTTGACTCTTCTCATAGTAGTCTTCTTCCTCACTGTGTTTGTAAGATTTGACTCTTCTCATAGTAGTCTTCTTCCTCACTGTGTTTGTAAGATTTGACTCTTCTCATAGTAGTCTTCTTCCTCACTGTGTTTGTAAGATTTGACTCTTCTCATAGTAGTCTTCTTCCTCACTGTGTTTGTAAGATTTGACTCTTCTCATAGTAGTCTTCTTCCTCACTGTGTTTGTAAGATTTGACTCTTCTCATAGTAGTCTTCTTCCTCACTGTGTTTGTAAGATTTGACTCTTCTCATAGTAGTCTTCTTCCTCACTGTGTTTGTAAGATTTGACTCTTCTCATAGTAGTCTTCTTCCTCACTGTGTTTGTAAGATTTGACTCTTCTCATAGTAGTCTTCTTCCTCACTGTGTTTGTAAGATTTGACTCTTCTCATAGTAGTCTTCTTCCTCACTGTGTTTGTAAGATTTGACTCTTCTCATAGTAGTCTTCTTCCTCACTGTGTTTGTAAGATTTGACTCTTCTCATAGTAGTCTTCTTCCTCACTGTGTTTGTAAGATTTGACTCTTCTCATAGTAGTCTTCTTCCTCACTGTGTTTGTAAGATTTGACTCTTCTCATAGTAGTCTTCTTCCTCACTGTGTTTGTAAGATTTGACTCTTCTCATAGTAGTCTTCTTCCTCACTGTGTTTGTAAGATTTGACTCTTCTCATAGTAGTCTTCTTCCTCACTGTGTTTGTAAGATTTGACTCTTCTCATAGTAGTCTTCTTCCTCACTGTGTTTGTAAGATTTGACTCTTCTCATAGTAGTCTTCTTCCTCACTGTGTTTGTAAGATTTGACTCTTCTCATAGTAGTCTTCTTCCTCACTGTGTTTGTAAGATTTGACTCTTCTCATAGTAGTCTTCTTCCTCACTGTGTTTGTAAGATTTGACTCTTCTCATAGTAGTCTTCTTCCTCACTGTGTTTGTAAGATTTGACTCTTCTCATAGTAGTCTTCTTCCTCACTGTGTTTGTAAGATTTGACTCTTCTCATAGTAGTCTTCTTCCTCACTGTGTTTGTAAGATTTGACTCTTCTCATAGTAGTCTTCTTCCTCACTGTGTTTGTAAGATTTGACTCTTCTCATAGTAGTCTTCTTCCTCACTGTGTTTGTAAGATTTGACTCTTCTCATAGTAGTCTTCTTCCTCACTGTGTTTGTAAGATTTGACTCTTCTCATAGTAGTCTTCTTCCTCACTGTGTTTGTAAGATTTGACTCTTCTCATAGTAGTCTTCTTCCTCACTGTGTTTGTAAGATTTGACTCTTCTCATAGTAGTCTTCTTCCTCACTGTGTTTGTAAGATTTGACTCTTCTCATAGTAGTCTTCTTCCTCACTGTGTTTGTAAGATTTGACTCTTCTCATAGTAGTCTTCTTCCTCACTGTGTTTGTAAGATGGTTGAGCTATCAACTTCACCAGACTTCTTTTATCATTGTGTGTCTAATATCCACACACAATATTTTTCTAGTTTCTTTTTGAACAAAATTCTTATGCCCTGTTCATGTTTCCGTTTATAAAGCATGCATGTATATTTGTCTTTCCACATGTATCTTGCCACACCCAGTATATTAAATTACAAAGCACTGGCCTATGAAATTAAATGATCTAGCTTTCTTTTTCCGGTTAATGTTCGAACATTCAAACTTCCAATTTGTAGGTACCTGCTTCCAGTTTTTAGATGGTCTTTCTCAGAGAAGCTTCCTTTCTGCATTTTTCCGCAGTTTTCGTCATTATAATCCTCCTTACTCTCTAGAGGAGATATCTCTTCCCTTTTAGTATATACAGCAGAATATCTCCCCACCCCAAGGTATCTGCACAGTTGTGTCCATTTGTTTGTCCTGCCACTGCTTACATAGTGAGGCCCTAATCTCTTCCATACTTACTTACTTTCCGTGTGCAAACACCATGTCACACGGCATCCGTCCAATATTCAGCAACTTGAACTGCCTTGTCGTTCGCCTCCATCATGTCGTACATGTCACAGGTTTCAGGGAGGTTGGGGCAGGACATCAGATGATCTTGGTCCTGAACTGTGCTGCATTCACATGTGTCGACATCTCAGTATCCCCATTTCTTCAAGTTCACTCTGCATCTTGACACACCAGTTCGAAGTCTGTTCATTGCCTTCCATACAGCATAGGGTATGTGGTGTCCAGGCGCAGCCTCTTCCTTGAGCTCTATCCATGGATCCTGCATTGTTTCGCGCCACCTCTCGATGCGTCGACCTTCCGGGTTTGTCTGGATGGTCTCTGTCGATTTTAAGAAAATGTGTCTTGATTTAAGTCTTGTGGCTTGTTCCTGATGGCCAAACATCGGGTGTCTAGGATCGTTTTCCTGTTTCGCTCGTTCGATTTCCGTAGCTACACCTCTTCTTTAATCAGGTGGTGCAATGCCAATTAATGGATATATTTTGTTTGTGGGGGTGGGTTTAAGGCACCCCAACACTAGCCTGCCCATCTTGTTCACTGCTGTATCAACTTGTTTTGCATGGGCGGAGTTTTTCCAGACTGGGGCTGCATATTCCGCTGCGGAAAGGTACAGGGCAATCGCTGATGTGCGTAAGACTGATGGCTGAGCACCCCATGTTATACCAGTCAATTTTCGGATAATGTTGTTTCTCGCATGTACCTTACACTTTGTCTCCTGACAATGTGTCATATAGGATAATGTGTGATCCAACCTTACACCCAGGTATTTGGGAGCCGGGCAGTGTTCAACATCCTGTCCTTGCCATCTGATCCGCAGTTCTCTGTTTGCCTCTCTGTTCTTGAGATGATAGGCGCATACCTGAGTTTTGCTAGGGTTGGGATAATACTTTGCGAGGTCATTCAGAGAGCGTGTTAGTTTACCTTCTACCTCATCGAAGCCATTAGCCTGAGCAGCGACTGCTGTGTCATTGGCGTGTATAAATGTCCTTGTGTCTGTATCCATAGGTTGGTCATTGGTATAGATGTTGTATAGCATAGGAGCAAGAACACTTCCTTGAGCCAGGCCGTTGGTTGGATTTCGCCATCTGCTCTCTTTATTCCCCAAGGTTACATAGAATCGCCTGTTTTGAAGTGAGCATTTGATTATGTTAGACAGACGCCAGTCTTTCGTCATGTTGTATACCTTTGCCTGCAACCTACGATGATTTACTGTGTCGTAGGCAGCGCTTAGGTCTATACATCCCACTCCAGTCACCTGGTTGTGCTCGATACCATCCTCTATTAGTTGTGTCAAGTTGAGGATTTGACTACTGCAAGATCTCCCAGGTCTCAATCCAGCTTGTTCCTTGATTAGCCTCGAGTCTATCCAGGGAGAGATGCGGTTCAGGATCAGCCTCGAGTCTATCCAGGGAGAGATGCGGTTCAGGATCATCCTTTCAAATACCGTGTATGGGTGGCATAAGAGCGACACTGGTCGAACATTCTTTGGGTCTGTTGGAGTTTTCCCAGGCGTTAACAGGGCAACCATGTGTGTTTGCCTCCAGATTTTGGGAATAATCAAGGATTCGACGTAAATGTTCCAAAGATTTAGTAGCCAATTGCTTGTTATTGGTCCAAACTTTTATTTGCTTTGTTCTCAAGTTGTAGGGGCCAGCTGCTTTATTGAATTTTGTTTGGTTTATTGCTGCACTTAATTTTTCACTTGTGAAAGGTGTATATCACTCTCTACCTCCCGTTGTCATTGGGTCCTTGTTTGTCCCGTTTTATAGTTGGTTTTCCCATTCATCAGTAATTGGTAGGCCACTTGGTCAAGAGTAACTTATGTTATCCCAGGAGGAGCACATGTTGGGTCATTGCTTAGGTTCTTAACGAGTGTCCATGCTCGTCTGCTGTTTTGCTTCATGACCAAGTCTTCCACCAGGCTACGCTACTTTTGCGTTTAAAATTCTGAGATGAGGGGACGGCGTGGCCTAGTGGTTAAGTGGCACGGCTCACAACCAGAAGGTGCTGGGTTCGATCCCCATCACAGCACCGGCCGTTACCCCGGGGAAGCAAACCCTTCGAAAATGCAGGAGGAAGCAGACCCTTACATAAAATGCATGCTGAAGTCGGATGCACTGGGCCGACAGGCGCAAAATAAAAACCACAGTGTAACGCACACACGCCTTGGAGAATAGATAAATAAGGCGAACGCAAAAAAAAAAAAAAAAAATAAAATAAAATTCTGAGATGGCATGAAGGAGATCTTCTCCAGCCTGGATGGTTTCCTCACCGAGGTGGTCTGTTTCGAACAGCAGTTTATATTGCTCGTACAGTGCCTTTGAGTCATCGTTTAATCCAGGTATGTACTGTGATCGGCATCCTCGGGGGACGTCTTCTGGGGATTGATTTGGTTAATTCTATAAAAGCGTCGTAGTTTGCAGCCTTAGGTTCTAATTTGGCCATCTCTGTGTCTAGGTCACATGCAAATGGGACCCAGTTGGTGCATTTATAGTTGAACCGTCTTTTGAAGACTACGCTCTCTGGTTCGACCATTGGTTTAATACTACATATAATGGGTCTATGTTGCGTTCTTGGAATAGGTGCTCCCATGTCTTTTGTCACATGATTAAATATTTGAGTACTGACAAAAATATTGTCAGGATCATATCCTCTTTTCCATCTGCCACTGTGAAAAGAGGCTGGTAGTTTTGGGTCATGTAAGAGTAGTAGGCCGGTGTTTTCAGCCCAGCTCTCTCATTTTTCACCATTGACGTCTGTCTCATTGTATCCCCGTGCCGTGCTATGGCAGTCAAAATCGCCCATGATTATTTGGATTTTCCGGGCTCTGAAATTGACAGGTTCTTGAAACTCGAAATCGTCATTGTGTGGCTTGTATATTGACGTCACTGTGCAAGCCTTGGTTTGGATTGTAATAGTCTCTATGTTTCCTCCATGAGACTGATATACTGATTCGATGTCTAGGTCTGTTGAGGTGAACATAGTGCTTCCATATTTCTCATGGGGTGTCTCCGCAACAAGTTTCATTCCCCGTATATTCGGTCTTTGACCAGCGATTGCGCGATGGGTCTCTTGGACCATTAGGAGATCGCAATTGCACTGTTTACATATCTCGGATAATATTGCTTCCTTTTCGCTGGATAGCCCCTCGATGTTGATTGAAATCAATACGAGTGCTGGTTTATGAATTGGTTTGTGATTCATGGTGGTTTGGTGCTGGAAGAATTCGCCAACTGATAGTTGTTTCCAGAGGACGCCAAACGTGGAGACGTCTTTCGTGTCCTCTTCAATGATGGCCAGTCGTTACCTTCTTTTGTATTTTGATACGCCTCCAGTGTGCTACACACTTCGCTATTCCACTTTGGGAGCCATTGATCTCTATGATTCATCCGTCTCCTTTGTCATCTGTCTTTGTGTACTAGGGTTGAACATTCCTTTAAGCAATATTTGTCCTCCTTCACTCATGTAGTTTAGCCAGTCAACCACTGTCAGCACTACATAAGTGGAGACATACATGAGCTAGGTAAAGAGAGAGGATTCTAATAGGGTCCTTTCTTCCCATCAAGGGTATGGCTGTTCTTATCTTGAAGTGACCATTTAGAACATCAAGCAATAGACAATGAGATACATGTGTTGACAAGCAAAAGAAAAGTGGATAGAAACAAATGTAGATAGTAGAAAACTTGAGAAAAGACAATGGCTCTTCTTTGCACTCCTTCAGATGTAAACTTCATAACAGAAGATATCCACACATGCTGCAATGTACCTGGATGACTTGGTACTGTGGGCAAGAGAAGGATCAATAACATTTGCAAATAATAGAAGCAAGAAGCACTGGGAAAACTAGAGATCTGGACAAAATTATGGTTGCTGGCTATCAATGAGAAGAAAACAACACGTACAGTTTTCAGTTTATCTAACAAGAAACAGATGGCACTAAAATAAAGGACTACATACTCCCACCAGAACAAATTCAACATACCTGGGAATCATCCTGGATGGTGGAATGACAGGATAGAAAAGGCTAAAAAAAAGAGCCATGTGCTGAATGGGCATTATACAAATTCTAGCATGCATGAATTGGGGCGCAGATACAAATCCTAGCAAGACTATACACAGGGAGAGTCAGACCAGTGCTGGAGTGGCAGTGCATCATGGCTTGACCCACCGCAATGAGAACACACTTTGGTCAAATAAGTAGAGTCCAGAACCAAGCTACACACATCATCACCGAGGCCATTGTCCACAGTCATAACACATCCAGGTGACGGCGTGGCCTAGTGGTTAAGTGACATGGCTCACAGCCAGAAGGTGCTGGGTTCGATCCCTATCACAACACCGGCTGTTACCCCGGGGAAGCAAACCCTTAGAAAATGCAGGAGGAAGCAGACCTTTACATAAAATGCATGCTGAAGTCGGATGCACTGGGCCGACAGGCGCAAAAAAAAAACCACAGTGCAACGCACACCGCCTTGGGGAATAGAGAAATAAGGCGAACGCAAAAAAAATAAATAAAAACATACATATCCGATTTGAGCAGGTGTTTTTGAGTAGCAGGTTTGTCTTCCCACTGCGATCCCTTTCCCTTAGCCAGACTACTCTAGTAACTATTGCAGGGCTGAATAGGGAAGTGCAATAGGGTCTTGGTCAGCCAAGGTTTGCCAACCTTCATGCAAGCAGCCAGCTAAGAGTCGCTGTCAGTTCATTCACTGCTGATAACAGTTAACAACCACTGCTCACTTATATGAAGTTAAGACCATATTCTGTTCTGTTTCAGGCAAATCTGCAAGCTTCACAAGCAACCTTGCTTTCTCAGGCTGGTCTAGCTCTACCATCTTCATTGACTGGAGCCAGCACACAGGTAAGTATTGGTGGAGTGTCAGAGGTGAACATTTGCCAATCCACCATATAACTGACCTCTGGGACTGTCAATAATGTTATGAATTCCATTCGTGATGTACAGACTCTTGATATCTGAGCTATGAACTAAGCCACCATAAAATGGCTGCTAAAACTTAATTCATCTATCAAATCTATGAACTAAGCCACCATAAAATGGCTGCTAAAGCTTAATTCATCTATCAAATCTATGAACTAAGCCACCATAAAATGCCTGCTAAAGCTTAATTCATCTATCAAATCTATGAACTAAGTCACCATAAAATGGCTGCTAAAACTTAATTCATCTATCAAATCTATTCAAATCCCTAAAATCTGGAAGAAATCCCATACTGATAAAAACCAGGAAAATCTTCAATAAAACCTAAGAATATCCAAGTGATCTAGTTACTGTGCCACCTGTGTAATGTTTTTTAAAGACTGAGCCTGAACCACACAACCTTCTCGACTTATCAAGGATCAAGCAGGTTTTAGACGTGGAAGATCATGTTGCAGCCAAATTCTTAACCTGGCACAGCTAATCGAGGACGAGCAGTTGGAAGATCATGTTGCAGCCAAATTCTTAACCGGACACAGCTAATCTTCTTCTTCTTCTTCTTCTTTGTTCGTTCTCAATCTCCCACTACTAAATCCTGAAAGGGCTTAAGTAGCAGAATGTAGTCCAGAGAACGGAGTGCGTTGTGTCGTAGTTTACAGCTTGGCTGCGATATTTGCACCTTTCGGTCCAACACATCCGACTTCAGCAAGCATTTTTTTAGTACCGGGTTAGCATTCCCTCTTCGATCCCTTCTCCTTGGCCAGTCTGCCATGCTGCAGCCTGTTATCCAGGATCACCACGTGGAGGTGTAGAAGGGTCTTGGCAGCTCTGGTTCGCTGGCCCTGACGCTAGCAGTCAGCTATGGGTCGATGACCACTGCAGCATCTTGATCCCACACAGCTAATCGAGGACGAGCAGTTCACAGGGGAGTGGCTTTTACTGATCTAAATACAGCATACAACACGGTAAATCACCAGAAGCTGCGGACAGAGCTATATTCTATGACAAATGACTGGCCATCTTCAAATGTCTATTGCAGAATAGGCGGTTCTATGTCACTTTGGGAGGGGGAAAAGGCAATGGCGAAACAAACAACAAAAAGCGGCCTGGCACAAGGAAATGTCCTAGCGTCTATGTTGTAAAACATATATACAAACAAGCAACCTATAGACACAGAGGGGACCAAGTTCATTTATCCTGATGATGCAGCAGTCGCTGCCCAAGGAAATGGTTTTGAAGACGTTAAACACAAACTGGCAAGTGCATTTGATGCCTTTACCGTATATTACCACAATGGGATAACACATGAAATGTTTACAAGTTTGGCAAATAAGGAGCTCCTGTCAGTCCGAAACTGTACCTGGATAAAGTGAATTGTAACACAGGCATAGAAGGAGGTCATGTTGATACTAATTCCAAAGAAAAATAAAGACTTAACAAATGGAAAAGGCTACAAGCCGACCAGTTGACTTAGGTTTGTGGGAAAACTGTTGGCTACAGGCCGACCAGTTGACTTAGCTGTGTGGTAAAACTGTTGGCTACATGCCGATCAGTTGACAGCTGTGTAGGTAAACTGTTGGCTACAGGCCGACCAGTTGACTTAGCTGTGTGGGAAAACTGTTGGCTACATGCCGATCAGTTGACTCAGCTGTGTGGGAAAACTGTTGTCTACATGCCGATCAGTTGACAGCTTTGTGGGAAAACTGTTGGCTACATGCCGATCAGTTGACAGCTGTGTGGGAAAACTGTTGGCTACAGGCCGATCAGTTGACAGCTGTGTGGAAAAACTGTTGGCTACATGCCGATCAGTTGACAGCTTTGTGGGAAAACTGTTGGCTACATGCCGATCAGTTGACAGCTTTGTGGGAAAACTGTTGGCTACATGCCGACCAGTTGACAGCTGTGTGGGAAAACTGTTGGCTACATGCCGACCAGTTGACAGCTGTGTGGGAAAACTGTTGGCTACATGCCGACCAGTTGACAACTTTGTGGGAAAACTGTTGGCTACAGGCCGACCAGTTGACAGCTGTGTGGGAAAACTGTTGGCTACAGGCCGATCAGTTGACAGCTGTGTGGGAAAACTGTTGGCTACATGCCGACCAGTTGACAGCTGTGTGGGAAAACTGTTGGCTACATGCCGACCAGTTGACTTAGCTGTGTGGGAAAACTGATGGGACACATGAACAATACCAGACCCATGTGACATTTGGAAGAAAAGCATCTTTCAGTTCTAAAGCAAGCTGGATTCAGACAGCAATCAACTGAAGATCAGAACACCTGCATTACCCAGATAATTGAAGATGCCTTCCAAGAAAAACACATTCACTTGTGGTCTTGGCTGGATTTAGAAAAAGCTTTTGATACGGTATGGACAAAATGATTGGAAGTCAAGCTGTGTCGAAGCCAAGCTTGCTGGGAAAAAGTTACAAATGGATTAGTTGCTAAATAGAAAACAGAACTGCCAAAGTTTAAAGTAGACACGCAGAAAGAGGACATTAGAGCAGGGTGTCCCCCAAGGTGATGTCATGTAACAAGGACATTAGAGCAGGTTGTCTCCATCATGTAACAAGGACATTAGAGCAGGGTGTCCCTGTCATGTCACAAAGACATTAGAGCAAGGTGTCCCCTTCATGTCACAAGGACATTAGAGCAGGGTGTCCCCTTCATGTCACAAGGACATTAGAGCAAGGTGTCCCCTTCATGTCACAAGGACATTAGAGCAGGGTGTCCCCCTCATGTCACAAAGACATTAGAGCAGGGTGTCCACCTCATGTCACAAGGACATTAGAGCAGGGTGCTCCTCTCATGTCACAAAGACATTAGAGCAGGGTGTCCCCCTCATGTCACAAAGACATTAGAGCAAGGTGTCCCCCTCATGTCACAAGAACATTAGAGCAGGGTGTCCCCCTCATGTCACAAGGACATTAGAGCAGGGTGACCCTCTCATGTCACAAGGACATTAGAGCAGGGTGTCCCGTCATAAGGACATTAGAGCAGGGTGTCCCCCTCATGTCACAAGGGCATTAGAGCAGGGTGTCCCCCTCACGTCACAAGGACATTAGAGCAGGGTGTCACGTCACAAGGACATTAGAGCAGGGTGTCCTTGTCATGTCACAAGGACATTAGAGCAGGGTGTCACGTCACAAGGACATTAGAGCAGGGTGTCCCCCTCATGTCACAAGGACATTAGAGCAGGGTGTCCCCATCATGTCACAAGGACATTAGAGCAGGGTGTCCCTTCATGTCACAAAGACAGAACAGGGTGTCCCGTCACACACGTTATATAAATGATGTAATGGAGACCCTCCCCTGGACACAGTCCTGTATGCAGCAGATGATTTGCTCTTGTGGATCTCCAGAAGAAAACATCACAACAGCAAGTATTCAGATTAAACACTCTCTGAGGGATCAAGATGCTGAGCAGCACACGAGCTGCAGTGGTCAGGGCCAGCGAACCAGAGCTGCCAAGACCCTCCTACACCTTCACGCGGTGATCCTGGATAACAGGCTGCAGCAGTCAGACTGGCTAAGGAGAAGGGATCGAAGAGGGAATGCTAACCCGGTACTAATAAAATGCTTGCTGAAGTCAGATGTATTGGACTGAAAGGTGCAAATATCACAGTCAAGCTGTAAACTACGACACAACGCATTCCGTTCTCTAGACTACATTCTGCCCTTTCAGGTTTTGGTAGCGGGAGATTGAGAACGAACGAAGCCAAGAACGCTCTAACATCACTGAAGGAGTGGACCAAGGCATTGCTAACGAAGAAAAAACCACATAATCCATTCTCTCTCTAACAAACCAGATCCAAATATTTCCTCTTGTCTTTCCTGATGCTTTTTCTGACTTCTTTGTTGGTTTCAGTGTATATTTCCTAAGTCTTGGCTCTAGTATTTATATTATTGTTTCTGTTCAAATTTGCCTTCCTCATTTTTCTTTATCTTTGTTAAAGTTTCTGTTATTCATGCTTTGTATTAGTTTTGCATCATCCCCAGAACTTCTGCACATGTCATATCCCATGTGTTTGTTATCTGTTTCCAGTGATCTTCTATATCTTCTAGTTGTTGTAGCACCTGATAGCTATTTGATATAGAAACTTGAAATGTATTGTGTGTATTTCCTTGTTCTGCTCTTCAACCTACTTTCACATGATCTTTTTGTTTAAAATGCCAATCTGGCTTTTTGTTTTGTCTTTGGATGTTGTCCTTGCTTCTTTGTTTATTCTTTTATGTGGAAATGTGCTGGCCCTAACTAACAGTTTATGATGAGGTGTCATCGTCGTCGAGTATAAATATTAAAAAAGGGGTTAGACAGGACTGTATGCTGTCCCATGGCCTGTTTAATGTATACAGAAAACAAATTTTCAATGAAATAGAAGAAATGCCTTGATTGAATATTAGAGGACGAAGTGTTAATGGCAGAGGATCCGGTATATCTGCAAAAGCCAATGGATAAGATAAACAGCAAAAGCCAGCAAATTGGGCTGGAAATCAACATAAAAAATACTAAAGTTATGGTGCTCAACAAAAGGAAGGAAAGTCCACAAGTTGACATTCACATAAAGCTGGAACAAGTGTCAAGCTATTTATACCTTGGCCAGCTAATATTGGCGGATGGCAAATGCAAAAGGGAGATCATTCAGAGAATTGCAATGGCGAAGAATACATTTAGCAGCATGAGACATGCACTTCTGTCCAAGCAGATATCTCAGAACTTAAAAATAAGAATCATTAAATGCCATGTACATTCAGTTTTATTGTATGGATTGGAAACCTGGACCATGACCAACAAATCAGAGAAGAAGCCTTTGAAATGTGGCTATTCAGAAGATTTGGAAGAGTTTCTTGGAAAGATATGAAAACAAATAGTGGTCTTGGAACAACTCAAGATGGAGAAGATATTTCTGAAGGATTAAGAGGCACAAAAAGCTAATATTTTGGTCATGTCAAGTGATATGACAGTCTGCTGAAAGTTAAATTGGGGGGAAGAGGGGAGGAGGGCCGTAGAGGTACAGATGAACAGGCGACATCAAGATGTGGTCGGACACTGTTTGACTGAGTGTTTCAACCTTGCAAGGGACAAGGCAGCTGGAGATCCATTACCGTCAACCTCCAATGCGTAGACAGCACTTGATTTTGACTTGTCAGTTAATTGAAAGTGCAGAAGTTCAAGAGGAACTCTTCATTCTAATTGATAGTCCTGGTTCCATGTTTTGTCATGATTTCCTCAAAACTGATGTTATCATTCAAATGAGGTTTCCCACCAAAATGGTCATGTTTGTCCTTCTCTTACTATCCATGATACTTTCTTCTTTCTTTCGGTCTATTTATAATATTTATTATTCTTTTTGTCAGTTTTGAAAGTAATTATCCCTACTGTCTCTCATTCTGTAAGTGTGTTGTGCACCACTTTGACAGCACTTTCAGTTACCTCACCTCCAGTGTATCCCTGTGCTCAGTTTAATACTCTCCACTCCTTTCCACTTTGTTTTCGTGTCCCAACATATCAAATGCATTTCCCGCTACCACCAGTGCAGCTTTCCCCACACTCGTACATTTTACAAACGTTTCAGCCACTAAACATGGAGGTTTTCAGACAAAAACCGGTGTCAGCAGTGCAAATTCCTTGTGACGTTCTCTAAATCTCTTCATATTCTTCTTACTTGACTGGTCCATATTTGTTAAGTCATCTTCAGGATGAAGTGGCCTGCCCCATGCCCAACCCTCAGTTGCTTGGCACATTCACAGTGTTACTTTTCATTGCTTCCCTTTTTGGCCACGACAACGCTCGGGGAACACCTAAAGGTAATCATAGAATATGTGCTTGACATTTTCAGATTGGAGCAGTCAGCTACCCAATCAAGGCCCAGACTGCTACAGCTGCTATACCCAGTCAGAAGCAAAGAATCTTTACTGGAACTGTCACCAAAATGCATGAAAATTTTGGTTTTGTTGATGAAGAGGTCTTCTTTCAAGTTAGGTCAGTCTATTGTCAAATGTGTTCATTGATATTGTTTGTAGTTAGGTCAGTCTATTGTCAAATGTGTTCATTGATATTGTTTGTAGTTAGGTCAGTCTATTGTCAAATGTGTTCATTGATATTGTTTGTAGTTAGGTCAGTCTATTGTCAAATGTGTTCATTGATATTGTTTGTAGTTAGGTCAGTCTATTGTCAAATGTGTTCATTGATATTGTTTGTAGTTAGGTCAGTCTATTGTCAAATGTGTTCATTGATATTGTTTGTAGTTAGGTCAGTCTATTGTCAAATGTGTTCATTGATATTGTTTGTAGTTAGGTCAGTCTATTGTCAAATGTGTTCATTGATATTGTTTGTAGTTAGGTCAGTCTATTGTCAAATGTGTTCATTGATATTGTTTGTAGTTAGGTCTTAGATTAGTCTCTGGAAGTTGCTCAGGCACTATAGAGTGTCCGTCAAATCACTAACACCACTCACATAATGTTTGAGAATATGAAATGAGAGTTAATACTTGAAGATCGACTGTTGGATTTCTTGGGATAAGACCTGGTGTGTGACATGGATAAGACCTGGTGTGTGGCATGGATAAGACCTGGTGTGTGGCATGGATAAGACCTGGTGTGTGGCATGGATAAGACCTGGTGTGTGGCATGGATAAGACCTGGTGTGTGGCATGGATGTCATATTGGCTGTTGGAGCTCTTGAGATAAGACCTGGTGTGTGGCATGGATAAGACCTGGTGTGTGGCATGGATGTCATATTGGCTGTTGGAGCTCTTGAGATAAGACCTGGTGTGTGGCATGGATAAGACCTGGTGTGTGGCATGGATGTCATATTGGCTGTTGGAGCTCTTGAGATAAGACCTGGTGTGTGGCATGGATAAGACCTGGTGTGTGACATGGATAAGACCTGGTGTGTGACATGGATGTCATATTGGCTGTTGGAGCTCTTGAGATAAGACCTGGTGTGTGGCATGGATAAGACCTGGTGTGTGACATGGATAAGACCTGGTGTGTGACATGGATAAGACCTGGTGTGTGACATGGATAAGACCTGGTGTGTGACATGGATAAGACCTGGTGTGTGACATGGATAAGACCTGGTGTGTGACATGGATAAGACCTGGTGTGTGACATGGATGTCATATTGGCTGTTGGATAAGACCTGGGGTGATATGTCCCTTATCACCATTTCTCTTTCTGCTGGCTATTGATTGGATTTGGAAGATAATGTCAGCCAACAAAAAAAGATTCTAATGGACAAAATGATCTGGACTTTGCTGATAACTTGTTTCCCATAACCACAACAAAAAAGTTATCTTTAGCAGAGCTTGGCCCTTACAACCGCCAACCTATTTGACTGTTATCAATGTCTTGGCAGGTGTGCAGTACGGTAGGTTACCATTACTTTCTGTACATGAAGAAGCAATCGAACCAAGAACAAAATCAGCGTTTGCCAAATTGTGCTTTAGAATTGTGAAACGGATGTTTCATGACTAGGCCAAGCTGCCGCCCATACTGATGCTGAATTAAAATAACTTGATGAGAGGTCACAGATATTGAAACTGAAAATACACAGAGAAAAAACAATGATTGTGAGAATAGATGACAATCAGATTAGATTGGGAGACACAACTCAAGATGGGGGGACGGCGTGGGCTAGGGGTTAAGTGACATGGCTCACAAGCCGAAGGTGCTGGGTTCGATCCCCATCACAGCACTGGCCAATACCCTGGGGAAGCAAACCCTTAGAAAATGCAGGAAGAAGCAGACCCTTACATAAAATGCATGCTGAAGTCGTATACACTGGGCCAGCAGGCGCAAAATAAAAACCACAATGCAACGCACACTGCCTTGGGGAATAGAGAAATAAGGCGAACGCAGAAAAGAACAAAACCAAAAAAACAAACTTAAAGATGTGGAATCATATATCTTGTAACAATATAGACAAAGTAGGAGGTACAGATAACGAAATCAAAATAAGAATACAAAAGGTGGGAGTAGCTTTCATTTGGAAACACAGAAAACATAGAAATCAAAAGAAATAAAATCCAACACAAAAATATAAAACTACAATGTCAAGTACATTCTTCTGTATGGCACTGAAACATGGAAAGCAAGAAAAATAATACTGAACAAGGTATAGGCCTTCATAGGTGGGGGCCTGCATAGGTGGGGGCCTGCATAGAATAGAGAGATCGAAATAGTAAAATAAGATCACTAATCTGGTTCCCTTGGAAAGAAGCAGACAGGATAAGGTTCTGACATTGGATATGTACCAGAGCCGACCGATTTGATGGAGCTCTGTCACTGACGGTAAAGGGGTCTGCTCTATTCTATTTCACTCTACACTCACTCTAAACAAATTCAAGTAACACTAAATATAAACACAATACAACAGATTATTTATTCAAGTAACACTGCCAACTATAAACTCTCTAACAACTGAAATTCTTTCTCTCACAAGCTTATCTAAAACACTCCTGCCGCTAAACCTAACCTTATCGATACTGCTATTGCCCGGTTCTTTCTCCTCTCCTAATCTGGTCTGCTGCGATCGAACTTAGTTGCGGATTGCCGCTGATGGTGAAGCTCGTAGGTTCTAAACCCAAGTATGAAGTTCGTGGTCTTGTTCCTCTTGTCGGCGGTAGATCAAAGTGGTCTCAACGTGGTCAGGATAGACTGCATGAAATATGATCCATGGGATCACTGGACAACTGCCTCTAGCTGCGACCAATGACTTACATTCACGTGATCAAGGTGATGTCGACGTGACCAGTGGGACTGCATCAATATGATGAATGGGATGACTGGAAGACTGCCTCTATAAGCTACTGACGACTTGTAATTACGACCACTACATAATATGAGGGTAGTTACCTTGCTTGCTGCGTGTCTATCTCAACTGCATATCTCCGTCGCCTGCCCTCAACTGGGGGTTTCTTTCAAAAGTAACTCTGTCTCCTATGTGAAATGTACTCTTTCTGTGGTTCTCAATTAAAATCTGCCTCAACTGCATATTTCCGTCGCCGGCCCTCTACTGAGCATCTCCTTTGAAAGTGTTCTCCTGTAATCTCTGAAGTCAAGTCTTTTCTCTTCGCCGCCTACTCTCCACTGAGCATCTCTTTCGAATGTGTTCTCATGAAATATGGTTCTCAACTCAAAGACACGCCAAAAGGTTTGAATCAACTCAATCTATAATCATTGAATTATGTTTTTGTCTTTGTTTCTAGCTGTGTGAAGGGAGTGGTACCAAAAGCTGGTGAGCGAGTGCTAGTAGAGGCAACATACAATGCCAGTATGCCATTCAAGTGGAACGCAACTCGTGTAATCTCTCTGGTAAGAGCATGCATTGTATCAAGGTTCTCTCTCTCTCTATCTCTCTCTCTCTCTCTCTCTCTCTCTCTCTCTCTCTCTCTCTCTCACTCTCTCTCTCTTCCTCCCTCCCTCACTAATAATACTTGTCCATACTTGTCCTTGGCGAATGATACTTGTCCCTGGCGAATGATACTTGTCCATACTTGTCCCTGACTAATGATACTTGTCCAAACTTGTCCCTGACTAATGATACTTGTCCATACTTGTCCCTGACTAATGGTACTTGTTCATACTTGTCCCTGGCGAATGATACTTGTCCATACTTGTCCCTGACTAATGATACTTGTCCATACTTGTCCCTGACTAATGATACTTGTCCATACTTGTCCCTGACTAATGGTACTTGTCCATACTTGTCCTTCACTAATGATTCTTATCCCTGGACTGATACTTGTTCCTTGAGGAATTATACTTGTCTCTTGACTAATGATACTTGTCCCTTAACTGACACTTGTCTGACTAATAATACTTGTCCCTTGACGGATATTTGTATGACTAATGATACTTGTCCCTTGACTGACACTTGTCTGACTAATGATACTTGTCCCTTGACTGACACTTGTCTGACTAATGATACTTGTCCCTTGACTGACACTTGTCTGACTAATGATACTTGTCCCTTGACTGACACTTGTCTGACTAATGATACTTGTCCCTTGACTGACACTTGTATGACCAATGCTACTTGTGCCTTGACTGACACTTGTTTGATTAATGATACTTGTCCCTTGACTGACACTTGTATGACCAATGATACTTGTCCCTTGACTGACACTTGTCTGACTAATGATACTTGTCCCTTGACGGATTCTTGTCCCTGACTAATGATACTTGTCCCTTGACTGACACTTGTCTGACTAATGATTCTTGTCCCTGACTAATGAAACTTGTCCCTTGACTGACACTTGTCTGACTAATGATACTTGTCCCTTGACTGACACTTGTATGACCAATGATACTTGTCCCTTGACTGACACTTGTATGACCAATGATACTTGTCCCTTGACTGATTCTTGTCCCTGACTAATGATACTTGCTCTTGACTAATGATACTTGTCCCTTGATACTTGTCCCTTGACTGATATTTGTCCTTGACTAATGATATGTGCCCTGACCAATACTTTCCAGTAATGCCAACACATTTATCTATCATTTTTTAGACAGACTCTTGTAAATAACAATTTACTTACTAATTTCATTTGTTTTGTTTCGTCAATTTGCAGTCAGAAACAGTAGCAAGCACTCAGATGATGACCTTACAACAACAGCAACAACAGCAGCAGCAGCAGCTGAAAAACATACAGCAGCAGGCTATTGGCATCATGGGTACCTCTGGTGTGATGGGTGGCTTGTCAGGTTTAGCTGGTGGGCAAGGCCTCCTCAGCAATCCCCCTGGTCCACCCCCTCTCATGTCGGGACTAGCAAAGTTTCAGAGTGGGGGTAAGTCTGTCCATCTGTCTATCTGTCCCCTCAGACTTCAGGCAATAGATTAGATGATAACTCATTCATCTTTCATAGTTCCATCTCTCTTTTCTTAGTGTTCCTCTTCTACCTCTTGAGGGTGAAAGGTCCTTGTGTATACACTTGCAATCGAGTGTTCAGACGAACAGCTGGTTGACCTGCTGCATCCTTTACATGATGGAGTGTGTTGGCGCTCAGGCAGGCTGCTATTGGGTTAGAATATCATTATCTTTATCACTTTTCTCATGACAGCAGCTAACAGCCTGTTTTCAATGTTCATTTTTCTCATGACAGCAGCTAACAACCTGTTTTCAATGTTCATTTTTCTCATGACAGCAGCTAACAGCCTGTTTTCAATGTTCATTTTTCTCATGACAGCAGCTAACAGCCTGTTTTCAATGTTCCTCTGCCAATGGTTGATTAATGTGCTCGGAGTGCACATGTGGCATCCAGGTTTATTGTCTGTCTTCTATAGGATTAGGGGCCCGATCCCAACTCCTTGCGACCAGGGATGGTTGAGATTTGCCAGATTTGAACACCCATTTTCCACACTTTTGTTTCTTGATAGGCAAGAGCCTTACCTCTCAGCTTTAGCAAACACAAATCTGGAGATGGAGGAGAATTAAAAGTTTGAGTGTGCTACACAGATGTTATCCCACATTGTTGCTGGCCTGTGTTTACGTTTGAGTGTGCTACACAGATGTTATCCCACACTGTTGCTGGCCTGTGTTTACGTTTGAGTGTGCTACACAGATGTTATCCCACACTGTTGCTGGCCTGTGTTTACGTTTGAGTGTGCTACACAGATGTTATCCCACATTGTTGCTGGCCGGTGTTTACGTTTGAGTGTGCTACACAGATGTTATCCCACATTGTTGCTGGCCGGTGTTTACGTTTGAGTGTGCTACACAGATGTTATCCCACATTGTTGCTGGCCTGTGTTTACGTTTGAGTGTGCTACACAGATGTTATCCCACATTGTTGCTGGCCGGTGTTTACGTTTGAGTGTGCTACACAGATGTTATCCCACATTGTTGCTGGCCGGTGTTTACGTTTGAGTGTGCTACACAGATGTTATCCCACATTGTTACTGGCCGGTGTTTACGTTTGAGTGTGCTACACAGATGTTATCCCACATTGTTGCTGGCCGGTGTTTACGTTTGAGTGTGCTACACAGATGTTACCCCATCTGTTGCTGGCCTGTGTTTACGTTTGAGTGTGCTACACAGATGTTACCCCATCTGTTGCTGGCCGGTGTTTACGTTTGAGTGTGCTACACAGATGTTACCCCATCTGTTGCTGGCCGGTGTTTACGTTTGAGTGTGCTACACAGATGTTATCCCACATTGTTGCTGGCCGGTGTTTACGTTTGAGTGTGCTACACAGATGTTATCCCACATTGTTGCTGGCCGGTGTTTACGTTTGAGTGTGCTACACAGATGTTACCCCATCTGTTGCTGGCCTGTGTTTACGTTTGAGTGTGCTACACAGATGTTACCCCATCTGTTGCTGGCCTGTGTTTACGTTTGAGTGTGCTACACAGATGTTACCCCATCTGTTGCTGGCCGGTGTTTACGTTTGAGTGTGCTACACAGATGTTATCCCACATTGTTGCTGGCCGGTGTTTACGTTTGAGTGTGCTACACAGATGTTATCCCACATTGTTGCTGGCCGGTGTTTACGTTTGAGTGTGCTACACAGATGTTACCCCATCTGTTGCTGGCCTGTGTTTACGTTTGAGTGTGCTACACAGATGTTACCCCATCTGTTGCTGGCCGGTGTTTACGAGTTATCGTTTAAATAGGATTATCATTATTATTTGTAGCTAATTAGCTGTTAAGGAAGATGACGAGGAAAGGAGCTGGCCACCCCACCTCAATAAAAACAAGTACCTAATACAATGACATCTCCCAGACAACAGTGTCAGCTGTGAAACCTCACCTTTGTACCAGACAAGTGTCAGCTGTGAAACCTCACCTTTGTACCAGACAAGTGTCAGCTATGAAACCTCACCTTTGTACCAGACAAGTGTCAGCTGTGAAACCTCACCTTTGTACCAGACAAGTGTCAGCTGTGAAACCTCACCTTTGTACCAGACAAGTGTCAGCTGTGAAACCTCACCTTTGTACCAGACAAGTGTCAGCTATGAAACCTCACCTTTGTACCAGACAAGTGTCAGCTGTGAAACCTCACCTTTGTACCAGACAAGTGTCAGCTATGAAACCTCACCTTTGTACCAGACAAGTGTCAGCTATGAAACCTCACCTTTGTACCAGACAAGTGTCAGCTATGAAACCTCACCTTTGTACCAGACAAGTGTCAGCTGTGAAACCTCACCTTTGTACCAGACAAGTGTCAGCTGTGAAACCTCACCTTTGTACCAGACAAGTGTCAGCTATGAAACCTCACCTTTGTACCAGACAAGTGTCAGCTATGAAACCTCACTTTTGTACCAGACAATTGTCAGCTATGAAACCTCACCTTTGTACCAGACAAGTGTCAGCTGTGAAACCTCACCTTTGTACCAGACAAGTGTCAGCTGTGAAATCTCACCTTTGTACCAGACAAGTGTCAGCTATAAAACCTCACCTTTGTACCAGACAAGTGTCAGCTGTGAAACCTCACCTTTGTACCAGACAAGTGTCAGCTGTGAAACCTCACCTTTGTACCAGACAAGTGTCAGCTATGAAACCTCACCTTTGTACCAGACAAGTGTCAGCTGTGAAACCTCACCTTTGTACCAGACAAGTGTCAGCTGTGAAACCTCACTTTTGTACCAGACAAGTGTCAGCTGTGAAACCTCACCTTTGTACCAGACAAGTGTCAGCTGTGAAACCTCACCTTTGTACCAGACAAGTGTCAGCTGTAAAACCTCACCTTTGTACCAGACAAGTGTCAGCTATAAAACCTCACCTTTGTACCAGACAAGTGTCAGCTGTGAAACCTCACCTTTGTACCAGACAAGTGTCAGCTATGAAACTTCACCTTTGTACCAGACAAGTGTCAGCTGTGAAACCTCACCTTTGTACCAGACAAGTGTCAGCTGTGAAACCTCACCTTTGTACCAGACAAGTGTCAGCTATAAAACCTCACCTTTGTACCAGACACATGTCAGCTATGAAACCTCACCTTTGTACCAGACAAAAGTGTCAGCCATTAACTGCCTTGACAACAACACCCATTTCTCCGCACCTCCTTGGTAGACTGCTAAAACAGTCTAACCACAGTAGCATGATGTTGATGAAAGGTTAGGGGTGTCTTGATCAGTATGTTTTACCTGACCCTGATGTTAATCTTCGTTCCCCCGATTTGTATATCTTCAGGTATATTCAACTCAAATCGATCAGGTATCAACACAGGACCTGGCCTTCTAGGGGACCCCTTACCAAGGAACATGATGAAGGATCAGAGATCTTTAGTAGGAGGAATGTCACCTCATGACAGCCAGAAGGATAGAGACAGACGGGACAGAGACCGCAGAGACAGACGAGAAGCCAGGCGAAAACGCTCCAGGTCTCCTGTCAAGCGGTCACGCTCGCCGCCACCTAGAGCACGCAGTCCACGCAGTCCTCCCCCCAAACGTAAAGCTGTGACTCCTCCCCCCAGATATGTAGTACAAGTGCCAAAGATTCTCTTGGATTTGTGAGTAACTCATTGTCTTGTGTGTAGACCAGTAACTTATTGTCTTGTGTGTAGACCAGTAACTCATTGTCTTGTGTGTAGACCAGTAACTCATTGTCTTGTGTGTAGACCATTAACTCATTGTCTTGTGTGTAGACCAGTAACTCATTGTCTTGTGTGTAGACCAGTAACTCATTGTCTTGTGTGTAGACCATTAACTCATTGTCTTGTGTGTAGACCATTAACTCATTGTCTTGTGTGTAGACCAGTAACTCATTGTCTTGTGTGTAGACCAGTAACTGATTGTCTTGTGTGTAGACCATTAACTCATTGTCTTGTGTGTAGACCAGTAACTCATTGTCTTGTGTGTAGACCAGTAACTCATTGTCTTGTGTGTAGACCAGTAACTGATTGTCTTGTGTGTAGACCAGTAACTCATTGTCTTGTGTGTAGACCAGTAACTGATTGTCTTGTGTGTAGACCAGTAACTCATTGTCTTGTGTGTAGACCAGTAACTCATTGTCTTGTGTGTAGACCAGTGACTCATTGTCTTGTGTGTAGACCAGTAACTTATTGTCTTGTGTGTAGACCAGTAACTCATTGTCTTGTGTGTAGACCAGTAACTTATTGCCTTGTGTGTAGACCAGTAACATATTGTCTTGTGTGTAGACCAGTAACTCATTGTCTTGTGTGTAGACCAGTAACTTATTGTCTTGTGTGTAGACCAGTAACTCATTGTCTTGTGTGTAGACCATTAACTCATTGTCTTGTGTGTAGACCATTAACTCATTGTCTTGTGTGTAGACCAGTAACTCATTGTCTTGTGTGTAGACCAGTAACTCATTGTCTTGTGTGTAGACCATTAACTCATTGTCTTGTGTGTAGACCAGTAACTCATTGTCTTGTGTGTAGACCAGTAACTCATTGTCTTGTGTGTAGACCAGTAACTGATTGTCTTGTGTGTAGACCAGTAACTCATTGTCTTGTGTGTAGACCAGTAACTCATTGTCTTGTGTGTAGACCAGTAACTCATTGTCTTGTGTGTAGACCAGTAACTCATTGTCTTGTGTGTAGACCAGTAACTCATTGTCTTGTGTGTAGACCAGTAACTCATTGTCTTGTGTGTAGACCAGTAACTCATTGTCTTGTGTGTAGACCAGTAACTCATTGTCTTGTGTGTAGACCAGTAACTCATTGTCTTGTGTGTAGACCAGTAACTTATTGTCTTGTGTGTAGACCATTAACTCATTGTCTTGTGTGTAGACCAGTAACTCATTGTCTTGCGTGTAGACCAGTAACTCATTGTCTTGTGTGTAGACCAGTAACTCATTGTCTTGTGTGAAGACCATTAACTCATTGTCTTGTGTGTAGACCAGTAACTCATTGTCTTGTGTGTAGACCAGTAACTCATTGTCTTGTGTGTAGACCATTAACTCATTTTCATCTGGAATTCCTTTGTTAAATGACTTGCTCCATCAGTTTCCAGGATAGAGATGAGAATATGATCTCTGCTACATCGAGAGCAAGTTGTCAAAGACAACTAACAGTGCCATCTATTCCCACTAGATTAGAAGGAGCTCCAACTTATGGCTTTGCACACCAAGCCAGGTCAAAAGTCTGTTGGTTTTTTCAGTAGACCTCTTTGTTTGAATTGGGGGGGGGGGGGGGTTGAAGGAGAGATGCGTGTGCGTGCATCGGTCAGCCGTCTGGCCGGTCAGTCTCGTTGAAGCTGTTCTATATAAAAGTTATTCAAAATGTTCTGTCTATCTTTTCATCTGCTCATTTGTGTTGCTAATCAAATTTCCTAGATTATCTTTAACAAGAATATAAAACCATTGTTAGATATCAGGAGAAAGGGGACACAGACTTAAGTGGTAGAGATATACAAAAGACAAGAAAATGGCCACCCAAATAGGGTACTAATAGACTCTTGGAAACAAAAAAGAAGATTGAAACAACTGTCTTCACTGGATATAGCAGATGAGGTAAGCCATATTCACCATCTACCAGAGGAGAGCGAAATGGAAAATATGTTTTTTGGAACACCCACTTATCTTTGCCTGCCGGTCATTAAAACAGACCTGATAGAAAAGGCGGCCACCAAGGAGTCTACACCTAATATTCTGGAGAAGTGTACCTTGGAGACAGTCTCTAGCTACCCAAAATCAGCAGTCCTGGTCTATACGGATGGATCATCATTCAAATCTACCTCTTTTACTATGGTGTGGTATCCATATGAAATACCCAAATGCGTCTATATATGCGTTTTGTGATTCATGCGGCGAAAACCGTCCAAATGATGAAGCTGAGGCAGAGGCTATAAAAACAACAGTTGAGATTTTACACCAACAGTTTGACTTGGGCGAATTGTTGCCGATAGACACTGATTTTTAGTGACTCCAAGTCTGTTCTGGAGGCGCTGAAGCACACCCGATACAACAAAAAAGAGATATTCTTGGTGGGTAGGGCGATCAACAACATTATCACTGCCCACGGGATAAATGTCACCTTGCAATGGATCCCTGAACATAGCGGGCTACTAGGGAACGAGAGGGCCGACAGATTGGTAAAAACAGGAACCTTGAAACAACAATTGGATAGACCCTGCAGTAACCACACAGTCAAACCAATTATCAAGAATAATGCCAGGGAAATTGACTGTATGGAGCAGTGAAACAACTGAAGAAGAACTGTCTATAAAAGAATGGCACTGGGCTACCAATAATAGGCTTGTTCAGCAGCTATGGGATAACAACAACAACTTTAACAAGACCATTTGCTTGCTTATATTTTTCTGTAAGTTTCGTTGTACAATTCTTTCATATTTCGTTTTGCTGCTTCTGCCTCTTTTGCCAACTCTTCCATATATTTTATCTGGCTTCTGATGCTCATTCTTTCTATTTTGTTGATTTCAGTGTATATTTCATGGGTCGTAACTCTACTCTTTCTAGTTTTGCTTTTGTTCACATCTGTTTTCCTCAGTTTTCTTTCCTTAACTTTGGCTGTAGTTTCTGGTTATTTTTTTTTTTTTTGGGCGTTCGCCTTATTTCTTCAATTCCTCAAGGCAGGGTGCGTTGAACTACGGTTTTTATTTTGCGCATGTCGGCCCAGTGCATGCGACTTCGGCATGCATTTTATGTAAGGTCTGCTTGCTCCTGCATTTTCTAAGGGTTTGCTTCCCCGGGGTAACGACCGGTGCTGTGATGGGGATCGAACCCAGCAGCTTCGGATTGTGAGCCGTGTCACTTAACCACTAGCCCACGCCGTCCCCTGTTATAGTTTCTGCTGTTATCCATGTATTGTGTTCTCTTTTCTCCAGAACTTCTTCACATATATTTGTCCATATATTGTTGTATCTGTTGCCAGTGTTCTTGTACATCCCCCATTTCTTCTAGTTGTTTTAACACATGACAGCTATATAAGGACTTGAAATGTGTACATCCTTGTTTCTGAGGGATTGGACATTAAACTGTTGTCTATGGTTATACATTAGATGGATGTGTCACACCTTCAGTATGAATACAAACTACCTAACCAGACATGAGTAGGAACATGGGAACCACAGTTTTCCTCCTCATAGAAAGCATTCAATATTTGCTCATGTCATATTGCTTTTTGGGGCACTTTATTTTACATGATTAAATTATACTCATATATTATTATTCTCTGCATTCTCTTCCTTTGTTTAGCAACCTGATAAGCTAAATAGGGTATAGGCACAGTCTACTGTAGATACAGGCCTTATGAATCACAGGTGGAATCCCTTTGAAACGTCATATTCCAAGGCTGACTTCTTCTTCTTCTCCATTCGTTCTCAATCTCCCGCTACCAAGTCCCGAACAGGGCTTTGCAAATAGCAGGATGTAGTCTGGAGAACGGAATGCATTGTGTCGCTAGTTTACAGCTTGACTGCGATATTTGCACCTTTCGTTCCGACACATCCGACTTTCGGCAGGCAAGGCTGACTAAATACGGGAACTTGCATGTGTCAAGTGCAACTATAACAGCGTGTTCGGGAAACAAAGATGGATATGCAGTTGGTTTCAGGGCAGGATTCTGGGAAAGGATCCTTCTCAACAATGATTGTTGTGTTTTGTACCGGGAATTGGTTTTATTTCTGTGTATGGAGCATAGATTGATTATAAACCTTGGCACAATATGAGTTTCGTTATTTAGTCAGCCTTGGAATGTGATGTTTCCAAAGGATTTTCCGGTGAATCAGAAGGCCTGTATCTACAGTAGGCTGTGGTATAGGCCAGAATATATTCAGTGTCAGTCAACATTACAAACTAAAACAGACAATTGGCTGAACAGATGGGCCAGGCAAACACTACAGACAAATGAGACAATTTGTTGGCACTTAGCTCATCTCATATACAATGACAAAGAAGCCAATAGACTTTCACAAAGTAGTTGTTACGAAACTGTAGAAACACTTCTTTCTGTAGTGTTGATATGATGAGATAACCAGCTGCTCTATGTTCACATAGCCAGCTTCATGTTCAACCCTCTTCAGTCACTTTTACAACATGCGTAGTAGGATTTATTGGTCCCATCGCTTCATTCCCTGAAAACGTTGGCTCTGAGCTCCACTTGAGAGTTATTATTAAACTTTATTTAAATTAAATGTAATTTTCTGTAGCCATCAAGAATAGACATGATAATCTGGTAGTTGTTGTTTCAGGCAGGAGACCTGCGTCATGTCACTGAGAAGCAAGTACAGCAACCTGTACATCCCTAGCGACTTTTTCCATGCCTCGTACTCCTGGGTGGACAACTTCCCGCTGAAACGACCTTTCACCCTGGGCCAAGCGTGCAACTTTCAGATTATGCACAAGGACGTGCCTGCAATCAAACAGGAACCAGTCGTTAATGAGCCTGATGATGCAGACCACCTGTTTAGTGCTAAGGTATGTCAGATTGATTGATGCTCTGTCCTAGAACTACTCACATTTGTTACGGTAGAAGGAGGCGTGTGGATGATAACACTGTAGCCTACCAGACATGTTGTAAGAGGCTGACCGGAAACCCTCAATTGAGGCCGTTGTGACTGAAATAGACATATCAATACTAGCGTCGGCCATTGTTGCATAGCAATGATCTCTCCTTGGTTAGAGAGACAAAATTATAACGGAATGTCTGAGATATGTTCTCAAGACAGCATGTGATTCAGGCGTGTTTGAGATATTTGGTGAATTTGTGAAAAATTTCTTCACTTGTTATGTAATGTAAACTTCAGGGTCTGAAAGATGACTTAGTGCCTAATCGGGATGATGATGAATCAGACTTTGGTCTTAATTGCAATGCAAATTTCAACTCTGAAATGAAAATGTTGAATCTGACAGTTAAACCAGTGGGGTGTTGGGTCTAATATCGTTGATGAATCAGGAAGACAGCATACTCCTGTTGAAGTCTTCGTCGGAAGCACTGAACTCAAACACACATTGCGTATTGATGCTACCCCGTGTAACTACTATTAGTTTTACCGCATGTGCTCAATTCAGCCAAAAATGTAAATTGTATGTTTGACATAGTCACACTGCCTGAGATAGACCTTTATTGGTCATCTGATGAGAATATCTGCAGCGGAAAATGTGATATCCAAATATCAATTTTTTTTAAATCAGTCAGTATTTTCCACATTAACTATTCTTCATCCAGGTTATGACCCACTTGATAAAGTTTGATCTCTGAATCTCTGATAACTCTGAATTAAGGAAAATAATAAGAAAAACTATTATCCTGGAAGAAATCCCAACATTGAAATCCCAGGTGCAGTACACAAGATATTTAGATGGAGGTTTTTACAGTCAACACAGCCACTACAGACTAGTCCCAGAAATTATAAAATAGAATGGCGCAGCTTACCTGGATGGAGCTGCTGGAGGAACCTGTTGCCTTACGCAATGTGGAAGTCGCTAAATAAACTCCAATCTGGCGTATCATGATGCAGGAAGAACTTAAAGAGATATAGGAATGATGAGACAGTGGAGCAATACAAGACCTAATCATCTGCCCAAACGGAAACATGTAATATGGATGATATGTTGAGAGGGAATGACAAGGCAATCCAAGTTGCTAAACATTGCAAATGTCTGACATGGTGTCTTTGACATGGAAAACTAAGTAAGCCCATATATTGGAAAACTTTCACCATTTTTATTTTGACAGCTACTTTTCCAGTGTCCAGTTGGCAACCATGCTTTTGGAACACGCCAAATGTATTCATGTGTCCCTATTTGGACAAACCATTGATAGGAAAAGCCAAACTTGAGAAGGGGCAAGCTAAGATGTTTCAGAGAGGGCATTTGATTGCCACTACATGGCATGGCTAGGGCCGATTATCTGTTTTGTTAACCAATTGTTGTGCAAAAATGTCCTGTTTTGTATCATGCAAAGAAAGACAGAACAGACCATAACTTACTGGTGACAATCCATTACTAAAACCAACATATGAGTGGTGTTGATCTAGCAGATCAACTTCGTTCATACTATCCACTAACCCAGTTGGTAGGAAATGGTGACACTTTTGTCTGTGGTTTCTGATGCAGGTGGCAACTGTCAACTCATGAATGACACATTGTTCAAGTGAGACACCCAGTCATCTGCAGTTACATCTTGAGTTTCTCAATGGTTGTCTCTTAGAAAGAGGGCTGCAAATGAGACTCCTCAAACATCAAAAAGCAGCATCAAGCATGATCTGGTCCAAATGCTATGACACAAGAAACTCTGTTTTGTTTGTTCAAAGAACAAATTAAAAACTGCTCTGGAATATTCTATCAAGACTGTTTTGGCTGCTCACCTTGCAAAATTCCCCTCTTGTAAAGAACTGCTCTTCTTCATTTCATGAACAATCATAATTTGTTCTACATGTGTATGATTGTGATTGATGAATAACACAAATAACAAGAAATTTCTACATGAAAATATGAAAGGCAGAGATGATTGTTACCATACAACAGAAATTATTAACCTTAAGCACGCCCTTGTCCGATCCCTTCTAACCAGCTCGGCCTGCAAAAACGGTGTGCGGAAAAAAAATTTTTTTTTTTGAACGGAGTCACTCCTGAAAGCCATTTTTTACTGCTGAGTACGTCCTCCATATATACACGATATTTTGCCGGTTAAAGTATCGTGTGTTCGATTACAAATGGCTTTTGAACAGTTTTAATTTTGTATACGCCGTTTGGAGCAAGCCGACTTTTTGCGAAAGGGGAAGTAGGTTGTTGGGAAAGATCTTTATCGCGTAGATCTGTTTATTTTGTTTGTTTAACAGCGACAATGGAATCACAATAAACGACCTACATCTGATTCTGGACAGATGCCAGCAATACTTTAAAGAGCTTCTCACCTGACCAACAACTGGTCCTGGACAGATGCCAGCAATACTTTAAAGAGCTTCTCACCTGACCAACAACTGGTCCTGGACAGATGCCAGCAATAATTTAAAGAACTTCTCACCTGACCAACAACTGGTCCTGGACAGATGCCAGCAATACTTTAAAGAGCTTCTCACCTGACCAAAAACTGGGATCAATGACACACAAGATACCAACGTTAATGAAAGCAAGAAGTTGGAACCACACACCACTCTCAGACATACTGTACAAGCTGCTCCACTCAACAAATGTCCAGGACCTGAGGAAATCCCTGTTGAATTCATTAAAGCAGCCTATGAGGTAGGGGTATTGTGGCTACAAAGATTGTATAACATAGAATGTACCACACAGGAAATGCCAGAAGATTGAAGAGTAGCTAAAGAGGCTACAAAGATTGTATAACATAGAATGTACCACACATGCCAGAAGATTGAAGAGTAGCTAAAGAGACTACAAAGATTGTATAACATAGAATGTACCACACAGGAAATGCCAGAAGATTGAAGAGTAGCTAAAGAGGCTACAAAGATTGTATAACATAGAATGTACCACACAGGAAATGCCAGAAGATTGGAGAAATGCAATTATAATTCCAATATGGAGAAAGAAGAGTAGCTAAAGAGGCTACAAAATACAGAGGAATATGCTCCTGGGCCACGCTGACAAAATATTTGGTAAAATTGTAGAAAAAAAGTTTGCTCTACATCCTTGACCTCAGCTCAACGATACTCAGCTCAACGATACTCAGCTCAACGATACTCAGATGAGCTTTAGAAAGAGAAGAAGCTGCATGGAAGCAATTTTTACTCTTAATTGGTGGAGAAAACAATTGGTGGAGAAAACAATTGATGGAGAAAACAATTGATGGAGAAAACAATTGGTGGAGAAAACAATTGAATATGACCAGGAACTTTTAGATCAAGAAAAAGCTTTTGGGTGGGTAGATAGACATTATCTATGGTCAATATTGGCACACTATGGAGTAAACGGTCACCTAGTTAACCTATGGTCAATATTGGCACACTATGGAGTAAACGGTCACCTAGTTAACCTATGGTCAATATTGGCACACTATGGAGTAAACGGTCACCTAGTTAACCTATGGTCAATATTGGCACACTATGGAGTAAACGGTCACCTAGTTAACCTATGGTCAATATTGGCACACTATGGAGTAAACGGTCACCTAGTTAACCTATGGTCAATATTGGCACACTATGGAGTAAACGGTCACCTAGTTAACCTATGGTCAATATTGGCACACTATGGAGTAAACGGTCACCTAGTTAATCTATGGTCAATATTGGCACACTATAGACGGTCACCTAGTTAACCTATGCAAATGTCTTGACATTGATAGCCAGTGCTATGTTCGAACAATGACCGGACTATCAGCTACATTTCATATCAAATCTGGAGTACGACAAGGGTGTGTGTGCTATCCCCTTTGTTGTTCATTACATACGTAGACCACATTTCTAAAACAAGCAACCAAAATGAAGGTAGCAACATTGGTGAACTCTTAAAAACTAACTGCTTTGTGCTGATGATCAAGCAGTCGTAGCAACATTGGTGAACTCTTAAAAACTAACTGCTTTGTGCTGATGATCAAGCAGTCGTAGCAACATTGGTGAACTCTTAAAAACTAACTGCTTTGTGCTGATGATCAAGCAGTCGTAGCAACTTCAGAAATACAATTCTAACAACATATTGGCCAACTAATTACAACATGTCAAGATTACAGCATAAAAATCAACTGAGAAAAAAACTGAGGTCATGAATATATCTAGACGAGCAGAACAAACCAATATCTTCATTGCAAGCCATCAGATCAAACAGGTGAAAGATTTCACATACTTAGGGAGCCATCAGATCAAACAGGTGAAAGATTTCACATACTTAGGGAGCCATCAGATCAAACAGGTGAACGATTTCACATACTTAGGGAGCCATCAGATCAAACAGGTGAAAGATTTCACATACTTAGGGAGCCATCAGATCAAACAGGTGAAAGATTTCACATACTTAGGGAGCCATCAGACCAAACAGGTGAAAGATTTCACATACTTAGGGAGCCATCAGATCAAACAGGTGAAAGATTTTACATACTTAGGGAGCCATCAGATCAAACAGGTGAAAGATTTCACATACTTAGGGAGCCATCAGATCAAACAGGTGAAAGATTTCACATACTTAGGGAGCACGTTATCACAGCAGAAATCCAACAAAGATGCAATAAGGCAAATCAGATCGTTGGACAATTAACTCCAATACTTAATTGCAAACACGTGACAATAACTACCAAAAGAGCTTTAAGCAACATGAATTTCGTCCAGTATCCCCCAACAAGCAATGCTACGAGATGTGTTCAAATGAAACCGGACCAACCTGCAACAATTGAACATACGTACGATGCACATGATGATGTCACTTCTGGTGTAAACAACATATAAAAACCACCAAGTTTCAAACATTTAATTATGCTTGACTTGTAGTTTCCTCGGCAGACCGTTGAATACATGACGGGTATGATACAGAATCCGCCCAGAGTTGATCAGCGAGCGGTGATTCGGTTTCTAACAGCTGAAGCATGTCGACCAGTTGACATTCATTGCAGGATGCAGGCAGTGTATGGTGACAAAAGTGTGTTGAAGACAACAGTGAAGAACTGGACAACGATGTTTAAAGAAGGATGTGACTTAACGAAAGACCAGGTCAGGTTCATATTGCTGTCGTTGTCCAGTTCTTCATTGTTGTATTTTACACACTTTTGTCAACATACACTGCCTGCATCCTGCGATAAATGTCAACTGGTCGACATCCTTCAGCTGTTAGAAACCGAATCACCGCTCGCTGATCAACTCTGGATGGATTCCATATCACACCCGTCATGTTTTCAACGGTCTGCCGGTGAAACTATAAATCGGAGGATAATGAAATTTTTCAAACTTGATAGTTGGTATGGGCTGTTCACACCAGAAGTGACGTCATATATTTTCACAACCTGACTCTGAAAGACATAAGCCAAAAGAAGAATAACACAAAACTAGTTTGTTTTTTCTCTTGATAATAAGATGATTGTTACTTCATTCTACACTGTACACATGAATGTAGCAGATTATATATCATTCTACACTGTACACATGAATGTAGCAGATTATATATCATTCTACACTGTACACATGAATGTAGCAGATTATTAATCATTCTACACTGTACACATGAATGTAGCAGATTATTAATCATTCTACACTGTACACATGAATGTAGCAGATTATTAATCATTCTACACTGTACACATGAATGTAGCAGATTATATATCATTCTACACTGTACACATGAATGTAGCAGATAATATATCATTCTACACTGTACACATGAATGTAGCAGATTATATATCATTCTACACTGTACACATGAATGTAGCAGATTATATATCATTCTACACTGTACACATGAATGTAGCAGATTATATATCATTCTACACTGTACACATGAATGTAGCAGATTATTAATCATTCTACACTGTACACATGAATGTAGCAGATTATTAATCATTCTACACTGTACACATGAATGTAGCAGATTATTAATCATTCTACACTGTACACATGAATGTAGCAGATTATATATCATTCTACACTGTACACATGAATGTAGCAGATTATATATCATTCTACACTGTACACATGAATGTAGCAGATTATTAATCATTCTACACTGTACACATGAATGTAGCAGATTATTAATCATTCTACACTGTACACATGAATGTAGCAGATTATTAATCATTCTACACTGTACACATGAATGTAGCAGATTATATATCATTCTACACTGTACACATGAATGTAGCAGATAATATATCATTCTACACTGTACACATGAATGTAGCAGATTATATATCATTCAATTGTGTTTGTATTTAATGTCAAACATCATTTTAGCTGTGGCAGATTTTTTTTTTTATTATAATTTTTTTTTTTTACTGAAGCCAGTGTGTAAAAAGATGTAGTTACTTTTCATGTCTTGGACTGTGTAAATAAGGTCAGACTGTAAAGGGTTAACAGACTGTAAAGTGTTAAAGATGATTGGGTATTGGGTCTGCTACCATTTTCTGGCCTGCAGAAACACGTGCCACAAGTTCAAGCTAGGAGGACCTATAACCCATTGTAGAAAAGGTTGTTTGCGAATGCGCACAGTGAGTAGGTTACTCTTTTATGCGCACTGAAAAGGACATTAAGTGGCGGGTTGCAGTAGCTTTCCTCACATCCCGAGCGTGCTGATGAAGGTGGACCAGGGTCCTCCAGGCGGTTGTGCTATGCTTGGCTTCATCTGCATGCTGCTCACTACTACAGAGATCATGTCGAACCTCACCTTGTTAGCCAGATTTGTCCTCGACAACAGCCTGTTTCCAGGACGACCAACGTGGAGGTCAGGTGAGGGTCGTGGCCAGTATATTTCTCCTGACCCTGGCTAACATTGTCTGATCAGTGTGTTTTGCCTGACCAGACGTCGGACTCATTGTCCCATGTAGAAAAGGTGAGACAACCAAGTCAAGTCAGACTGAGAAGGGTTGGGGACTTGACTTAGTGATGACTTGACTCCTTTTCCACTCTGGGGTGTACAGGTTTTCTTGTGGCCTATAGTTTCCACAGAATGACGTAACCAACCCTTCCTAGTAACGCCTGTCAGGTTACAGTGTAACTTGTCTGTTCTTCTTGCAGACCTTGGGAAGACATCTACTAACTGGGGCTACATGCTTCTCATATAGTGTGTTAGGTGGCGATAGTGACAGCTGTAATTATATGCACAATTCACTCCAGGTGATGTTGTTGGCCAGCCCTTCGGAGGAGGAGCTCTACAAGAAGTCATGTTGTCTAGCCGAGGACATGCCTGACTGTGTAGAAAACTTTCAGCATCCAACTCGTCTCCTTCAGTTTCTTGTTGGGACTCGTGGCAAGAATGAACCCATGGCTATTGGAGGGCCTTGGTCCCCATCATTAGATGGGCCTAACCCACAAAGCAACCCTCTTGTCCTCATTAAGACTGCCATCCGGACCACAAAAGCTCTGACCGGGATTGACCTCAGCTCTTGCACTCAATGGTATGTACTCTTGGTTTATTGTGGTGACTTGGAGGAGCTACTTAGGGCTCAGCTCTGCATTTTGAGCATCAAATTCCATTTGATTAAATACCATATTTCTGCCATTCTAAGACACCATCGGCTGTAAGACGCACTCCACCACAAACACACAATCTGCCATACCAAGACACCATCGGCTATAAGACGCACTTCATCATTTCAGCACCACAAACACACAATCTGCCATACCAAGACACCATCGGCTATAAGACGCACTTCATCATTTCAGCACCACAAACACACAATCTGCCATACCAAGACACCATCGGCTGTAAGACGCACTTCATCATTCCAGCACCACAAACACACAATCTGCCATACCAAGACACCATCGGCTGTAAGACGCACTCCATCATTTCAGCACCACAAACACACAATCTGCCATACCAAGACACCATCGGCTGTAAGACGCACTCCATCGTTTCAGCACCACAAACACACAATCTGCCATACCAAGACATCATCGGCTGTAAGACGCACTCCTTCATTTCAGCACCACAAACACACAACCTGCCATACCAAGACACCATCGGCTATAAGACGCACTTCATCATTTCAGCACCACAAACACACAATCTGCCATACCAAGACACCATCGGCTATAAGACGCACTCCATCATTTCAGCACCACAAACACACAATCTGCCATACCAAGACACCATCGGCTATAAGACGCACTCCATCATTTCAGCACCACAAACACACAATCTGCCATACCAAGACACCATCGGCTGTAAGACGCACTCTATCATTTCAGCACCACAAACACACAATCTGCCATACCAAGACATCATCGGCTGTAAGACGCACTCCTTCATTTCAGCACCACAAACACACAATCTGCCATACCAAGACACCATCGGCTGTAAGACGCACTCCATCATTTCAGCACCACAAACACACAATCTGCCATACCAAGACACCATCGGCTGTAAGACGCACTCCATCATTTCAGCACCACAAACACACAATCTGCCATACCAAGACATCATCGGCTGTAAGACGCACTCCTTCATTTCAGCACCACAAACACACAACCTGCCATACCAAGACACCATCGGCTATAAGACGCACTTCATCATTTCAGCACCACAAACACACAATCTGCCATACCAAGACACCATCGGCTGTAAGACGCACTCCTTCATTTCAGCACCACAAACACACAATCTGCCATACCAAGACACCATCGGCTGTAAGACGCACTCCTTCATTTCAGCACCACAAACACACAATCTGCCATACCAAGACACCATCGGCTGTAAGACGCACTCCTTCATTTCAGCACCACAAACACACAATCTGCCATACCAAGACACCATCGGCTATAAGACGCACTCCTTCATTTCAGCACCACAAACACACAATCTGCCATACCAAGACACCATCGGCTGTAAGACGCACTCCATCATTTCAGCACCACAAAGACAATCTGCCATACCAAGACACTTAATTATCCTAAAATTCTTCTATCCTAAGAGATTTCTCTGACCTTCGGTAGCATTGCTTGACAAGTGATAGGAAATCCTTGTGCGCACGTCTCCATTACAGTACTTATCACAGCTTCATCTACCTGTGGACATCTTCCTCTCTTAGGTCTAGTAAAGCTCTTGATTGGTGCTTTGTATGAAAAGATGGTCATTTCTCTGACCACGAACATCTGCTTGACTCATGTCAAGTTTTGCTATAGGCTGCTCTATTTCCATAAGATGGTCATTTCTCTGACCACGAACATCTGCTTCACTCATCTCAAGTTTTGCTATAGGCTGTTTTATTTCCATATTTTTCTGCATGCACAATATGTCTTTTTTCAATGCGATTTAATGCACTATCTTTTTGACAAGATTTTTAACAGCAACAATGATACAAATGAAGAAAACTAAAACAATGCAACAATATTATAGTAAGGCAAACACAGCTAGTTCCACTAGCACATTTGTGCATGTGTTAAGCAATAACAAACCCAGTTAGGTCACTAGATGACCTTCTTTTGACTGTGATTGTTAGGCTCTATCGATTATAAGATGTTCTAGATTTCAGAGACATGGGGACAAATTGCTTCTTGAATTTAAGAAATATGGTAGTTAACCAATAAAATAAATGAAAGCTATGTGAGTTACAATTGCCACCAAATTTGCTATTGATTTTGCTCATGTCTGTTCACATTTCTGTCATCTCATCAATGTTACTACCTTGAGTTTTAATATCCACACCTGATTGAGGCACATTGTCTGTTTGGTCTTGATGGAAAGATTACATTGTCTAGAACAGTGCTCTTTAACCTTTTTATACATGGTGCCCACTTTTATAACTTTTGTCACGGTCAATTCTCCTTACCGCCCACTCTAATTTTAATTGACAAAACTGCGCGATCGTTCAGAGTCTGGTGTATTTTGGATGTCTTTAATCATCATGTGGCATATCCTTTACAGAACATCAATCCCATCATAGTCCCTCTGAAAAAAACTAGATCTCTTGCCAAATCTCCAGCCTGCTCCAAGTCATGCCCAAGCATTTCTTGACAAATTGGCACCATCACCTTCTTGGTCTGCCCCTGCCTCTCTTGTCAGGACATCTTGGTGCCATCACCTTCTTGGTCTGCCCCTGCCTCTCTTGTCAGGACATCTTGGTGCCATCACCTTCTTGGTCTGCCCCTGCCTCTCTTGTCAGGACATCTTGGTGCCATCACCTTCTTGGTCTGCCCCTGCCTCTCTTGTCAGGACATCTTGGTGCCATCACCTTCTTGGTCTGCCTCTGCCTCTTTTGTCAGGACATCTTGGTGCCATCACCTTCTTGGTCTGCCCCTGCCTCTCTTGTCAGGACATCTTGGTGCCATCACCTCTTGGTCTGCCCCAGCCTCTCTTGTCAGGACATCTTGGTGCCATCACCTTCTCGGTCTGCCTCTGCCTCTCTTGTCAGGACATCTTGGTGCCATCACCTTCTTGGTCTGCCTCTGCCTCTCTTGTCAGGACATCTTGGTGCCATCGCCTTCTTGGTCTGCCTCTGCCTCTCGAAACAGTTGTGTCTTCTGAATTTATGAACCAGTTCTCCTCTACGCCCAACTGTTGTTGAATGCCTGTATTCTTCGGTACACAGTAATCGAAGGACCTTTCTAACATTTTGACTCAAAAGACTGGATTTTTGTTCTTGATGTTTTGGGTAATCCATATTTCACAGTTGTATGGGGAAAACACAAGTTCTCACAATGTTCACTGTTGCTGGTATTCTGCCAGCTTTCTCGGGTTGTGTTGTTAATACAGCATGTCATTATTCTGATACCGTCCACCTGAAAGCTAAAATGGCCCACTAGTATGCGGTTGTACCCAGGTCGAAGAGCACTGGTCAAGAACATCAAATCTGTAAAAGTTTAATCAAATATTGACTTAGCCATTGACAATCTATTACTTGACATGAACCAGAAGCTGTGCATGTTCTGCAAGTCCATTTATAAATCTGGTCTTGATTAAAAAATTAGATTTTCTGCTATGATGCAGCAATCAACAATGGGTGTTAGTGGATGGGTTCGGGTGTTAGTGGATGGGTTCGGGTGTTAGTGGATGGGTTCGGGTGTTAGTGGATGGGTTCGGGTGTTAGTGGATGGGTTCGGGTGTAAGTGGCGCTAGTCAGTGGGGGAATTAAGTGCTAGACAATAATTACTTCACATTTTTATATCTATGTCAGTCTGTGTGATTTAATTACTTCATATTTTCTATGTCAGTCTGTGATTTAATTACTTCATATTTTCTATTTATGTCAGTCTGTGTGATTTAATTTTTCCACACAAAGCCTGAAGCAAAGCAATACTGCAAGCAGCCACCGAGACCATCCCAAAAGGGGCAAGGAAAAACTACAAGCCATATTGGAATCATGAACTGCAGAAAGCTGAGGATGAAGTCTCAAATGCTAGGAACATGGCACAGAGAGAGCGATCTGTGGAAGCAAAATATCGCCCTCAAGGCCATCACTGCGAAATACAAAAGAACACTGAACCAAATAACAAGCGACAGTTGGAAAAACAAAACAGAAAGCCTCAATTTAGATAAAGAAGGGAACAAACTATGGAATTTAGTCAGAGCCATGAATGACGAAACACCATCAAATAAATAAATTACCATCAAGCAGGGCGACAACATGCTTACCGGAAAAAAAGCAGCAAACACCTTTATAGAACATTATGCCAGAGCAAACCACATTGATGTCCCTACGGACAGGCATACAGACATTAGTGAAGAACAAAAGAGACACGACAACATCAAGATTGCACCAGAGGAGCACATGATGCCAACTAACGATGAATGAAATGAATGAGGCCATGAGAACTTTAAAGTAAAAACAAATCGCCTGGAAAAGATGGGGTAACAAATGAAATGCTGATGGGGTTGGGCCAAACAGCAAAGAGGATGTTACTGTCAGTCCTGAACCAAAGCTGGAAAAGGGGAATTGTACCGCATTCATGGAAAGATGCTGTACTTATACCCGCACCAAAGAAAGAAAAAGTTAGAACAGATCCAAATGGATACAGGCCTATCAGTCTACTGAGCTGTGTAGGTAAACTGATGGAGCGTATGATAAACACCAGACTGATGTGGCACCTGGAAGAAAAACACATATTAATTCCACAGCAAGCAGGATTTAGACAACACAGATCCACTGAGGACCAGATCACTCTCATAGCACAGGAAATAGAGGATGCTTACCAAGAGATAAAGCATACAGTAGCGGTTTGGGTGGATCTAGAAAAGGCATTCGACAAGGTGTGGAAAGAGGGACTTAAAGTCAAGCTACGAAGAAGTGAAGTATCTGGCAAAATGTACAGATGGATGAGCCACTACCTCGAAAACAGAACAGCCAGAGTTCAAGTACAAGGGCAGATGAGCAAAAAGGGGACACTGACCCAGGGAGTACCCCAAGGGGGAGTACTGTCACCCACACTTTTTCTGGTGTATATAAACAACATCACAGAGAATATACCAAGAAGAGTCCACAGCTCCATGTTTGCAAACGATCTGGCTATGTGGACCTCTGAAATAAATCTCACCATAGCAAACAATCGGATGCAGCAGGCCCTAACATCGTTGGAGGAGTGGGTGAAATCATGGCTGGTCAAAATAAATGAAGAAAAAACAACATGTACGATATTCTCGCTTTGAAATAAACCACAGAATACCAAAATAAGTCTTAATGGCAAATATCTGCGACCAAATGACAACTTGAGGCGTCACATTTGATCGGCGCATGACATGGAAAAGTCAGATCGAGAGAAACCGAATTAGAGCCAGACAAAGAATGGCAATCATGAGGAAACTTGCTGGCACAAGCTGGGGAGCAGACGAAAGAATACTAAAGAAACTGTACACTGGAAGAGTGAGACCAGTTCTCGAGTATGGCATTGCGGCATGGACAACAGCAGCAAAGGCGAACTTTGATAAAATTAGCAAACTTCAAAACCAAGCCATGAGAGTTATAACAGGAGGCATGAAGTCAACGCCAATTGTAGAACTTGAAAAGATTACAAATCTGCAATCCATGACCGACAGAAGAGACTGCAGAGAAACTAAGAAGACTGACAGACCATCCAATGCATCATAGACTAAATAGATTTGGAAAAGGGAAACTAAATCGGAGAAACTTTGCAGAAATAGCCAAAGCAATGCTGACAGGCGAAAGCAATGAAAGCCAGATATCCCTGTTTACAGATACCCTGGCCGTGGTTACAGCACTAAAAAGCCAGAAAAATACTGAACAATGATTTAAGAGCAGTACTCTGTCAACTATGCCAGCAGTCCGCACCAAAAAGAGTAGTGGTACAGTGGGTTCCATCCCACTGTAACATCCAAGGCAACGAGGAGGCAGACAGACTGGCAAAAGAAGGTACAAGACTACCACAACCAGATTCTAGTGTGACCTACGAAGAGTCCAAAAGGTTTATTAGGGCCAGATACATGGCCAAATGGGAAACAGAACATACTGACTACACAAAAAATGATGCCTACTTCCAGTTGAACAGAAAAGAGCAGGTCATGGTCTTCAGACTCCACACAGGCCACAACAGACTAAGGATAGGTGGCACTGACGAATGCACCTGTGGTACAGGGAAAATGACCGCTGAACATCTGCTGCAAAATTGCCCGACATACGAGGACCAGAGAAAGCGCATGTGGCCATCACCAGTGCCAACACTAGACAAGCTCTATGGCATTGTCGACAGCCTCAGGATGACAGCTGCTTTCTTTGAACAAATTCAAGTTGACGTCTGACAGCGTACGAAGAAGAAGAAGAATGACTCCACACTTTTTCTGTTTATGTCAGTCCGTGTGATTTAATTACTAATATTTTCTATTTATGTCAGTCTGTGTGATTTCTTCTTCTTCTTCTTCGTACGCAGTTAGACAGTAACCATTATTTTTTCGAAAAAAGCGGCGGTCATCCTGAGGCTGTCGACACTGCCATAGAGCTTGTCTTGCAGTTCCACTGGTGATGGCCACATCTGCTCTCTCTGATCCTCGTATGTCGGGCAGTTCTGCAGCAGATGTTCAGCGGTCATTTTACCGGTACCACACGGGCATTCCTTGGTACCACCTTTCTTCAATTTGTTGAATAGGTGGTACCTCAGTCTATTGTGGCCAGTGCGAAGTCTGAAGACAACGACCTGCTCTCTTCTGTTCAACTGGTAATAGACATCGTTTTTGGTGTAACCAGTATGTTCGGTTTCCCATTTGGTCATGTATCTGGCTTTGATCTGGCTTTTGACTCTTCGTACGTCATACTAGTATCTGTTTGTGGTAGTCTTGCACCTTCTTTTGCCAGTCTGTCTGCCTCCTCGTTGCCTTGGATGTTGCAGTGTGATGGGACCCACTGTATCACTACCCTTTTTGGTGCGGACTGCTGGCACAGTTTGCAGAGTGCTGCTCTTAAGTCATTAAGCTCAGTGTTTTTCTGGCTTTTTAGCGCTGTGACTACGGCGAGAGCATCCGTAAGCAGGACTATATGGCTTTCATTTTCTTTGTGTGTCACCATTTCTTCCACTGCCGTCCTCAGTGCCTCTGCCTCCGCTCTGAAATTGCTTGTGTACTTACCAGTAGCGAATGACAGTGTTATTTTTCTGCCATTTGGTAGGTTCAGGAATGCTCCTGCCCCTCCGTTCTGTGTAGTGTTTGTTACAGAACCGTCGGTGTATGCATGGGTCCAGTCCATGCTTGGATAGTTTTTCGATATAACGCTTAGGGTAGTATCTCTCCTTTCTTTTTCAGCCTGGCAGTTTTTATTTCCAATACCTGGTATATTTTCTACCACCTCTGGAAATATATCCTGCCTCCAGGTAGGTTTTCGTACAGTAGTAATGGGTTTTGGTGTTGTTAGTGTGTTTATGGGATCTTCGTGCATCTTTACTTTGGCTATTTCGGCAAAGTTTCTCCGCTTTAGTTTCCCATTTCCCAAATTGTTTAGTCTCTGGTGCATTGGACGGTCAGTCAGTCTTCGGAGTTTCTCTGACTGCAGCTGGGCTCTGCAGTCTCTTCTATTGGTCATGGATTGCAGTTTTGTAATCTTTTCAAGTTCTACAATTGGCGTTGACTTCATGCCTCCTGTTATAACTCTCATGGCTTGGTTTTGAAGTTTACTAACTTTATCGAAGTTCGCCTTTGCTGCTGTTGTCCATGCCGCAATGCCATACTCAAGAACTGGTCTCACTCTTCCAGTGTACAGTTTCTTTAGTATTCTTTCGTCTGCTCCCCAGCTTGTGCCAGCAAGTTTACTCATGATTGCCATTCTTTCTCTGGCTCTCATTCGGTTTCTCTCGATCTGACTTTTCCATGTCATGCGCCGATCAAATGTGACTCCCAGATAGTTTGGGTTGTCGTTTGGCTGCAGGAATTTGCCATTTAAACTTAATTTGGTATTTTGGGGTTTGATTGAAAGCGAGAATATTGTGCATGTGGTTTTCTCCTAGTTTATTTTGACCAGCCATGAGTTCGCCCACTCTTCCAGCGATGTTAGGGCCTGCTGCATCCGATTTCTTGCTATGGTGAGATTCTTTTCAGAGGTCCACATAGCTAGATCGTCTGCAAACATTGAGCTATGGACTCTTCTTGGTATATTCTCTGTAATGTCGTTTATATACACCAGGAAGAGTGTGGGTGACAGTACTCCCCCTTGGGGTACTCCCTGCTCGAGTGTCACCTTTTTGCTCATCTGCCCTTGTACTTGGACTCTGGCCGTTCTGTTTTTGAGGTAGTGGTTGATCCACTTGTACATTTTCCCACAAACATCACTTCTTCTTAGCTTGACTCTAAGTCCATCTTTCCAGTCTGTGTGATTTTTTTTTTTTTTTTTTTTTTTTTTTTTTTTTTTTTTTTTGCGTTCGCCTTATTTCTCTAATCCCCAAGGCGGTGTGCGTTGCACTGTGGTTTTTATTTTGCGCCTGTCGGCCCAATGCATCCGACTTCAGCATGCATTTTATGTAAGGGTCTGCTTCCTCCTGCATTTTCTAAGGGTTTGCTTCCCCGGGGTAACGGCAGGTGCTGTGATGGGGATCGAACCCAGCACCTTCGGATTGTGAGCCGTGCCACTTATCCACTAGGCCACGCCGTCCCCGTCTGTGTGATTTAATTACTTCACCCTTTTTCTGTTTATGTCAGGAAGTGATAATCAAAGTTTATAAAGAACTAGTTAGACCTAGATTGAAGTACTGTGTACAGGTGTGGAGTCCTTATCATAGAGGGGACATAAACATGCTGGAAAGAATACAAAACAGAGCGACAAAGTTGATAGTGGGATTCCAGAATTACAGTTATGAGGAAAGACTCAGAAAAACCGGCTAGAAGAGAGACTTAATTGTGATGACTTAATTTTATAAGATGATCAGAGGAATGGATAAATTAGACTATAACAAGTTTTTTAAAATACAGCCAACCACAAGAACAAGCGGGCATAGCTACAAATTAACTAAAGAGAGGTCCAGATTAGATATTAGGAAATATTTTTTTAGTCAGAGAGTGATGAATGCTTGGAATGCATTGCCAGGGGAGATAGTGGAAGCAGGGACAGTTAATGCATTTAAAAATAAATTGCATGCACATAGCTTTTAGAGCAAGGTGATGTAAATTAAACTGGTTGTATACAGACTCTGCAGTCTTCTTTCTAAACCAGTATAAAGATGTTAAGTTAAGTGATTTAATTACTTCATATTTTCTATTTATGTCAGTCTGTGTGATTTAATTACTTCATATTTTCTATTTATGTCAGTCTGTGTGATTTAATTACTTCTTATTATCTATTTATGTCAGTCTGTGTGATTTAATTACTCTACACTTTTTCTGTTTGTGTCAGTCTGTGTGATTGAATCTATAGGTGAGAATATGCTTCTCTACACAACAAAAAAAGTATATTGCTTTTGCATGACCTCATCTCAGGTTCTTTGCATAGGGATTTCTTTTAATTTCTTTTAGGTTTTAGAACTAAAATGGTAGAAGATAAAATTCGATATCGTTTTTTGAAACATTTACAAAAGCAGCACAGAAAAAAATATGTTTATGACATTGTGACCCAATTTGCATAAGCGGGGTGATTATGCAAGTATGAGCTAATGGTACAGCGAGGTGTGGTCGAAGAGATGGTGTTTGAGATGGATTTGATGAGGTGAGGGAGATTGTCGGCTTGAGAGGAGGGAGTGGAAGAGAGGGGTGAATTAAAGAAGAGTGTATTAGAGAAAAGATGGGTTGATTAAAGGGACGGGGAGAGATGGGTTGATTAAAGGGACGGGGAGAGATGGGTTGATTAAAGGGACGGGGAGAGATGGGTTGATTAAAGGGACGGGGAGAGATGGGTTGATTAAAGGGACGGGGAGAGATGGGTTGATTAAAGGGACGGGAAGAGATGGGTTGATTAAAGGGACGGGGAGAGATGGGTTGATTAAAGGGACGGGGAGAGATGGGTTGATTAAAGGGACGGGGAGAGATGGGTGAATTAAAGAAGAGATGGATGTATTAGAGGGAGGGGGAGAAGAAGTTGTTGGATAGATTGAATAATGAGTGGGTGGGTTAGAGGGAGGGGGAGAAGTTGTTGGATAGATTGAATAATGAGTGGGTGGGTTAGAGGGAGGGGGAGAAGTTGTTGGATAGATTGAATAATGAGTGGGTGGGTTAGAGGGAGGGGGAGAAGTTGTTGGATAGATTGAATAATGAGTGGGTGGCTGGGTTAGAGGGAGGGGGAGAAGTTGTTGGATAGATTGAATAATGAGTGGGTGGCTGGGTTAGAGGGAGGGGGAGAAGTTGTTGGATAGATTGAATAATGAGTGGCTGGGTTAGAGGGAGGGGGAGAAGTTGTTGGATAGATTGAATAATGAGTGGCTGGGTTAGAGGGAGGGGGAGAAGTTGTTGGATAGATTGAATAATGAGTGGGTGGGTTAGAGGGAGGGGGAGAAGTTGTTGGATAGATTGAATAATGAGTGGGTGGCTGGGTTAGAGGAAGGGGGAGAAGTTGTTGGATAGATTGAATAATGAGTGGGTGGCTGGGTTAGAGGGAGGGGGAGAAGTTGTTGGATAGATTGAATAATGAGTGGCTGGGTTAGAGGGAGGGGGAGAAGTTGTTGGATAGATTGAATAATGAGTGGGTGGGTTAGAGGGAGGGGGAGAAGTTGTTGGATAGATTGAATAATGAGTGGGTGGGTTAGAGGGAGGGGGAGAAGTTGTTGGATAGATTGAAGGATGAGTGGGTGGGTTAGAGGGAGGGGGAGAAGTTGTTGGATAGATTGAATAATGAGTGGGTGGGTTAGAGGGAGGGGGAGAAGTTGTTGGATAGATTGAAGGATGAGTGGCTGGAGTTTATAAAACTGAATGATGTTGATCCTAGGCAATGCCAGCTAGTTACCTGATATTTTATGTTTGTCTCAGTGCATACACACAATAGGGCTAACAGTCAAGTGATTGTCACAGAGACCTGGTCTACTTGATTGTCACAGAGACCTGGTCTGCTTGATTGTCACAGAGACCTGGACTGCTGTCTCATTGTTGTTACAGAGACCTGGTCTGCTATCTCACTTGTTGTTACAGAGACCTGGTCTACTTGATTGTCACTGAGACCTGGTCTGCTATCTCACTTGTTGTTACAGAGACCTGGTCTACTTGATTGTCACAGAGACCTGGTCTGTTGTCTCACTTGTTGTTACAGAGACCTGGTTTGTTGTCTCACTTGTTACAGAGACCTGGTCTGTTGTCTCACTTGTCACAGAGACCTGGTCTGTTGTCTCACTTGTTGTTACAGAGACCTGGTCTGTTGTCTCACTTGTTGTTACAGAGACTTGGTCTGCTATCTCACTTGTTGTTACAGAGACCTGATCTACTTGATTGTCACAGAGACCTGGTCTGTTGTCTCATTGTTGTTACAGAGACCTGGTCTGCTATCCCACTTGATATTGTAGATAACTAGCTTTTCAAAAATGATAAAAGTGGTGGCGTAACTAGAAACATGATTACTAACTGTTGGATAGGATTCCATATTTAGTCATGCAAAGGATGGCAAGAAAATCATATTGAACAATTGTTGCAAGTCTGAATAGTCTATGTATTACCATTAATTAAACATGAAAAATACTTGAGTTTGATATTGCAAATATCAAAAGTATATTAGCCCTTGACTTTCATAAATGAGTGCTTGTTGAGAATAAAGAAAATGAAATGGTTTGATATAATTAATAATGTGGAACTGTTGGAAAGATAATGAGATGAACATGAATTGAGAAGAAGGTCATTGAAATGGATAAACATTAAGGGAACCAGTTGATAGCATTACAAGACAATCTCTCTTCTGCAATCCCCAAGGCACAAAAAGTAGAGGCAGGCCAAAACACACATGAAGATGAGTGCCCTAAGAAAAGCATTTAAAAATGTTGACAGAGCTGGAAGAAATACCCCAGGAGAGTACTGACATGTGTTTGTTGCTATAATCCAGAGGGAAGGGTAGAGTTTTCATTTGACATGAAGGTTGTCCATGGCAGAGAAGTTACAGGGATGGACTGCCCATCCATTGCTATCTTCTATTGCAGGCTTAATACCCACACGTACATGTTGTCCACATTTGGATCTCCCAATCTTTTGTTAGAGGAGATGAATAATGAGTGCACTGTGCCCTTCTATGCATGTCATCAAGGGCAACTCAGGAGGGTTGTACATGGGGCTACCTCATCGTGTTAACAAAAGTTGTCAATATCTATACGAGTTGTTTGTAAAGTTAATTGACTTTAAAAGTGTCTAGTTGACCTGTTTGTGGTTTGAGTTGTCCACAGTGTTTATATATATGAATTGATACTGTCTCTATCACTGTGCAGTGATTATATGTGTAGTCTGCAGGACAGTGTCAGCTGTTGTACCAGTTTCTGTCAGCTTGTGTCACTGGCACTGGATACATTCTGGACTATAGACTTTGTAGCACTTTCAGCTTGTGTCCCTGGCACTGGATACATTCTGGACTATAGACTTTGTAGCACTTTCAGCTTGTGTCACTGGCACTGGATACATTCTGGACTATAGACTTTGTAGCACTTTCAGCTTGTGTCCCTGGCACTGGATACATTCTGGACTATAGACTTTGTAGCGTTGTCAGCTTGTGTCACCTGACACTGGATACATTCTGGACTATAGACTTTGTAGCACTTTCAACTTGCTAGACGAAGGAAGAGGAAACAGAATAATGATGAGATCTGAGTAGAAAGTATCCCGTTATTTCAGCCAGTAGCCCAGACACTTGATTGCATAGCTTATGTACATTGCTGTTGTGTGTGCTGTCTGTTATAGGTTGCCCCTCATTACTTGTGTGCCATCCCTCTCATGTCTGTATCGGCAGGTACCGCTTTGCAGAGATCCGCTACTTCAGAGCAGAGAGTAAACACAAGGAGCGGGTGCAACCCGCCCGGGTGGAAACTGTCATCATTTTCTTACCAGACGTGTGGACCTGCAACCCGACCCGCCTGGAGTGGATCTCCCTCCAGGCAGCCTACCAGAAGCACCTCCAGCAGCAGCTCAACCCAGGCCAGCAACAGGCACTGTTTACATCACACACATTTGATTATGCCATCCCTCCCCAAGACCAACCGTCTCCCACTTTCTCATTTTACAGATAGCATGTGGTGGCTCTAGACTGCTTGGCCTCAAAAATCCTGAAGATCAGAAACACACAAGAGCCCTCCCTCCCCCCTTACAAGCCCTCCTCAGAGACTAGAGACCATATATCATTTGATTGGTTTACTTTGATTTAAAAATGACAGTTTAAACATCTGTGATCCTGTTGACAGTTAACACAAAAATCAATAGAAGATATGTAAATCTTATGTCTCCAGCAAGCAAAAGTTTCAACTAGCTGCTGACCTTCCATTGATTGTTTGTGACCAAGCAATAGAAGATATCCAATTCTCCATTTGTTTTGTTATTGTCTTGTTTGTTTGCTGTTTATCATGACATACATCTGTAGTTAGAAATTTCATGACAAGCAAATCCAGAGGGCCGACATTACCAGTTCATGTACATTCCATCAGTATGTATGTCACAAATGATCATCTTTATTGTGATAATCTTTGCCATGGTACATCCATGATTGTCTGACAAGTTTCTTCTTGACTTGTGTGTCTACAGGAGGAAGATGAAAGTGAGGAACAGGATGCTGAAGAGAAAAGTGAACCATCCCACTACACCACACTTGACCCTAAAGCTATGAAGGTTAATAGTCTCTCTCTCTCTCTCTCTCTCTCTCTCTCTCTCTCTCTCTCTCTCTCTCTCTCTCTCTCTCTCTCTCTCTCTCTCTCTACTCCCTTCTCTTAACACTGCTCCTCTGTAGAGGTTCTTTTGTATATACTTGTAAACGAGTGTGCAGACAAGCAGGTGATTGGTCTGTGGTGTCTTTGTATGGTGTAGGGGTTGCTTCCTGCAGGCCACCATCGTCCGTTAATTTGAGAATGTTTGTTAGGACAACTGTTAACAGTCTGCTCTTTTCTATTTTCAACTACCTCCTTCATCGTGTATCTTCAAGTAGTTCTTACTCTACCTTTTTTTCTCTTACCCTCCGTTCTTTTAGCGGGCATGTCTGGACCCATTCTCATGACATTTCCCATCCATCTGCTGGTCCCATTCTCATGACATTTCCCATCCATCTGCTGGACCCATTCTCATGACATTTCCCATCCAGCTGCTGGACCCATTCTCATGACATTTCCCATCCATCTGCTGGACCCATTCTCATGACATTTCCCATCCAGCTGCTGGACCCATTCTCATGACATTTCCCATCCATCTGCTGGTCCCATTCTCATGACATTTCCCATCCATCTGCTGGTCCCATTCTCATGACATTTCCCATCCATCTGCTGGTCCCATTCTCATGACATTTCCCATCCATCTGCTGGACCCATTCTCATGACATTTCCCATCCAGCTGCTGGACCCATTCTCATGACATTTCCCATCCATCTGCTGGTCCCATTCTCATGACATTTCCCATCCATCTGCTGGTCCCATTCTCATGACATTTCCCATCCATCTGCTGGACCCATTCTCATGACATTTCCCATCCAGCTGCTGGACCCATTCTCATGACATTTCCCATCCAGCTGCTGGACCCATTCTCATGACATTTCCCATCCATCTGCTGGTCCCATTCTCATGACATTTCCCATCCATCTGCTGGTCCCATTCTCATGACATTTCCCATCCATCTGCTGGACCCATTCTCATGACATTTCCCATCCAGCTGCTGGACCCATTCTCATGACATTTCCCATCCATCTGCTGGTCCCATTCTCATGACATTTCCCATCCATCTGCATCTCTTCTATAATGCTATCAATGATTCTCTGTAAGAGTTTGTCAATTGATATTTTGTCTGGCCAAAACGCGCTAATTATTTTGCAAAGGCATATATGGTGGAAGGTATCCCTCTTTGTCATTCTCCAGTGTTCTGAACCATATAGAAGTACTGGTATGAGACGTTTAGTTTTTCTTCTATACATGGGCTGGATTTCTAAATTGGTTACATCAAAGGCAGTCCTGTCCTTGTTTAAGCAGGTTTTGATGTCCTTCTGTTCCTCCTTGGAGTGATTCAAGACTTTGAGATAAGTAAACTCTTCTATATTCTCCAACATTTGGTTTCTCAGAGATACTGGCTGTTGGTTTGTACTATTGGTCATAGTTTTCTTCGTGCTAACCCACCAGCCCTAAACCACCAGCCCTACTTGTGTGCCAACCACTAGCCCTAAACCATTAGCCCTAAACCACCAGCCCTACTTGTGTGCCAACCACTAGCCCTAAACCACTAGCCCTAAACCACCAGCCCTAACCCACCAGCCCTAAACCACTAGCCCTAAACCACCAGCCCTACTTGTGTGCCAACCACTAGCCCTAAACCACCAACCCTAAACCACCAGCCCTACTTGTGTGCCAACCACTAGCCCTAAACCACCAACCCTAAACTACAGCCCTAAACCACCAGCCCTACTTGTGTGCCAACCACTAACCCGTAACCACTAGCCTTGAACCACTAGCCCTAAACCACCAGCCCTAAACCACAAGCCCTAAAATACCAGCCCTAAACTACCAGCCCTAAACCACCAGCCATAAACTACTAGCCCTAAACCACCAGCCCTAAACCACTAGCCCTAAACCACTAGCCCTAAACCACCAGCCCTAAAACACCAGCCCTAAACCACCAGCCCTAAACCACCAGCCCTAAACTACTAGCCCTAAACCACCAGCCCTAAACCACCAGCCCTAAACTACTAGCCCTAAACCACCAGCCCTAAACCACCAGCCCTAAACTACTAGCCCTAAACCACCAGCCCTAAACTACTAGCCCTAAACCACCAGCCCTAAACCACCAGCCCTAAACTACTAGCCCTAAACCACCAGCCCTAAACCACCAGCCCTAAACCACCAGCCCTAAACTACTAGCCCTAAACCACCAGCCCTAAACCACCAGCCCTAAACTACTAGCCCTAAACCACCAGCCCTAAACCACCAGCCCTAAACCACCAGCCCTAAACCACCAGCCCTAAACTACTAGCCCTAAACCACCAGCCCTAAACCACCAGCCCTAAACCACCAGCCCTAAACCACCAGCCCTAAACCACAAGCCCTAAACCACTATCCCTAAACCACTAGCCCTAAACCACTAGCCCTAAACCACTAGCCCTAAACCACTAGCCCTAAACCACTAGCCCTAAACCACTAGCCCTAAACCACTAGCCCTAAACTACTAGCCCTAAACCACCAGCCCTAAACCACTAGCCCTAAACCACCAGCCCTAAACCACCAGCCCTAAACCACCAGCCCTAAACCACCAGCCCTAAACCACCAGCCCTAAACCACCAGCCCTAAACCACCAGCCCTAAACCACCAGCCCTAAACCACCAGCCCTAAACCACCAGCCCTAAACCACCAGCCCTAAACCACCAGCCCTAAACCACTAGCCCTAAACCACCAGCCCTAAAACACCAGCCCTAAACCACCAGCCCTAAACCACCAGCCCTAAACTACTAGCCCTAAACCACCAGCCCTAAACCACCAGCCCTAAACTACTAGCCCTAAACCACCAGCCCTAAACCACCAGCCCTAAACTACTAGCCCTAAACCACCAGCCCTAAACCACCAGCCCTAAACTACCAGCCCTAAACTACCAGCCCTAAACCACCAGCCCTAAACCACCAGCCCTAAACCACCAGCCCTAAACCACCAGCCCTAAACCACCAGCCCTAAACCACCAGCCCTAAACCACCAGCCCTAAACCACCAGCCCTAAACCACCAGCCCTAAACCACCAGCCCTAAACCACCAGCCCTAAACCACCAGCCCTAAACCACCAGCCCTAAACCACCAGCCCTAAACCACCAGCCCTAAACCACCAGCCCTAAACCACCAGCCCTAAACCACCAGCCCTAAAACACCAGCCCTAAACCACCAGCCCTAAACCACCAGCCCTAAACCACCAGCCCTAAACCACCAGCCCTAAACCACCAGCCCTAAACCACCAGCCCTAAACCACCAGCCCTAAACCACCAGCCCTAAACCACCAGCCCTAAACCACCAGCCCTAAACCACCAGCCCTAAACTACTAGCCCTAAACCACCAGCCCTAAACCACCAGCCCTAAACTACTAGCCCTAAACCACCAGCCCTAAACCACCAGCCCTAAACTACTAGCCCTAAACCACCAGCCCTAAACTACTAGCCCTAAACCACCAGCCCTAAACCACCAGCCCTAAACCACCAGCCCTAAACCACCAGCCCTAAACCACCAGCCCTAAACCACTAGCCCTAAACCACCAGCCCTAAACCACCAGCCCTAAAACACCAGCCCTAAACCACCAGCCCTAAACCACCAGCCCTAAACCACCAGCCCTAAACCACCAGCCCTAAACCACCAGCCCTAAACCACCAGCCCTAAACCACCAGTCCTAAACCACCAGCCCTAAACTACTAGCCCTAAACCACCAGCCCTAAACCACCAGCCCTAAACTACTAGCCCTAAACCACCAGCCCTAAACCACCAGCCCTAAACTACTAGCCCTAAACTACTAGCCCTAAACCACCAGCCCTAAACTACTAGCCCTAAACCACCAGCCCTAAACCACCAGCCCTAAACCACCAGCCCTAAACCACCAGCCCTAAACCACCAGCCCTAAACCACCAGCCCTAAACCACCAGCCCTAAACTACTAGCCCTAAACCACCAGCCCTAAACCACCAGCCCTAAACTACTAGCCCTAAACTACTAGCCCTAAACCACCAGCCCTAAACTACTAGCCCTAAACTACTAGCCCTAAACCACCAGCCCTAAACCACCAGCCCTAAACTACTAGCCCTAAACCACTAGCCCTAAACCACCAGCCCTAAACCACCAGCCCTAAACCACCAGCCCTAAACCACCAGCCCTAAACCACCAGCCCTACTTGTTTCACAATGTCTTCTATCATGATACTCCTGTCCAGGTTATGCTCATATTTGCAAGCCCAAATGGTTTCTGTCTCTGATCTTTCTCAGCCAGTCATTTTAAAGGCTTAATTGGAATGATGACATGACTCATCCCTGGTTTATGTCAGACTTCACTGGCAATATTCTGTCAGATCTACTCATGCTGCAGGAAGAGAGCTATGATGTTAGTGATCTTCTGTGGTATGTCATCATGTCTTAGTATCTTCTGTGGTATGTCATAATGTCTTAGTATCTTCTGTGGTATGTCATAATGTCTTAGTATCTTCTGTGGTATGTCATAATGTCTTAGTATCTTCTGTGGTATGTCATAATGTCTTAGTATCTTCTGTGGTATGTCATCATGTCTTAGTATCTTCTGTGGTATGTCATAATGTCTTAGTATCTTCTGTGGTATGTCATCATGTCTTAGTATTTTCTGTGGTATGTCATAATGTCTTAGTATCTTATGTGGTATGTCATAATGTCTTAGTATCTTCTGTGGTATGTCATCATGTCTTAGTATCTTCTGTGGTATGTCATAATGTCTTAGTATCTTCTGTGGTATGTCATCATGTCTTAGTATCTTCTGTGGTATGTCATAATGTCTTAGTATCTTCTGTAGTATGTCATAATGTCTTAGTATCTTCTGTGGTATGTCATCATGTCTTAGTATCTTCTGTGGTATGTCATCATGTCTTAGTATCTTCTGTGGTATGTCATTATGTCTTAGTATCTTCTGTGGTATGTCATCATGTCTTAGTATCTTCTGTGGTATGTCATAATGTCTTAGTATCTTCTGTGGTATGTCATCATGTCTTAGTATCTTCTGTGGTATGTCATCATGTCTTAGTATCTTCTGTGGTATGTCATAATGTCTTAGTATCTTCTGTGGTATGTCATCATGTCTTAGTATCTTCTGTGGTATGTCATCATGTCTTAGTATCTTCTGTGGTATGTCATTATGTCTTAGTATCTTCTGTGGTATGTCATAATGTCTTAGTATCTTCTGTGGTATGTGATCATGTCTTAGTATCTTCTGTGGTATGTGATCATGTCTTAGTATCTTCTGTGGTATGTGATCATGTCTTAGTATCTTCTGTGGTATGTGATCATGTCTTAGTATCTTCTGTGGTATGTCATTATGTCTTAGTATCTTCTGTGGTATGTCATAATGTCTTAGTATCTTCTGTGGTATGTGATCATGTCTTAGTATCTTTTGTGGTATGTCATAATGTCTTAGTATCTTCTGTGGTATGTGATCATGTCTTAGTATCTTCTGTTTTATGTCATAATGTCTTAGTATCTTCTTTGGTATGTCATAATGTCTTAGTATCTTCTGTGGTATGTCATAATGTCTTAGTATCTTCTGTGGTATGTCATAATGTCTTAGTATCTTCTGTGGTATGTCATAATGTCTTAGTATCTTCTGTGGTATGTCATACTTTCTTAGTATCTTCTGTGGTATGTCATAATGTCTTATTATCTTCTGTGGTATGTCATAATGTCTTAGTATCTTCTGTGGTATGTCATCATGTCTTAGTATCTTCTGTGGTATGTCATCATGTCTTAGTATCTTCTGTGGTATGTGATCATGTCTTAGTATCTTCTGTGGTATGTCATAATGTCTTAGTATCTTCTGTGGTATGTCATAATGTCTTAGTATCTTCTGTGGTATGTGATCATGTCTTAGTATCTTCTGTGGTATGTCATAATGTCTTATTATCTTCTGTGGTATGTCATAATGTCTTAGTATCTTCTGTGGTATGTCATCATGTCTTAGTATCTTCTGTGGTATGTCATCATGTCTTAGTATCTTCTGTGGTATGTGATCATGTCTTAGTATCTTCTGTGGTATGTCATAATGTTTTAGTATCTTCTGTGGTATGTCATAATGTCTTAGTATCTTCTGTGGTATGTCATAATGTCTTAGTATCTTCTGTGGTATGTCATAATGTCTTAGTATCTTCTGTGGTATGTCATAATGTCTTTGTATCTTCTGTGGTATGTGATCATGTCTTAGTATCTTCTGTGGTATGTCATAATTTCTTACTATCTTCTGTGGTATGTCATAATGTCTTAGTATCTTTTGTGGTATGTCATAATGTCTTAGTATCTTCTTTGGTATGTGATCATGTCTTAGTATCTTCTGTGGTATGTCATAATGTCTTAGTATCTTCTGTGGTATGTCATAATGTCTTAGTATCTTCTGTGGTATGTCATAATGTCTTAGTATCTTCTGTGGTATGTGATCATGTCTTAGTATCTTCTGTGGTATGTCATAATGTCTAAGTATCTTCTGTGGTATGTCATAATGTTTTAGTATCTTCTGTGGTATGTCATAATGTCTTAGTATCTTCTGTGGTATGTCATAATGTCTTAGTATCTTCTGTGGTATGTCATTATGTCTTAGTATCTTCTGTGGTATGTCATAATGTCTTAGTATCTTCTGTGGTATGTCATAATGTCTTAGTATCTTCTTTGGTATGTCATAATGTCTTAGTATCTTCTGTGGTATGTCATAATGTCTTAGTATCTTCTGTGGTATGTCATCATATTTTAGTATCTTCTGTGGTATGTCATAATGTCTTAGTATCTTCTGTGGTATGTCATCATGTGTTAGTATCTTCTGTGGTATGTCATCATGTCTTAGTATCTTCTGTGGTATGTTATCATGTCTTAGTATCTTCTGTGGTATGTCATCATGTCTTAGTATCTTCTGTGGTATGTCATTATGTCTTAGTATCTTCTGTGTTATGTCATCATGTCTTAGTATCTTCTGTGGTATGTCATAATGTCTTAGTATCTTCTGTGGTATGTCATCATGTCTTAGTATCTTCTGTGGTATGTCATAATGTCTAAGTATCTTCTGTGGTATGTCATAATGTTTTAGTATCTTCTGTGGTATGTCATCATGTCTTAGTATCTTCTGTGGTATGTGATCATGTCTTAGTATCTTCTCTTCTGTGGTATGTCATAATGTCTTAGTATCTTCTGTGGTATGTCATTATGTCTTAGTATCTTCTGTGGTATGTCATAATGTCTTAGTATCTTCTGTGGTATGTGATCATGTCTTAGTATCTTCTGTTTTATGTCATAATGTCTTAGTATCTTCTTTGGTATGTCATAATGTCTTAGTATCTTCTGTGGTATGTCATAATGTCTTAGTATCTTCTGTGGTATGTCATAATGTCTTAGTATCTTCTGTGGTATGTCATAATGTCTTAGTATCTGCTGTGGTATGTCATACTTTCTTAGTATCTTCTGTGGTATGTCATAATGTCTTAGTATCTTCTGTGGTATGTCATAATGTCTTAGTATCTTCTGTGGTATGTCATAATGTCTTAGTATCTTCTGTGGTATGTCATAATGTCTTAGTATCTTCTGTGGTATGTCATAATGTCTTAGTATCTTCTGTGGAATGTCATAATGTCTTAGTATCTTCTGTGGTATGTCATAATGTCTTAGTATCTTCTGTGGTATGTGATCATGTCTTAGTATCTTCTGTGGTATGTCATAATGTCTTAGTATCTTCCACAGGCTGTTCCTGTGCACACTGTTGAATGCCTTTACAAAATTCACAAAGTTGATGTACAGGTCTCTCTGCCTTACACTACATTAACTTAACTTAACTTAACGTCTTTATACTGGTTTAGAAGACCCTGCAGAGTCTGTATACAACCAGTTACATTTACATCACCTTGCTCTAAAAGCTATGCGCATCCAGTTTATTCTTAAATGCATTAACTGTCCCTGCCTCCACTACCTCCCCTGGCAATGCATTCCAAGCAGACACCACTCTCTGACTAAACAAATATTTCCTAATATCTAATCTGGACCTCACTTTAGTCAGCTTGTAGCTATGCCCTCGTGTTATTGTAGGTCGCTGTATTTTAAAAAACTTGTTATAGTCTAATTTATCGACTCCTCTGATCATCTTATAAACCTGTATTAAGTCACCACGAATTCTTCTCTCTTTGAGACACTGTAGGCCGGTTTTTCTGAGTCGTTCCTCATAACTGTAATTCTGGAATCCCACTATCAGCTTTGTCGCTCTTTTTTGTATTCTTTCTAGCATGTTTTATGTCCCCTCTATGATAAGGACTCCACACCTGCACACAGTACTCTAATCTAGGTCTAACTAATGCTTTATACTGTTTGACTATTACTTCCTTGCTCCTATGTTTAATTTTTCTTTTTATCATACCTAACATTGCATTTGTCTTTTTCACTGCTACCTTAACTTGCTCACTCACCTTTCCTGTATGATCTATTATAACCCCTAGGACCCTTTCCTTATCTATCTTTCTAATATTGTTTTCTCCCATTCTGTAATTATATTCCATATTGAATCTACCCATGTGGATGACTACATTTATCTACATTAAACTCCATTTTCCAGCTTACAGACCATTCTCAAATTTTATCTAAATCCGACCTCAATATATCCATTTCCGCTTTAGATGAGACACTACTGCATAGTTTTGTGTCATCAGCAAATTTTTCAATCATGGATCTCATATCAATGTCCAAATCATTTATATATATCAAGAACAAAATTGGTCCCAAAACCGAGCCCTGTGGCACACCATTTTTCACTTCACACCACTCAGAGTACTCCTTATTTATGCCCACCCTCTGCCTTCTTCCCGTTAACCAATTTTCAATCTATTTGGCAACTTCCCCACCTAGGATGTTGTGGAGGGTTTGATAAACCTGGTCTGCTCTATGTGAATACGGTTGTCTATTCCATTTTAAATTCTCATGATAATTTTACTAAATATTTTTCCTGGATTTGAGAGTAATGTAAGTCCTCTCCAACTGTTAGTCAGACATGTCTTTATTCTTATTCTTGGAAATTCTTAACTTTTTCTCCTTGTGTCCTGTCAGATAGTCAAGATATTTTAGTCACATTCAAAGACCTTTGTTTCCAGTCAGACAGTCAAGATATTTTAGTCACATTCAATGACCTTTGTGTCCAGTCAGACAGTCAAGATATTTTAGTCACATTCAAAGACCTTTGTGTCCAGTCAGAAAGTCAAGTTATTTTAGTCACATTTAATGACATTTGTGTCCAGTCAGATAGTCAAGATATTTTAGTCACATTCAATGACCTTTTTGTCCAGTCAGATAGTCAAGATATTTTAGTCACGTTCAAAGACCTTTGTGTCCAGTCAGACAGTCAAGATATTTTAGTCACATTCAATGACCTTTGTGTCCAGTCAGACAGTCAAGATATTTTAGTCACATTCAAAGACCTTTGTGTCCAGTCAGAAAGTCAAGTTATTTTAGTCACATTTAATGACATTTGTGTCCAGTCAGATAGTCAAGATATTTTAGTCACATTCAATGACCTTTTTGTCCAGTCAGATAGTCAAGATATTTTAGTCACGTTCAAAGACCTTTGTGTCCAGTCAGACAGTCAAGTTATTTTAGTCACATTCAATGACCTTTGTGTCCAGTCAGACAGTCAAGATATTTTAGTCACATTCAATGACCTTTGTGTCCAGTCACAGACAGTCA